>JAJKFI010000064.1:494537-533938 GCA_029204185.1 Lerista edwardsae
TGTTGTGTTTTTGGGTAAATAGTAGCAGAGTTGGAGGCTCGGATACCCATTCCAGCGCTTGCCTTAGCGCTCCGGAGCGAAGGATTGAGGCGCTCGCCACATTTCCATAACAAAGTCTCTTTATTGTAGCGAAAGTGAGAAAGGTAAAAAAGTTCAGTCTGCCGGCTAGGAAAGCCGGTGAAGTCTTTGCCGCTCGCAGGCGGCGTTTCAGTGCAGCTTTACATCTTAATGCACACACAGTGAAAAACTCCTTCTACACAAGAACAAAGGGATGCAGCCAGAGTATATCTGGTAGGTGGATACCTGAAGACCCCTTGTGCCCCATCTTACCCAATGGGGTGACCCTTAGAGCACTATGAGCTCATGGGAATGAGCAGTGTTTGCAGCCAGGGCTTCCCGTGTGAAACTGCCTGCTTATGTTACACTATCAGAAAGGGAGTTCAACTACTGTCCAAGCTAGTTGCCCTAACAAGCTGGGAAGCTGCCTGCTGAAGGACACACAGGTGCTCTATCTGATCTTGAGACGCAGAGACGGAATGCCAGTTTCAGCCAGTTCTGGACTGTGAGATGTGAAACTGCAACAGAAGAGAGCGATGAAAATTATTACTGGGCTGGGGCACCTCCCTTATAAAGAAAGATTGCAGAAAGACTGTTTCAGGCTCTTCAGTCTAGAAAAAAGGTGCCTGAGGGGAGACATGATTGAGACATACAAAATTATGCACGGGAGGGATAGAACCAATAGAGGGGTGTTCTTTTCCCTCTCTCACAACACCAGAACCAGGAGGCATCCACTGAAGTTGAATGTTGGGAGAGTTGAAACAGATAAAAGGAAATACTTTTTTACCCAGTGGGTAATTAAGCTATGGAACTCCTTGCCACAGGAGGTGGTGATGGCATCTGGCCTAGATGCCTTTAAGAGGGGACTGGACAGATTTCTGGGGACTGGACAGATTTCATCGTCCTTGCGTTAATAGTAGGCTACTTCAGAATGCCAGGTGCAAGGGAGTAGCAACATGATGCAAGCATCATGTTGTCTACTGAACTCCCTTAGGTACCTGGTGGGCCACTGTGAGAACCAAGAAACTGGACTAGCTGGGCCTTTGGCCTGATCCAGTGGGGCTCTTCTTATGTTCTTATGTCACCTTTGACATGCGTGTCATAGGTTCGTCATCACTGATCTATAGAGTGTTCTCATATTGAGTTATATCAGTGGTTCTCAAACATTTTAGCATCAGGACTTACTTTTTAGGATGACAATCTGTCTGGAACCACCAGAAGTGAGGTCATGGCTGGAAGTGCAATTACTGTGATGCCAGAGCCTGCTGCGTTCCTGAGAATGCAGTAATAAATTGGGTTATTTCTCAGCCATTTTCCAATAGCAAAATGGATCAGAAAGAAAAAGGCCTATTTACAACCTTGACGCAAGCAAAACAACCACACAGCCCTCCCCCTTTCCAGCATCCCATCTTCCCATATTTTCAATATGGCTGCTCTAGGTGCTTCGTGTCCCACCTGAAATAGGCTCGCAACACGCTGGTGGGTCTTGATCCACAGTTTGGAAACCACTGTGTTATATCATTACTCCATCTAGCTCAGTATGGTCTACTCCTCCCGATAACAGCTCCCCAAGATCTTAGGCAGTGATCCAACATGTTTTCTTGCAAAACCAACCTCACAGTCTTGTAAAGATAAAGACAAATAACTTTCTTTGGACTTACAGGTTGTTTTATTCCAGAGGATCAGGGTGGCAAAATACTGGGAAATAGCCGCCTGCAACATATAAGCAACATAAATGGAGCCAGGAAGAGAAAACAGAGGGATGGTAAAGAACAGCAGAATTTTCAAATACTGAAAATTCAGTAGCTCAGAAACAGTAACAAAAATCCCATGTGTACTGCCCTTGAGCCCCTTGGTGGTTGGTTGGTGGGACACACAATTTTAAATAATAATTTTCATGTCACACAGATTTATGGAACTAATGGGACGTTTGAGACCTAAAGACATACCAATAGTCCAAACCTAACCAAACTGCCTGCCTGCTGCAGTGCCAAAATGGCCGCTGCTGTATCCAGCACAGGCAATGAGGCTGCTGGAGGTTTCTCTGAGGTAAGAGGACATTTGTTCTCTTGCCCCAGGGAAAGTCCCAATAACCACTATGGGGCTAGCTGGGCCTGCATCAGGGTAATCTCTGGTACAGCCATGTGCAGTGCCATGTTGGTGTATCAGGCCTGGGAGGGGAGGATACAACCTTTGCCATCTTCCCAACTCACAACTGGTCTGCCCATCCCTGCCTCCCTCTCCCTCCCTCGCTGTTTCGCCCCTTCCTGCCCTTTCCCCGCCCTCCGTGCTGCTCAGCAGTGTACATACGGGCCCTGGCACCTGGTATCTCTCCTACAGTGTGAGAGTTCAGTGCCTGCCTGTGCTGGCCCACATGCAAACACCTGCCTCCTTTGGGCCATTACGAAGTGCTTTCTAGCACGTACACTACGGCTGTCGCCAGGGCAGCAGGCAGAAGACCAGTGCTGCGGCCCTGGTGAATTTGGCTGTAATGGTTTGATGCAGATTTGAAACTTTGCCTGTGCTTTTGATTAGCTGAATTTGAATTGCGATTCTACGTACTAGGGTGTAAATCCCGTTTACCTCAATGGGTTGTATTTCTGAACAAACATGCTTTGAATTGCACTGCTACTTACCAGGTCTGTTCTTCAAGCAAGCTTTTCATGTCTTGTTTGATTCAGGAGGTCAAATCAGGTGAGACTAGTCATGGTCCCTTTCAATCCTGGGAGTGGAATCCACTCTTCCAGTGGACTTCAATGGTCCCCCTTTGTCCTTCTGTCAACCCACAGCGGCCAAGTACCTCCTCTTCTTTTTGTATGATAGGATCTGGTTTCAGTTAGATGAATTAAATGTCACTGTGAAACCGTTCCAGTGTGCACAACAGCCCTGCCGCATGACATTCAAGTCTGCATGACAGCCTCCTGCTCTGTGTTATTTGCATATGTCTTTCAAATGTTTAATAAGCACGCTTATATTGACATATTAAGGCATATCTCCTTATTGAGGTTGATCCAAGTAGAATCTCATCTCCACCAAACACAGATTCCAGCTCATTCCACTCATATTTAGATTTCCAAATTTAAACTATTGTCGTTTACTGAGATCTCTTTTTAAAGTATGGAGGAACTTTCGAAATGCAGCACTGAGCAGCCCAATCCTATCCTTTAGAAATGCCATTCTGAGCTCTTTGCAGTCTTGGATGCCAATGCAATGCCCACTTTCCTGACAATAAAGAGATCCTGCCAGTGCAGAGCCAGTGCTGTTGATGGATATGCCCACATGCCAGTGCAATACTATGCCAGTGTACTCTCATTGCCACCACAAACCCTTAAATGGGGTCGCAATGCAGGGCAAGGTAGGGAGGATGATGGCAGCCATATCCTCCAAACAATGGCCATACTTCCAACTATTGGTGCAGTGCTAAGCCAACATTGGAATTGGTTAAAAAAAAGCATCAAAGTCAATGGAGAGCCTAATGTTCTTCAACCTTGGGGTTCGGACCCCAATGGGGTTGCGAAGCCTCCATCGTGGGGTTGCGGCAACTTATGGGAATGAAAAAGGTCAAAAACCACTGGACTCCCTTCAGATACCAGGAGATTGTGTCCCAATCCTGCTCAGGTTCTTAGCAGTTGTGGAAAAATAGCTTTCACGAGTGCCAGGCCTTTTTCTGTGCTCTCTAATGTACATTGAACAGTGCAGGGAGGATGTAACAGGGTGGGGAGTGGGTAGCCATGGGGAACTGGAGTGGGCAGAGATGGTCCCAGGAGGGGGTGGGACTGACAATGGTTCCCCAGCCCCCCACTTTTTATCAATTTATTGGCATAATAGCACAAAAAAATGTGAAAATCACTGTTATAGATTGAAAGGATTGGGCTGTAAAGATGTCCCTTACTTAATGAATCTGCTTATAATCCTCTCGACACTAGAAGGAAAGATCTTTCTGGGAGTGAACTCTCCCCTAGCTGGACAGCATTGTTGCTGTCATCTTGGTTTGGCTGGCATCAGGCAAAGCACAGCACACATTGTTAACCTTTTAGACTCTCAACTCAGCTGATCATCTCTCTTTTATTCAATCAATCAATCAATCAATCAATCAATCAATCAATCAATCAATCAGGTACTTATATACCACTTTTCAACATGAAGTTCACAAAGCGGTTTACAGGCTAATAATAATAATAATAATAATAATAATAATAATAATAATAATAAGAAGAAGAAGAAGAAGAAGAAGAAGGAGGAGGAGGAGGAGGAGGAGGAGGAGGAGGTTAAATGGTTCCCTGTCCCAAAAGGGCTCACAATCTAAAAAAATGCAGACCACCACCAGCAACAGCCACTAGAGAAGACACTGTGCTGGGGTGAAGAGGGACAATTACTCTCCCCCTGCTAAATATAAGAGGAGCACCACTTGAAAAGTGCCTCTTACCCAGTTAGCAGGGGTTTCAATTTCAAGGAGATGAATGGCCGCATCCCAATCCCACCCCCACCCAGTTCCGCCTAGTTCTGCCCTCCCAGAACTGCCCCTGCGCCAGCCAAGCTCAGTTCAGCTGGCGCACTGGCGGCTCTCCACCCATGCTCCCAGGCCGGCGCTACAGCTAGCGGATGCCTGGGAGCATTAGCGCCGACGCGGGGGTGCTGCTTGGAGCTAAGGATGTTGTGCCAATGCAAAGACGATGGGTCAGCGCAATGTGCTGCTGTGGATTGCACCCTTAATGGCATAGAGACGCTAAGTCCTCCGGATCTCAATGGGATGGAAGCATCTGCTATGTAAGCAATGTTTTTTTTCTTACGTACAAAAATGTGGCCACACATGCACCATGTCACCCTGGACCCTTTGAATCTCAGCTTTTGATTTTCAGAGAGGCCTATACTATACCTGGGGAAATAAAAATCACATACACCTACACCCAGCCATGGGGAGAGCTTCATGTAAGATTCTGCTTGCTGAAACAAAACCTTTTGAAAAACAACAACAGAAATCACAATAGAGTAACTAGTGGGTGAGCCAATCTCAACACAGCTCAGAATGTTCCAGCCCTTCACATTGCTTAGCCTTGGAACAGAAAAGTTTACACAATTTCATTGGGAAAGGATGAAACAACCTGACACTCTTTCCAAACCCTCACCGATGGGTCATGAATGGGAAAGTGTGACACAACTGCTAAACCAAAGCTCGAGTGGAATTCACTGCATGTTTTTGGAATTAGGAAGGGAAACCCCACTATTTCCAAGCAAAGGTTGTTTTTCTTTTGATTTAATCAGATTCTCAGAAGAGAATTATTTTATTTAAAGAGGGTTTTTGTGTTGCTTGCTTCATATTTTATGACCAGACACCTGCCTGAAGTACTGGTTGGTTAAAATTAAACCCTCATTTCCATGATGATTGGGAAATGGCATCAGAATGGAAGTTACAGGAACTGCAGAGTTGTGTTGAGCAAGGGACTTGTCCCCATGATGGCCAATAGCAATAGGCTTTTCTTGGCCAGTTGCCTTCAGTACCTTTCTTGGCAACATTGGGTTGTTGTATGTATGTAGCACTGTATGTACGGCTATACCTAGTAGGTTCAAATGTAATACCTAACTTTAGGTGGTTCAATAGTACTACTACAAGCTCCAAGGCCTTACTACAGGTAGATTACCCCTTATCTGGACATCTGAAATCCAGACTAAAGGCGTGCCCTGGTATCTACTGATTCAGTATCCACAGTTTCAGTTATCCACGGACACCATAGATACTGGCAGCGCAATCCTAAGCAGCGCTGGAATGGCGAGGCCGGCCAGCCAACGCGATATCCAGCGCTGCTTAGGTGCAGCAGGAACCTCCCTGTGGCAAGGGCACGTTTGTGCCCTTGCTGTAGGGGAGGCGCCAGCCTCCCCTATGGACTCCTCAGATCTGTGCCTGCTAAATAGCAGGTGCAGATCCAAGGAGACTGTGGCCTGAATTGGGACCGCGTGGGATTCAGCATTGGATTCGGCCTTACGGCCGAATTCAAAGCCTGTCTCCCTCCCAGGCCAGCATGCCTGCCAGCCCACCCACAGCCTGCCCTCCCCCCAGAAACATTCTCCCCCGCCCACTCCCTCCCTTGGCCCGGCTCATCACATCTGCTACAGCCAAGAGAAGTGCAGCAGCGTTGGTCTCGGAGTCAGTGTGCAGATGCGGGGGATGGCGCCCTGGGAAGCATATTAAAAAGACAGGAGAGCATTAAATAAATCTCCTATTTTTACCTTGATACAGCAAAACTATTGATGTTCCCCTGCCTTTAAAAAGGCATCCCCAATATCCACGATTTCATGTATCCATGGTGAAGTCCGGAACGGGATACCGTGGCATGCCTGTCCAATGCCCGACTGGCTTTGCAAAGAGGACACTTCTTTTGTTTGCAGTCTTCAGTCACTCAGCGACCCAGTGATAAGCCCGCATAGCAGGGCATTTCTTATCTTGCTCTTCCTGCCCATAGCGCAGGCTTCCTGCTGATTGCTACATAATGCCACATCCATGCAAATGGAGAGGTGGGGCAGGGTTTTTGTACTGTTTCAGCTTTGAGGAGGGGGGGCTGAGTCCGAGATAGCTACGCCACTAACTAGTAACACAAAACCATAGGTGAGCATTTCTGAACATGCTCTGGACCTTTGGTGAGGTTCCCAGTGCAGATTGTGACTGGCTTTACAGGCATTTCACCAGTACCCAGGTCAGAATCATAGTGGAAGAAAATGGCCAGCAAGATCTCTCAGCCCTTTATAAGAGGTCAAAGATCTCATTATAAGCTCTCATTTCCGAGATCGTAGAAGAACTCAATACTACATTCAAAGTTTAACAGATTTCCAAACAATGGTCAAGTCAGTCGAATATGGCGACAGAGATGAAGGACTGTGGCAAAACCACGTGGAGTGGTGCAAAGGCAGGTCCATAAAGAGCATGCCGTTCAGTGTTCACACTTCTCCTCTTCTTCAGCAGTTCATCAAGCACTTACTCACCAACTCTGAATCTAGTAACCTGGAAGTCAGTTGCTGGAATTACAGTGGGCAGAAGGCTAAGTTCTGCTGAAGAAGATTACAGAAGGTCAGGTTCTGCTGGTAGGGCACAGGCAAAATGCATACCTTTGCTATCAGGCATGAGGCTTTCTCCTGTCTGGCCTGCAGAGGCGGATCTACAGGAAGGGCAAAGCTCTAAGTGTTGCAAGAAGCCTTACCCTGTCATGTAAACCCCTCCCCTCCCTTGCTGCTGTAGCCAGTAAGCAACGCCAAGATGTTGCTTTTCCCTGTGAGGATTGGCTAAAACGGTGCAGGAGAGGAGTGATTCCCACTGCAAGGTAAGGCTTCTTGCAAGACTTAGAGCTTTGCCCTCCCTTAGATCTGCCTCTGCTGGCCTGCCATTCAAGAGGCTGATGTAGCACATCCCAATTACCTTATCATGTCTCCGACAGCCCGTTGCATGTTCCTGGCAGGAGTCAGGATCAAGCACCTTAAGATCTGGGAGGGAGGGTATCCTCAAAAGGAATCTGCTTAGGTTGCCTTTGCTATTTTTTTTAGTGCCCACCATCCATATAAGCTTGACAATTGTATTTCCATGCGCACTGCTTGCCTTAGCCCGGCACCTCCTGCTTTCCCAGGCAAGTCCTGTGTTTACTAGTGGCTCATGCCCACATGACATTTGTTTGTAGTTCTTACATGAGCTGCCGTTTGAACCCGTCAACAAGAAAAAACAACAACACCCCCATTATAACCCAAGCATATTTTTTTTAAAAAAATGGGAGATTGCTGGCCTTTGGTTGTCGCTGACTTCCTTTTCACACCTCTCATCGTGGAGCTCCTTAAAACATTACAGCAGTTTCCAATTGCTGTTTGTGTTTCAAAGACAGCTTATTAAAATGTCGGTTCATGAGAGAGCCGTGCATGAAAAACGGCAAAGGGTGTTTAAAGCCACAGTTGCAGCGAGTCATATGAATATTTCCAAGAGCTGTGTTCCAAGAAGTATTTTTGGAAGCATGAATGTTGTGTTTTTTAATGAAGGCCACATTCTGAGGATACGACACCATATGTCACATTCATTCTGGTACCAAAAAAGAAAAGGAAAGTATGCTAGGCTTTTAAGTGTTTTGGAAAAGTGTCTTTGCATGGCTGACATTACTCTTTGCGTGGCTGAGGAATTATTGGTCATTTAGCGCAACCCAGACCGTAATGTACTGTACTCCGTGGGTCAGGTTCTTCATGCCCCACAGCTTGGGGAGAAAAATACAACCATTATGTAGCTCAACAGCACTTGATTCTTAATTTGTATGGCTATCAGGGATGCCAAACATGCACACAACAGTCAATGTACACATTGTACATAGCACAGCAAAGGTGATGGAAAGGGAAAAAAATTTCTCTGTGAATCAGATGGTCCAGTCATGGTGTACAAATATCTAGAATTGTCCATTATTTGGGCTGTATGTAAGATTTAGGTGGTGCAGTATGAATTGGTAAAAGGAGCTCTAGAGACTAGGGGAGGATGCTGCTTTGGAATGCCCCTCCCTGAAAACAAACAAACAAACAAACAAACAAAACTGACACATAAAGGAAAAATGTTCTAGCCCAGACCTTTGTCTGCTTTGCTGCTTCTCTGTTAACAGGGTGTTTTTGAGATAGATGAGCATGTTTTCCTAGTTTAGTCCAGTGGTTCTCAAATTTTTTAGTACCGGGGCCTACTTTTTAGAATGACAATCTGTCTGGGACCCACCAGAAGTGATGTCATGGTCAGAAGTGACATCATTGTGACACCAGAGCCTGCTGCTTTCCTGAGAAAGCAGGTGAGGTTGGGTGAGATCTCAGTCATTTTCAAACAGCAAAGTGAATCAGATAGAAAAAAGCCTATTTACAACCTTGACACAAGCAAAACAGCCATACAACCCTTCCCAGCATTCCATCTTCCCAGATTTTCAATTATGGCTGCCCTAGGTGCTTTGCATCCCACCTGAAATTGGCTTGTGACTCACTGGGTGGCCCAAACCAAAGTTTGGGAACCACTGGTTTAGTCCATTTTATGACCTCACATGTCTTCCAGCTCGGTGTGCTCTATGTGCAGAGATGATGCTATGGTTTGCTCACATTGTGAAGAGAGTTTCCATATCAGCAGCATACATTTCTGATTTTGCCTGCCAGTGGCACTGGAATTCTCTACATGATTTGGGCAAGTCATGTAAGGAATGCTTTTAGATACTGAAAACCTAGTGCAGAGCAATAGCCACAAGGATTTTTCAGTGTTCATCATGTGGGGACTCTTAACATAACAATCTAAAAACCCATGTAGACGTCATTCCCACAGAGCATTGCGAATTACTATGATATGAATACTATGAATAATCTATGACATGTGATCAGAGACGGATTAAGCGTTATGCTAAAGTCACTGTTAAATAGGAGTGTTGATTTTGATATGTTGTTCTCTCTTTATCTGACCAGAATGTAGGCTAGTAGTTCTTCACGTGTTTGCAATTAGGAGGGAGATCCTGTGTAATTTGTAAGTTTTGTTCCATCACTGGTTTACAGATTAACACTTTTAATCAGGCTGAACATTACTAAGGGCACAGTCCTAATCTGGAGCTAGGCCAGCAGAAGTCCCTTGTGCTGGCCCTGGAGTGTCGCAAACATGCCATAAAACCACTCTAGAAGGCCAGCACACAGACATGCACCGGCCTCCCTGACTTCAAGAGTTGTCCGAACTTGCTTTATGGCTCAGTTGGACACTCCTGGGCCAGCACAAGGGACTTGTGCTGGCCTAACTCCAGATTAGGATTGCGCCCTAAATGTGACTACCTCAGAATGCATTCTAAGATGGAGTGTCCTGGAATGCTTCGTTGGGCATTCTTTGTGAGTCACAGTTGTCTCCTGCCTGTTCCATGTCCTTTGACTCTTGTTGCACAAAACATAGTGATGGTATGACCTGGGCTCTAGGAGCGACTATATATTATATCAAATGCATAGTTTGGCCTATTCTTTTGTTGTTACTGCAATTGTATGTGAGATGGTGGCTAAGCGGTGTGTAAGTCTTTCCTGTTGTACCATGTTCCTGAAAAAGAAATAAAAGTATTCCATGAGGTTTACTCCCACGAAAGTTTGTACAGGATTGCAGCCTGTGTTACATAAAGTTGTTTGTAGAGAAAAGGGGGGATAAGACACAAGTTTCGGTTCCACTTATATTAGTGTACATCAGTGGTTCTCAAACCTTTTGGCACTGGGACCCACTTTTTAAAATGACGATCCAAGGGACCCACTGGAAATAATATCATGGCTGGAAGTGCTATCATTGTGATGCCAGAACCTGCTGCTTTCCTGATAATGCGGCAAGAAGTTGGGGTTTTTTTCTCAGCCATTTTCCAATGGCAAAGTGAATGAGAGAGAGAAAAGCCTACTTACAGCCTTGACATAAGCAAAACATCCACACAGCCCTCCTCCTTTCTAGCATCCCATCTTCCTATATTTTGAATATGGCCACTCGCAATCCACTGGTGGTCCTGACCCACAATTTGGGAACCACTGGTGTACATAATGCATAAAAATCTAGCTTGGGACAATTCAAATTCAACATATCAGGTATTTATACTTTGGTTCCTTCTGCAGATTCTGAATGATGACAGAAGGATAGCAAGCAGCTGGTGATTGGGACCTTTGACTTGCCTCCGAAACGAACTACACCAAATAGTCATAAGAAGCATGGCTGAATCTGGTGATAAGCTTATAAACATGGAAGGGACCAAACTCAGACATTCACAGAGTTACCAAGACACAACGTCGGTAGGGATTAAGATCATGCAAAAGCGATTTCTCCAGAAAGATGGCAGCTGCAATGTGTACTTCAAGCACATATTCGGGGAATGGGAGAGCTACGTAGCTGATATTTTCACCACATTAGTGGACATCAAATGGCGACACATGTTTGTGATCTTCTCCTTATCCTACATCCTTTCCTGGTTGTTCTTTGGCTTGGTGTTTTGGCTGATTGCCTTCCAGCATGGTGACTTATCGCAGGATGAAGAAATAACCCCTTGTGTGGGCAGTGTCCACAGTTTCACAGGGGCTTTCTTATTCTCACTGGAAACCCAAACAACTATTGGTTATGGATCGCGTTGTGTCACTGAAGAGTGCTCTGCAGCCATCCTGACAGTTATCCTACAGTCAGTGTTAGGCTGTATCATTGACACGTTCATTATTGGAGCTGCCTTGGCCAAAATGGCCACTGCCCGAAAGCGAGCTCAGACCATTCGTTTCAGCTACTATGCCACGGTTGGCCTAAGAGACGGCAAACTCTGTTTGATGTGGCGCGTCGGTGATTTCCGGCCTAACCATATGGTAGAAGGCACAGTTAGAGCCCAGCTCTTGCGGTATGTGAAGGATCGGGTGGGGAGGATGGTCTTGGAATACAAAGACTTAAAATTGTTAAATGACCAGATAATTGTTGCTACGCCAGTGACCATTGTGCACGAAATAAACCAGGACAGCCCCCTGTACGATCTGGACAGAAAAACTCTGGCCAAAGACAACTTTGAGATCCTCGTGACATTTGTCTACACCGGGGATTCAACTGGAACGTCACATCAGTCAAGGAGTTCATATGTGCCGCGAGAGATTCTTTGGGGCCACAGATTCAATGATGTCCTACAAATGAAGAAAAAATACTACAAGGTCAACTGTCTGCAATTTGAGGAAACCACTGAAGTTTATGCTCCTTACTGTAGTGCCAAGCATTTAGATAGAAAGCAACAGGAATACACAGCTTTTGAAAAGACACCAGATGAAGAACCTGGAACATCCTCATCTTCATCCTCCTCTTCCTCCTCAACTTCAGGAATCAGGGTCCGATCATTTAGCGCTGATGCGTTAATCACCAATTCTGAAGTTTCTGAAGGTTCAGTCAAAGTTTCCAATCAAATTAATACCATGGATTTGCCATATGAGTCCACTCTGGTGACTTTAAGCAGGATCTCAATGGAATCGCAGATCTAGCAAACAACTGCAATGGCCGTTGCTAACTTTAACAATGCTGTGGCAGTTTTCAAGCGCACAAGTTTTCACTGTCTGGGGTATCTACGGACCTGATCTTTAAAGAACAGAATCATTGACTTTATCAAGACTTCTGTCTAATCAGTACTGATTTCCAGTAGATGCCTTAATATTATCCATCTTTCAAATAACTCCTATGTTATATAATTTTGTATGTCAGTATAATAATTTTCAGAATGCTCAGCAATTAGCGTCAACACTGGAGGCTACTATATTGTGAAGAATATCAAAATTGTATTATCACTGGAACCACCATGGTTAAACAAGATTAGTGGGGAGAATATACTGTCTTGGTCTCATTTAGTGCCATTGCGAGGCAAAATAATTTGGATTTGTTCCAGGTAGATGTGTTTTGACTTGAGGTATAATTCACTATATTTATTTCTAAATAGCTGATTTGTGCACTGCATCTTTTAAATTGGTTACCCTATATACCAACTACTCCTAGCTTCATATCTCACCTAAAGGGAAGTTAGCAAAACAATTTCAAATTTTTTGAAAATGATTCCATTTTTGGGGGGAAATGACAGATTTCTGTGATGTCTGTGGATGGGTGGATGGGTGGATTCTATTTTCTCTAAAACAATCAGATTTTAACTATGTACTTTTGCAGATTCTAATAAAATCCTTTGGGTTCTGCATAAATTGTGACGGAAAAATTTGTTACTTTCATGGAATTTGAAACATTTGCAAAAGTCATTATATGAAGTGCAGAACAGCCCAGTCCACTAGGGCTGAAGTGCTGGTATCCAGTGCCCTGGCAACAGGTATCGCAAAAGGGCCAGAAAGCACTTTGCAGCAGATGAGCAGAGGCGGGGGGGGCAGCATGGGCAGGCACTGGGCCTTCACACTGGCCAGAGAAGTTCTGGGCACTGGTGGCGGAAAGTTCCCAGATCAGCCTGTGACCTATATAGGGAGGGGCAACAGGATGCAAGCATCTTATTGTCTACTGAGCTCTCTGGGGCACCTGGTGGGCCACTGTGAGATACAGGAAGCTGGACTAGATGGGCCTTTGGCCTGATCCAGCGGGGCTCTTATGTTCTTATGTTCTACTAGCTTGTCCTTACCCAGTGTTGCCTGGGTATTTATGTATCCCAATCTTCTATTAGACAGGAAAAGGAATGAATTCTATCTATAGTGTAAAATCGAAGTAATTTTATATACAGGAAATTAAATTATAAGTACAGGATAAAAATTATAAAGTAAAATCTGTTACAAATTCACTATAATATTAATTTAACTCAGAACTTGATTATAAACAACAGTTTTAGTTTCACCTCCAGGAGCAAGAATAAATAAATTCTTGGGTGAACCCACCCTTGAGCAAGCAACATAAAGTTGTCCGTGGGAGAAACATGGCGATCTCAAATCCACTCCGCAGTACTTAATAGACTGCCCCTGTGACTTGTTGATCGTGATCGAGAATGCAAGTCTCACTGGAAATTGCAAGCTCTTAAAGTTAAAAGGGAGATCCGTTGGTATGAGTGTTATCCATGGGATAAAAACTGTTTCACCCTCTCCCTTTCTTGTTAAGATAGTCGCTTCAATTACAGTACCCAGCATCTTGACACCCAGCCTTGTGCCGTTGCAAAGTTTTGGCGGGTGGAGGTTCTGTAGTAAAATAATTGGAGATCCCACTGTAAGTAAAAGACGATGTGGTGGCAATCCAGCCGGATCAAGTGAGTTTAGGAAGTCTGATGGGAAATTGATGACCACATAGGCATCTACTATGGTATCGATAGCCTTGTATTCAGTAACTATGCCTGGTAACATGGCAAGTATTTGATTGGAGCCCAAGACCGGGGCATAATGACTTCTAAAAATTTCCAGAAGTTTCTACAGGGTTCTATTTGTTCTATTCGACTACACTTGGGCTTAAATGCCATCGGGACTGTCACCAATCAGCTTAGCGACCCCGAAAACTATGGATTTGACATGAATGTCGGTCATTTTGGACATTTTATTTTGCACCCCTTCTCACCCCCCATGCTGATGGGGGCTGAATGTGGACTTAAACGGCATCGGGAGTGTCACTAGCGACCCCGAACACTATGGATTCGACACTAATATCGGTCGTTTTCTATTATTTTTACGTCACCCCCTTCCCACCCCCACCCCTAGGGGTGCTAGGGGTGTCTCACCCCCACAGCATTTCTTTCCTGATTGTAAGTCATACATGTACCACGTTTCGTGTAAATTGCTGCAGGCATTCCAGAGTTATGCTGGAACATACACACTTGTCACCCCTACTCACCCTCCATGCTCACGGGGGCTGAACTTGGACTTAAACAGCATCGGGAGTGTCACTATTCATCTCAGCGACCCCGAAAACTGTGGATTCGACACTAATATCGGCCGTTTTCGATTATTTTTACATGTCACCCCCTTCCCACCCGCACCCCTAGGGGTGCTAGGGGTGTCTTACCCCCACAGTATTTCTTTCCAGATTGTAAGTCATATGTGTACCAAGTTTGGTATAAATTGCTCCAGGCATTCCAGCTTAGCGACCCCGAAAACTATGGATTCGACACTAATGTCGGTCATTTTGGACATTTTATTGTTCACCCCTTCTCACCCCCAATGCTGAAGGGGGCCGAACCTGGACTCAAATGGCATCGGGAGCATCACCGCTCATCTCAGCGACCCTGGAAACTATGGATTCGACACTGATATCGGCCGTTTTAGATCATTTTTACATGTCACCCCCTTCCCACCCCCACCCCTAGGGGTGCTAGGGGTGTCTTACCCCCGCAGTATTTCTTTCCAGATCGCAAGCCATACGTGTACCAAGTTTGGTGCACGTGGCTCCAGGAGTTCCAGAGCTTATGTGGAACATACACACAAACACACATACACACAAACACACATATGTTCTCTTTTATATAGAGAGAAGATATCATACCGATTCTCTGACAAGCCCACAAAAACATCTGAATTCCCTAATCATCATTATTTCCTCATAGTCATTCCTCCGCTTCCTCGGAAATGGGTATTAGTATGAGATGATAAAGCAAAAATGCCACGGTCCACCTCAGCAATAACACAAGTCAGTGGCAGGAGCAGTTAGAGGATGAGGCCAATGACAGATGAACAGGGAAATCCTCAGTTGAAGTTCAGCCAGTGTGGCCACCCTCAGCTGAGCTAATGCGGAGGTCTGTGCCCGGTCGGCAATGTTGGCTCCAATCATCTCATTAGTTTGCACAAGTCTCTAGTCCCTGTGCAGCCGCCCCCCCCCCCCGGGTGGCATGGGGAGTGGGAGAGGGTGAGACAGAGAGGGGGCATCTTTGGGTAGGGGAGGGTAGAAAAGGAGGAAGATCAGGCGGGGGTGGTGGTTGGCGGATGCCTTCACCACAGTATCCTAACCCCTGCTCCCAAGCCAAATAGCCCTACACAGGCTTTCCAGATTTGTGCCAGTTAAATAGCTGGCAAGGATCCAAGAAGCCCCATAGGAGTGGCTGCGGTGGTAAGTGTTACTCCGGGTAAGGGGAAAATTATCCCTTTACTCCAAGTAGATCTCCCACCACCTCGTAAGCTGCATTGGATACAGCACAGGCCTTTCTGCCTGGATGGGACTGCACAGTCTAGAATTAGTCTATTATTCAGTTCTACTCTTTTCCCACCCCATCCCTACTACTGGATACTGCTGCATCCTGCAGGGAGGAGTTGCAGATATAGCCATTTACTACCATTGGTGAATTCACCCGCCAATTAATTTCAATTAATGTTTTAGAGATTTTCAAAAAGTGGCTGCACCAAATTACCTGAAACTTGCTCTGTAAACAGTGTAAGGATAGACCTTTTTAGAGGTACAGTTGTTTTGACTGTCCACCCATGTCATCATTTAAAAAACAGGGGCAGAATTTGGGTTTTTTTGTTTTATGGGGTGCCGTTTCTGAATCTGATTGCCCCCCCCCAAATCTGAAATGAAAGTTGCCATTTTAGCTTCCTGTGTTAGGGCAGGGGCTAACCTTTCTCACTGAGTCAACTTTAAAGCTTTCAGGTACAATTAGCACCTGTAATAATTTTTTAAATAATTGGCGCGCAAATCCGCCGATGGTAGGGAACGCGGGTACTTCCATTCAAACTCTGGGCTAACGTGGGGTTTCTTTATAGAGGCTAACTATCTTTTTATTTTGGGGGACAAGTTAGGTGAAAATATAGAGGAGACACATATCTCCTAATTTTCCTGTGTTATTTCTACTGTTCTGATGTCTTCAGAGACAGAATAAATTATTGCATGTGGCAACAGAGAAAATGTTTTTTTTATACTCCACAAGGATTCACATCATTTATTGTGAAAGACAGGCTTGTGATGAGATATCTAGTTGAAGACAATAGGCCAGAAAGCTGCAAATGCTCTTCCTAGAAAAACACTAGCTTTCCATTCATTTTGTAATGACTGAGAATTGCCATTGACAATTGACATTTAGAAAAATCTGCATTTCAATGTAATCACTATTCAATGTAATCACTGAGGACATCAGATAAGCATTCTCACCTAAGTGTTAGTTACCCAAACAAACAAACAAAAATAGGATTCTGTTCCCTTGTCAGTCACTGGTTTCCTTGTAATATGGCAAAAGGTCTGTTTCTTTGAGCACAAGCAGATTCCACTCACCCAAAGCAATTGATCTATCTCACTGCAGACTTTTCTCACAAACCTGATTCATGCTGTGAGGGTCATCCTGTTGCACCATGGCAGCAAACTTTACTGAGGCATAATCAACATGCACAGGGCTCCCTTCCCCACTGCATGGATTAGCATATGTAATGTACACAGCATGGAGGCCTCTCAGAGTTCCTCAGGCTACAGAAAAAGCTAAAATGACCCACTCAGTGACACAAGAACAGGAAAATACTGAGTAATAAATTATATTAGTTGTACAATCAGTCTTGTCAATGGTGCAAGAACACAGAATAAGGTTCAAATAATATTCCTCCAAATTCAGCACCTGGGCACAGTCCAATAGTCAAATTTCATAGTGAGGTGAGAGATGGGATTGATGATTTTGCTTTGTTTCACATAGGAATCATCCTTGCAGCAACTAAAGGGCTATTTTCTTGAAAGGTTATTTCTTGCCTCTGTAGCTGCTAGAGGAGACAAATCAATGAGAAAGATGATTTTTTTTTTTGTCCACAGCTTGTTCTAGGGCTGGGGTGGGAGGGAAAGGTGAAAGGTTCACCTTAGAAGCTGCAAGCTGCAGAAACCAACTCTATCAAAAAAATAGGGTTTTTCCCAGCAGAGAAGGGTCAAGGAAAGTCCAGGAGACTTCTTGTCTCCAGGTCGTCCAAAACAGGTAGAAAAACCCTGCAAAAAGACCTAATTAGTCAGATTACAGCAGTCAAAGCTTTGCCAGAAATTCAGTTTTGCAAGAAGGAACTTCTTACTTCATGACTGGTACTCTAGGGCCCCCTTCTGGAAATTCCTGAAGTAAGCAAGCTGTGTGCTCACTGAACAATGATTTTTTAAAAGATTTTCAGGGGGTAAAGGTAGCTTTTTGCAACACTTCCATAGAAATTGATACACAGCACCATGGATAGCACGCCAGTTTTGCACAGTAGACATTAAACCTTCAGTACCATTGGCGGGCAAAAACACCAGTTTCAGTTCAGGTATATGGGAACACTTTGACATGGTTCCAAAAACATAATTGCCCTGAGAAGGGCAGTGGCTGTACATGTTTCAAAAGGCAAAAGACTTTTGCGCAAAAATACCCATGGTAGCAAATGGGTTTAATGGAATCTCTCAATCTGTGTGTGTGTGTGTGTGTGTGTGTGTGTGTGTGTGAGCTCCTTCTTGGACCCAATCCACCCAAATCAACCCATAGGTTGTACCCAAGGCCTTGTCAGGAGGCTGTGTGGTCCCAATTCGGCACTCCCATGTCTGCGCTAGACCTTGTGGCCAAACGCTAGCAGGCGCAGATCCGAGCAGGCGCAGATCTGAGGAACCCTACGGGGAGGCCGGAGCATCCCTTGGGGCAAGGGCACGTGCCCTTGCCCCAAGGAGTCTCCCCAGCACACCTAAGGTGAGCTGGATATGGCGCAGGCTCACTGGCCTCGCCATTCCAGCGCAACCTAGGATCGTGCTCTCAGTCGTGGTCCTACCATTTTGCAGGCGGGGGGGGGATGCTCCAGGCAGTGTGCCGCTCCAGTGGGAAGAGGGCAGCAACGAGGGGGCTTTTTTGACCTGCTCACCTTCCCTTGCCCCTGTACAGCTCCAAAATAGAGCCTGGAACGGTGAGGGGTGTGCAATGGGCAGTGGAAGGCACGGGGAGCTGATTCAGGGGGCGCCAAACGTTGACCTGGCCCTGGAGCAGAGCATGGGCTGAGTGCCCCACTGAATATATTTTCTGCTTACCCCTATGTAGGCCTCCTGTTTGCCTATGGGTACTGTGCTGCTGTGCACACTGAGCCTCTTGCCATTTGTGGCAGTGACCCATAAAAACATGTCCATGTCTGGGCACGTGTGGCCAGAATAGGCACTTCAGCAGTGCAAGGCAGTGGTGGAATCTACCTGCGCTAACAACCGGAATGCAGGAAGTAGCTACCGGGATGCACGGTTGATTGGCAGTTCCTCTGCGCATCATTATTGGCACGGTTGATTGGCAGCTTCCCCCGCAGTCCGCTGCCTGCCTGCCTGCCTGCCTGCCTGCCTGGCTGAAACCTCTGGCTGCAGGCGTGCAGGGTGCAGGCGCGGCCAGCCCCATTCATGTATTGCAGGGGCACGCAGCAACGACTGCAATGGGCGGAGCCAGCCCTACACGGAATGCAGGGGCACGCGGCAGCGTTCCGGAGCGTCCTGGCTACATGACATCACTGGTGCAAGGCCCAGATAGGATTGGGTCCTTAATGTCTAAACATACACTGATACACTGTGTATATATACACTGACACAACCCTACACTGGATAAAGGAGAATGTCACGATAGGCAACTCCAAATTTCCACAAATTGCGGCAAGTCAGTGGTGATTGGCTATTGGTTAACTAACATGATTGGATAGATACCAGGCTGTTTTTGTGGCAGATGCAGGATTTGTACCCAGAGCTTTTAGCATATCAGGCTCTACAAACAGCTAAGAGTAACGGCACACATCAAAACTTTGCAAAGAGGAAAAGGGTAAGAAGAAATGTGGAGCCAGAGGGTGCTCCCAAAAATTTCTCCAAGTTCTTATAGTTGATCAGTGGGAGAGGCAAAAATAGAGTACAAGGCCAATTTGCTAAACAGTGGACCATGTGACCTTCTTTTTTGTCCTATGACAGGTGTTCAAACTAGAAAAAAAATGTGCATGGACAATAATAAGCCATTAGTAAAGCAAACAACAAAATCCAGGAGCATGCTTGTGTGTTAATGACACTTGCAGTGATGGAGCCCGAAGCTATAATGATTTTTGTGTGTGTCTCACATTGTCCTACATGGAATTGAAATAACTTAGTTTAGCATTAAACATGATGTGTCATGTGGCTGAGAAATGCACAAGGAGATCATGCAAATTGCAGTATGGGGGAAGGGTACGGGGTAGGAATGAAACACATGCTAGCGATGTAAATGCATTAGAGCTCAATCCTATGCATCTTGACTCAGGAGACAGTCTCAGTATGTTCCATAGGACCTACTCCAGTAAAGTCTAGGATTGCAGCCCAAATGTAACATATAATGTAGTTCCAGCCTCTAACCTCCTGACATAGGTAGCTGAACACAACATGCAGAGAAGTGAGCAGTTCATTTGAAATCCAAGTTCCCCAAAGATTCAGAATTATATAGATTGTATATAATGCATTTATATGTTCTCAATGCATTTATATGTTCAGAATGGTACTGCGTTATGTTTTACTGGCTCCTGATCCTTCCTTTATATACAACCCCCTTCAGAGTATCCTCAAAAACCATTTCAGGTTTCTTTCTATAATGAAATTCTGTGCTTCTTTAAAGATTCCAAGAACTCCCACAGATCATCAAGATGAAGTTGGAGTTAAGTATCCAAGTCTGGTTTTAAGAGCGCAATCCTAACCTGGAGATAGGCCGGCACATTTTGGCCAGCAAAATTTGGCCGACACAAGGGACACTGTAAAGAACATTTGGACCACACTCAGAGCGCAATCCTGCCCAGCGCTGGAATGGCAAGGCCGGCCGGCCAGAGCCATATCCAACGGGTTGGGGGAGGCTGGAGCCTCCTGCAGCAAGGGA
This sequence comes from Lerista edwardsae, assembly GCA_029204185.1. Classification (NCBI taxonomy): domain Eukaryota; kingdom Metazoa; phylum Chordata; class Lepidosauria; order Squamata; family Scincidae; genus Lerista; species Lerista edwardsae. The sequence goes on from JAJKFI010000064.1 coordinate 514,820, forward strand.
GCATCCACTCCCTTACCGTAGGGGAGGCTCCAGCCTCCCCATGTGCTCCTCGGATCTGCGCCTGCTAAAGAGCGGGTGCAGATCCGAGGAGACTGTGCGGCCCGAATCGGGGACGCCAAATCAGAAAGGCCAAATCCTAGGCCTGCCTATGTCCTGCCCAAGTCCCTCCCCGCCTCCCTCCCTCCAATCCCTCCCTCCAATCCCCGACTCCCTCCCTCCCTCCAATCTCCCTTGTGCCGGCCGGCTTTGGCCGACGCAAGGGAGGCACTGCGCGGGCGCTACAAGTCTGGCACTGCTAGCAGCGTCAGCCCTGCGGCTTTAGCACCGACCCAAGGCACTCAATCAGCGCCTCCACGATGGTGCTAGGCGCGCAGAGCCAGCTCAACCCTGTTGTGCCGGCGCTGCGCAAGAGATAGGATTGCGCTGTCAGAGTTAGAGAGGCCAGCACACAGATGTGCGCCATCCTCCCTGACTCCGAGAGTGGTCCAAACACGCTTTACCGTGTCCCTTGTGCCAACCAAACTTTGCTGGCCTCACTGTGCCAGCCTAACTCCAGGTTAGGATTGTGCCCTAAGAGTTTTTCAGAATCTAGTCCAAAGAAAAAGCACCCATGTAAAAAACCAACATACTATATGATTCTCTGTGATCATTGCTTTTAAAAAGTCAATTTTTTTAAATAAAAGTCATTACTTCATATGCCTCTATTAACATGAACCTAAATCTCCTGTTTCACACTGGTGCCCCACCAAGTCACAAGGGCATAATGCACACGGAAACATAAAATACTCTTCTATCAGCAGTCACTTTTGATGGAAGATTTGGGGTCATCAGGCTGCCACCTTGTGGCCATAACAAAAACACAGGATTCAACCAACAATGAACTTTCAATTCATGTGATTCAAGCCCGTGGGTGCTGGGATAGTCAGCGAAGTATTTCTGGGAGGCACGAAATAGCAGGAGGAGTCACTCATTGAAATTCTTGCTTCTCACTCCCAAGGAAATTCATAGTCCTTTGGGGAACTCTGAGCACTATCTACTAAAGATAAGAGAACTCAGGGGTGCAGACTGAGCCCTCCCTCCCCCTTCAAGGGTTCTTTCATCCAGGATGATTTGTTACCATAGGATTCTCTTTAGATATCTGGCTTTGCATAGCTAGAGCTATGGATTGCAAGGGACTCAAGCACATTTAATTGACCTAAATGGGGCTGATATGACCATTTCCATTCTTATCAACACCACCTCACATACCATGTACCATGCGTGATACAGCCTATATTTCTGAATGTTGTTTCAACATCATCTCCATTTTTAAAAAATATTAACATTGAGCGGATACTGGGATCAGTAAAATGAATGGAAAAGCAAAAACATTACAAATCCAAAGTATTTTTGGGGGGTGAGGGTGGGGAACATGAAGAAATTTAACACCAAGGTAGTTACTAAATCTTGGAGCTCCAGTTAACATAAAAGTGTGTTATTCATTGTTATTTTTTCTAGCTTCCTTTTGATTTGAACAAAAAATATCAGTTGCCTGATTCATTGGTGTCATTATACATCTCAAATACCATCCATGTATGTCTACTATAAAAAAAATAACTGTTAAGAGAATGTTGTCTTTTTTGACATGCAAGTGGTTTTTAAATGCATCCTGTTATAGAAGATAACCTAACTGAATGGTCAAGGTAGGACTGGATCATTAAATACAGGCGTGCCCCAATATCCACTGATCTGGTGTGCAATCCTAACCTGGAGTTAGGCTGGCACAGTTAGGCCAGCAAAGTTTGACCAGCACAAAGGACACCGTAAAGTGTGTTTGGACCACTCTCGGAGTCAGGGAGGATGGTGCACGACTGTGTGCCGGCCTCTCTGACTTCGAGAGTGGTCCAAACATACTTTATGGTGTCCCTTATGTTAGCTGAAATTTGCTGGCCTAACTGTGCCAGCCTAACTCCAGGTTAGGATTGCGCCCTAAGTATCCATGATTTCGGTTATTCACAGATACCATAGATATTGGGATGTCTATTAAAAAGGTAAAGGTTTCCCCACGACCAAATGGTCTAGTCATGATCGACTGTAGGGAGTGGTGCTCATCTCCGTTTCAAAGCCTGTAGAGCCGACGTTTTTCCGAGGACAAGTTTCCATGGTCATATGGCCGGCATGACTCTACGCCGTAGCGCACGGAACGCTGTTCCCTTCCCACCGAAGTGGTCCCTGTTTATCTACTTGCATTTAGGTGCTTTCAAACTGCTAGGATGGCAGGAGCTGGGACAAGCAACGGGAGCTCACTCCGTCACACAGTCTTGAACTCCCAACCTTGCGATTGGAAAGCCCAGCAACAGCGGATTAACTCGCTGCGCCACCACGTCCCTATATACTAAAAAGATAGAAGGACATTAAACAAATCTCTTTTTTTAACCTTGTTGCAGCAAAACCACTGATGTTTCCCCAGCTTTAAAAGGGCATCCCCAGCATCCACAGTTTCAGGTATCCACAGGGGGGTGGGTCCAGAATGGAACCCCTCTGGATACTGGGGCATGCCTGCCTGTTAATCCTGAACAGAAACATGGCTGATGTATATTTATAGGAAGGCTTGAGAAAGACGTTTGTAGTTTAAGAGAAACTCTATTCCCAATTTGTCAATACTTGAAGTACTTTTGAATTTTGAGTAAGTTTCTCCCCCTTCCCAATTTTGTAAGTTCTTCAGCTCTTTTAGTGATTGAACATTGTGTCTTTCACATTTACAGAACAAGCCAGAAACCAATTTACAGAACCATCCGCAAAGTCTATCATGCTTTTTTAAAAACCTTTTTGTCTTCCTTGCAACACTTCTTTCCAGTTCTTAACCCATTCCCTAACCCTTCTGCTGTCATAGTGACGCTGACATTAGGGTAAGACATTAGCCACTGTAACTTGTAGCATGGTTTTAGCACATCTACCAACAGCAGCAGCAGAGGAATGACAACAAGTAAAGTTGAGAAGGAGCCTGGAGACAGCGCAGTGATTCATAGGTCTCCATGTTCTTCTAAAGCTGAGGATAGTTCTTTAATGCGTCTGCACAGCTCCAAAACTCCTTAAGAGTTGCCAAACATATACTGAATCAGTATCAATTTAGCGGGCATGGTTTTCTCAAGCAGGAGATTGAGGGCATCACTCTCAAGCAAAAGATATATAGCAGTGGGTCTGGGTTTCCCCAAATTTTGGGTCAGGATCCATCAGTGGGTTGCAAAAATTTTTTGATTTTTTTAAAAAAAAATCTTTGCAAACACCTTGCCCACTTTGCAAAAGAAAATAGGAGCAGTGGGCAATCCAGGTGGAAACAGAGCTCTCGTGGAATGCTAACCTGTGGCAGGAGGTGATTTTCATATCCCCAAATTAAAATGTCACATTTTCAGATTTTCTGTCATAATTGGCATGCCACCCTTTTATCTGGCCTGGAATTCCCTAACTGACCATCTTGCTCTTCAGTTCAGCCTTCTGGGTACCCTGGAATGACTGTAAAGGTTTGGGGGGAACAACAGTCCTTGAACTCCATTTTTAGGGAGAGTCTAGCAAATGTCTACAAACTTATACTATACAAAAGGTCTCTAGCAGGCTTGGAAGCATAGGACCCCAATTATTGGGCAATTTCCACAGTGGAGAGAGGTGGAGAGCGGTGTGCCCCAGGGATCTGTCCTGGGACCAGTGCTTTTTAACTTATTCATAAATGACCTGGAGACAGGTATAAGCAGTGAGGTGGCCAAATTTGCAGATGACACTAAACTTTTCTGGGTGGTGAAAACTAGAAAGGATTGTGAAGAGCTCCAGAAGGATCTCTCATAACTGGGAGAATGGGCAATAAAATGGCACATGCGTTTCAATGTACTGTATATAAGTGCCAAGTAATGCACGTTGGGGCAAAAAATCAAAAATTCACACATAGGTTAATGGGTTCTGAGCTGTCAGTGGCAGACCAGGAGAGAGATCTTGGGGTGCTGGTGGACAGCTCGATGAAAATGTCGACCCAGTGTGCAGCGGCAGTGAAGAAGGCAAATTCCATGTTAGAGATAATTAGAAAAGGGATTGAGAATAAAACAGCCAATATTGTATTGCCATTATACAACACAATGGTAAGGCCACACCTAGAGTAGTGCGTACAGTTTTGGTCTCCACATCTCAAAAAGGACATCGTGGAATTAGAAAAAGTACAGAAAAGAGCAACTAAAATGATTACTGGGCCGGGGCACCTCCCTTATGAGGAAAGGTTACAGCATTTGGGACTCTTCGGTCTAGAAAGAAGGCATCTGAGGGGGAACATGAGTGAGACATACAAAATTATGCATGGAGTGGGTAGAGTGGATAAAGGGAATCTCGTTTCCCTCTCACACAATACCAGAACCAGGGGACATCCTCTAAAACTGAGTGTTAGGAGAGTTAGAACAAACAAAAGAAAATATTTCTTTAACCCAGCATGTAATTAGAATGTGGAACTCCTTGCCGCGAGATGTGGTGATGGGATTGGGCCTGGATGCCTTTAAAAGGGGATTGGATAGATTAATGGAGGAAAACTCCATTACAGGTTACAAGCTATGATGGGTATGTCCAGTCTGAGATTAGCTGGTCGCTCATCTTGAGGGCCGAGTAGGAATTTTTTTCTGTCATCCAAATTGGCCATGGATGGCAGTTTTTTTTACCTACCCCAGACAGGGGTGGGTGGGGTGGGTGTTCAGTAGGTTACATGATTTACATTTTACTTAATAAAGTTAAACCCCAACCTCAGTCTGGTGTCTTCCTTGCAAGGGTAATAGTATACTTTAAAATGCCAGATGCAGGGGAGTGGCAGCAGGACACAAGCATCTGGTTGTCTTGCATGCTTTCTGAGGCATCTGGTGGGCCACTGTGAGATACAGAAAGCTGGACTAGATGGGCCTTTGGCCTGGTCCAGCAAGGCTTTTTCTTATGTTATTATTATTATTAATAAATACAAATCTTTCTAGATTTTTTTTGTAGGTTGCAATAGGAATTTTAAAAAGTGGATTCTGGTGCTAAAACTTGTGGCACCGAAGTGCCTGGATGGAATGAAGCCATTTTGCCAGGGATAGGTAAAGCAGATCTATCTAGGTTACCACAGGCTTTCACCCAGAATAATTTTAGTAAGATCAGTTGCATTTCTGACAGGTAACCAGAATGATAGACTTGCCCATTTGCCAAGCACAGAATGACACAGGTCACTCCGGGTGCTAGCATGCCTAGCTTTAGGATCAGGTTTTCAATGTTTGGTTACTGCCTGGGTGCTTGTCATGTTATAGCAGGCTGCACCCTTGAATACCAGAGGATGACTACATTGCACAGTCTGCAAATACACGTTGAAGCCAGACTGTATCAACAGTAGTATTAGATGTGGCCGTTACGGCAAACAGTTACTGACTTTTGACACAAGTTATCTGTACTAAGGATTTATAGTATAAACACAATGCCCAGTTATTCAACGGCTACAGTTGTGCAGTGTCGTTATCCTATCTGACAGGCAGAACTTGATGACAAATCTAATAATCCGTTTAACTCCAGATCTTGCGCTCCGTCCGCTGACAGCAGACCGCGAGTTACAGTATACTTGGCTAAGGAGGTGATGCAGGGACAATATCAAGTCTCAGTTTCTCAATTCAGTTTTCCTGGTACAATTTCTCAGTTACATTATGGCTGTATTGACTGATGTACATAGAAAGACAGAGTGAGAGAGGGAACCCGAAACTTTTGTGGAGGATGGGCAGATGTTTGTTTGGACAGTCTAAGTATATTCGGCAAGTTGAAACTGGTTGCACTCTCCAAGGAACATCTCAAAGAGAGCAACGGTCTATTTGTGGCACCACATACTTACACCAACGGGATATCCATTACAAGGAGCTAAATGCTGCCAGTCCACTTACATTGGCAAAGGGTGATGAAGGAGATTTCAGTATTTCTAAGCAATTCTTTTCACCTGACCGAACAAGTATGTTACATAGGTTTTTCAGTTTAATTGCAGCTTCAATGAGCTCATACATACGTAGGTAAGTTTCTCCTATGCCAGAACTGACAGAAAAATACAGTAAGGGTGCAATCCTAACCTGGAGTCAGGCCAGCACAGTTAGGCCTGCAAAGTTTGGCTGGCACAAGGGACACTGTAAAAGGACACTGCACAAGGGACGTGTAAGGGGCACGTTTGGACCATTGCACCAATCTTCCTGACTCCGAGAGTGTGCGATCCTCCCTGACTCAGAGAGAGTGGTCCAAACATGTTTTACGGTGCCCCATGCGCTAGCCAAACTTTGCTAGCTTAACTGTGCCAGCCTAACTCTAGGTTAGGCTTGCGCTCTAATGCTGCAATCCTATCAGCACTTTCCTGGGAGTAAGCCTCATTGAAACAAGTGAACTTGCTTTTGAGTAAATATGTATTGGATTGTGCTGTGAGGGAGTCAGTGGAAGAGCATGGAAAAAGCTCCATGTTCAATCTCCAGCATGTATGAGAGGGCAGGGGGGAAAAAAGTCTTGTTTGAAATTCTGTAGAGCTGCCGCCGATCAGTGTTGACAATGCTGCGCTAGATGGACCAATGAGCTGACTCAATAAGGAAGAGAGCTTATTATGCTCCTTTTGTCCTGTGGATAACATGATATCCTTTGCTGGCTCTTTTCATGTTTGTGTGCACTACAGACACTGGCCAACACCCAGCATAAAGCAAAGATCATTTAAATCCATTGGAATTGCAGTCAGTGATGTAGAGTGACAACTTGAGGTCAGAGGTGCTGGAGAAGAGCTGTGCGTGACCAGTTTCGGAACATGGAAGCACCCTTTTGGATAGCTAAGTTGTTTGAGGGGGCATCTTTCAGCTGAGCAGTTTGGGCCCTCTGCGGAATGTGAGGATATTGGACGGAGGAGCAAATGAGCAGGAAATATTTATTGCCACCCCAGAATTCTGAATGTGAAAAGTCAACAGTACCATGGTTACACAGCCAGCATAAAGCAAAGAGCATTAAAATCCATAAGGGCAACCCTCAACCCCCACAAAGGTTTCGGGTTCCCTCTCTCACTCTGTCTTTCCATGTACATCAGTCAATACATCCATAATGCAACTGAGAAATTGTACCAGGAAAACTGAATTGAGAAACAGGCAAGAGGGCCTGTTGAATGACTCACTTCAGTGCTGTGACTCTAGCTCAAGGGCCTGAAGAGTAACAGGGCCCAACAACACGTCTTGTAGAATGTGTCAAGGCAGCAATACTCCCTGGGGGCTGCAGAACTAGCATTCCAGCCACACAAGACTCTTTATGGCAGTGCTTCCTAGCTGCTGTCACAAATGGTGACAGGTGCTGTGCATGTGGAAGCAGCTCTGGGAGGCTCTCCCATTGTAGGTAAGTTGGTGGCAGGGTGTGTGGTGGGAGGACAGGACTGGAAACATTTCATGCTGGAGGCAGGGAGGGGGTGGGAGGGGTAGATCCCACCAGCACCAGTGTGCACCAGGAGCCTATCCCCTTTTTTCCAACCCCTTTTAGGGCACAATCCTATCCAACTTTCCAGCAGCAGGGTAAGGTAAATGCAGCTCCAAGGTAAGAGAACAAACATTCCCTTACCCTGAGGAGGCCTCCATAACTACTGTTTCACTGAAGGATGCAGCACATGCCCCATTGGCACAGCTACGTCAGTGCTGTAATCAATCAATCAATCAATCAATCTATCTATCAATCAATCAATCAATCAACAGGTACTTATATACCACTTTTCAACATGAAATTCACAAAGCGGTTTACAGGCAAATAGTACTAATGATAAAATTAAATGGCTCCCTGTCCCAAAGGGGCTCACAATCTGAAAAAATGCAGAGCACCACCAGCAACAGCCACTAGAAAAGACACTGCGCAGGGGTGAATAGGGACAATTGCTCTCCCCCTGCTAAATGTAAGAGAAACATCACTTGAAAAAGTGCCTCTTGCCCAGTTGGCAGGGGTCAAGGTTGGTTAGAATTTGGGCCTTAGTGTTAACACCATATTGCCTGATTTACTGGCCAATGCTACCCACCTTGATTGCTCCTATATCTGTATAGCAGGTGTGAGTCTGAGGAGACCCATAGGCCACTCGGAGGCCTATGCAGAGGTAAGTAGAAAATATTTTTACCTACCTTTTGCAGGACTCCTGATCCTTTGCAACCCCCCGCCCCACTGGATGCAGTGCGGGCCCCATCTGCACTCTTGGTGCTGGAGGGGGATAGGATTGGGAAGTAAAAGCACACTATTTTTGCTTTTTAAAACAAAAAGAAGTTGTGGAGGATCTGCGTTGGGATCATAGAGGATGGGAAGGGTCTCCTATGCTTTTTCCAAAGAGAATGCCCCCCCCAAACCCTATCTACTTCCAATAGCAGTTCTTGGCAGGCAATTTACCACAGAAACATCATGTTGGGAAAAGGGTTCATTTTCCCTCCTCTCATGCCATAGTTCCAATCCGGATTGCCCCTCTCCACGGATTTTTTCTAAGAGAGGCTTAAACATGCCATGTATGTCTCTTAAAAATGCAGTCTACAATACATGATATGGTTGGTATCTTTGCAGCAAACTACAAGCTACGTTGTCTATAATTTCTAATTATTTTCCTTATTTTCCTTTCTCTTCTGTTTGAATGAGTGATTAAAAAAAAGAAGGGTTGGCATAATCTTTGCCCATGCCGCAACCTTTGCAACAATGTTTGATAATATGATGTAGGCTTTAACACAAATAACATCAGACAATCAATGCTGACTTTTAAACTATTAAAGATGATTATCAACTCAGCGGGAGGAAGAATGATAATCAGGAACATGGAAAAAATTAATCTATAAAATTGATTCTGCAGTATGTAGGAGTTAGTCTGCTGTCGAATGACTCTGAGAAGCGCAACTCTACCCCACAGTTTATACTGTACTGCAGTGGTACCCAAACTGTGGGTTGGGACCCACCAGTTGGTCACAAGCCAATTTCAGGTGGGTCGCAAAGCACCTAGGGCAGCCATATTGAAAATATGGGAAGATGGGATGCTGGAAAGGGGCAGGGCTGTGTGGTTGTTTTGCTTGTGTCAAGGTTTGCTTGTGTCATAGACATTTTTCATTCTGATTCACTTTGTTATTGGAAAATGGCTGAGAACTAACCCAACGTATCGCTGCATCTCAGGAAAGTAACAGGCTCTGGCGTCACAATGACAGCACTTCCGGCCATGACATCACTTCTGGTGAGTCCCAGACAGACTGTCGTTCTAAAAAGTAGGCTGCAGTGCTAAAAAGTTTGAACATCACTGCTGTACTGTATGTTCACCAGGATGAAAGGTCTGAAGTCCCCTATCAGTTATGCCAAATGCAATGTGGAAATTTAATTGAGAGAATGTAGGATGCAATGCACCCAATAAATTCAGGGCCCAGCACGTTGTTGAGGAGCATTATCCAAGTTCCCAGTGTTCTTTCTGTCCAGTCCTAAAGGCCTTACCAGAATGTCACCAAGGGCAGGGGTAACTTAATGACACCAAGGCTGTGGCTGTTAAAATCAGACCTGCAGCTGGTTTCAACGCTGTATCTGAGGCACTATAAAATGACACAAGGAAACACGAACGCACATGGGGCCAGAAGACTGGAACTAGTCAGGCAAGGAGAATACTGGACAGTCCAGATTTTTTTTTTAACCTTTGGACAAGTACTTGTTCTCACGCGAAATTAGAAAGCTAAGTTGACAGTTCTGCGTGTGCTACATGTGAAGGAATTTATATGCGCAACATGTTTGAGCAATTCAAGCACACCACAGTATTTTTGAACGTAATCTTTTTAGAAAAGATTGGTCAGAGGTTATCTCCCTTATGCACACCTGACCTTGCCTTCCTCTCCGGGCTAATGCATAACCCCTCCTGCAATGCATACAGCTGCTGTGTGCAGAGAGGACACTGTGGTGGTTGTCCAGGCCTACCAGGCAATGGCCAGGCTGCTTTCAGTAATTGTAAAGGAAGGCCCAAAAGAATCTGGGCTAGAAGTTGGAAAGCCAATAGGGTCACTTATTTTATTTATTTTTCACAGTTTTAAACAACCCTCCCTCCAATAACCTGAGGGTGGTGTACATAGTTCCCTGCCTCCCTTTTTGTCCACAACCCTGTGAGGTTGGTGAGGCTGAGATATAGTGACTGGCAGAGGCAGATCTAAGGGAAGGCAAAGCTCTAAGTGTTGCAAGAAGCCTCACCTTGCAGTGGACATCACTCCTCTCCTGCACCATTTTAGCCAATCCTCACAGGGAACAGCAACATCTTGGCGTTGCTTACTGGCTATAGCAGCAAGGGAGAGGTGGGATGTACATGACAGGGTAAGGCTCCTTGCAAGACTTAGAGCTTTGCCCTCCCTGTAGATCCGCCTCTGGTGACTGGCCCGAGGTCACTCAGGACGCTTCACAGCTGAGGGAGGATTTGAACCGGGATCTTCCAGGTCTACATCCAGTACCCAGGAACATGTGGAGCTGCCTACCTCCAAGTCATGTATCATCTACACCGGGGAGCAGGCAACCATGAGATAGGCACGAGCTATTTAACAAAATTACTAACTGCCAAAGAGCTACTGTGATCCTCCGTCTGTGTGCTGGCCTCTCTGACTCCGAGAGTGGTCCAAACATACTGTACATTGTCCCTTGTGTTGGCTAAACTTTGCTGGCCTCACTGTGCCTGCCTAACTCCAGGTGAGGATTGTGCTCTCAGGCAGGTAAAGAGTTCTTTCCCAGAAGCAGTACAGGAGCTAGAGTGTTGGCTTCTGTTGCAATAGGTTCCTCCTGCTACATCAACAACCCCTTGAGCCATTTCCCTCCCCCTCCACACACACAAGCTTTGCTTCAACAAGCTTTTGAAGCTTGTTGCTTCAACAAGCTCTTGCTAACTGGGCAAGAGGCACTTTTTCAAGTGGTGCTCCTCTTACGTTTAGCAGGTGGAGAGTAATTGTCCCTCTTCACCCCTGCGCAGTCTTTCTAGTAACTGTTGCTGGTGGTGGTTTGCATTTTTTAGATTGTGAGCCCTTTTGGGACAGGGAACCATGTAACTTTATTATTACTATTTGCCTGTAAACCGCTTGGTAAACTTCGTGTTGAAAAGCGGTGTATAAGTACCTGTTGATTGACTGACCGTTGATTGAGAACCCTTCACCGTCAGTGTGTGCCTTTCTCCTGTGCAGATCCTGGTGCTTCTATCATCTAATCAATAGATGCACCCAAGTAAAAGCATGTGAACCAGGAATAGAAACATAAACATGATGGCACTCACCTTCATCTTCAATTTTACAAAATCTATTTGAGGAACAGTAGCACTCGCATCTGGGGAAATGAAGGAAGAGGATGAAAGCACATTCAGGCACTGTGTCGTGTGTAAATTGCTGGCTCTTAACCCTTTTCCTTCCAGGAATTGTCAGCTGTCTTATGTCAGCTCAGAAGGGGGGGGGGAGGAGTCCATTCCCACCAATCTCGCAGGTTTTATTAACCATTAACTTGGCTTCTCCTTATACACGCTTGAAACATGGAAAACAATCATTTCCTTTCATAAGAAGATAGTTCTCATTGATTGTCAAAAGGTCTACATCCATAAGCAGGCACACTGTGGGCTTTTTCAGAAGGTGCTTATCATCCACTTGGACATGCTGTCCATCTAAAGAAGCAATCAGCGGTTGAAGATGGGTGTCACCTTCCACTGAACATTACTGTCTTTTCACTGGCTCCATCTCTGTGCCTTTCTCAGCAGCCACATGCACCAAAAAAAAGTAAGGGGATTGTTCTTCAACCAGGAAAAACTCTACTTGCTGAAGTTCAGCCTATCAGGCTGATGCTAACGTTATCGAATTGTGGCTAGCAAAATAGGATTCAGGGCAACTCTCATTTAAACCACATTTCAAATCCCAGCGAGGCCCAATCCATAAAAGGGACCCTGCCGTATCAAAAGCAGCTGACACAAATTAAGCAGGTCCTCATCTCAGTGTGCAACACAAGATGGATACAGGTGAAGAGAAGGCAGCAACTCCTATCCATTAACAGAAATAATTGGGCTGCCTAATTTCAATGCCCAGCTTAAACATGAGTCTTTGGAGGTCAGCAAAACTGATTGCAATGCAACTTAATTCATCTTTAAATTATTCTTCAAATATTCCACATCTTCTTCTATCTTTCCAAAACACGGACATGGTTTGCCCATCAGGTACAATGACAGCTGTTCAGTTTAGGAAATGGGGCAGATATGTGTGAACAGGTTGGAAGAGGCAGACAGCTATCAATGAGTTGAAATCTTGGGGGTGCAGGACTGGACCACTCTCTGGGAATCTGATATGGTGTGGCTCAGTGGTTCCCAAACCGTGGGTTCTTGGCCCACCAGTGGATCACCACCCAAGTTTTGATGAGTCATGAAACTTGTGAAAGCAGATTAGGCATCAAGGCTTAAACAACCTGCTACTTGTGGGAAGCACTGCTGCCCAATCACTATTACAGTCACAGAGTCTTGAGTGGCTGGTAAAATGAAACTTTTCTTTTTTTGGAGGGTCCTGATGCTAAAATGTTTGGGAACCATTGATGTAGGAACATCTGCTGGCTTGTAGGAGTACCTGCTATTTGCTTCCATTTCTGCTGTACTTGCATATCTGCAAATGAAGACAACGTTACAAAAACACCATGCCTTTCCAGTGCTTTCTAACCCAAATCCCACAGAACTGTTCACTGCACAGGGAAATTAAAAACAACAACAATGTTCTATTTGGTTTTCCTTTCCTATTTGGATTTCCTTCAGAGCCAAAATATGGACGTGCCTAATGAAACAGCAAATACCTGCGAAAAGGTGATCTCAAACCTTTTTCATGAGTCAATTTGAGTTTCAATTTGAGTTTCAAATTTGAGTTTCAAATTGAGCTTCAAAATCCACATGCCGATCGCAACATTTTTGCCCCATAGAGCAAAGCATGGAGCCCACATCCATGTTTTCAGACAGGGAAGCAAATAAAATGAAATCAGCTTAAGCAGAAAAGAAATGACAGCTAACACATGCTTAGGCCTCCTGCTAATTAAACAAATCTTTGCCAATTAGAGTTGTACTTTGTGGTTGTGTTTTTTTTCCCCTAAATGACATTCTAATATTAATTGGGATAATATGAATGTTTGAAGGGTAAGAACAAAGCAATTCCTATTTATAGCTACCAGTATTCCTGCAAAAAAGTGGTAAAAGTCATATGTCACTGTACAGTAAATTGAACAATGAGTTTTAAAGCAGAAGCAGAAGGAAAATCTCAGACATTGAAAATACAGTGGGGACACTCCTTGTGTATTAGCAGAGCCAGAAACTGCAAGGAGGCCTTCACCTTTCAGCAAGGGTTAACTTTTCAACTAGATCTCACCTCTTCTTTCTGAGCAAAGTAATGCAACAGGAAGAGGTCATGTGTGTGTGTGTGTTTTTTAACAGACTTTTCATGCAACGTCAACTTCCTTGCCTGTTGGTCATTAAGGAAGCATTTGTCTTCAAACAGATAGGTTTTGCTAAGCAGTTAACAACAGTTTGCATTGGAATCTGCAAATCGGAAATCTCTCCTGGGCCTGTAAAACTCAAAGAACTCAGGCCATTCACGTCAACATGAGAAGGTTAGCACTGGCAAGACCCTTTAGTGATTTGTTGTCTTTATATCCCGCCCTCCTTTCACAGAGCCCAGAGTAGTATTTGTAGTCTGACAACAACCTCCTTCAGCAGGTCATGGAATGAGATCCTGGCTTGTTGAGGATGACCCAGTACATTTCAGTGCTGAACAAGGATTTTCACCTAAGTTTTCCAGTGCTCTACAGCTACCACCCCATATCAATTAATATAAGTACAACTTGTATTCTGTTGTTGCCTTTATTGGAAATTTCTTATTGGTGATGGGGGAAAGCAGAGTAGAGTGAGCAGTGGATTTTCCCCCTTAGGGCATCACCTCGCGGGAACCTCCCTCACCCAGGCTGACTGCTATTAACAAAAGACACATGAGGCAGAGGCTTGGTAAAGATGCAAAAAGAAAGGTTTACTCACAGTTCTATCCAGTGCATATCTACAGCATCTGATTAGGATCAGAGGTACAACTAACTTTTAGAAGTCAATGCCCTATAGCTGCATCGCTGTGCATGGAGGTGTGCTTGAGATGGCGGGGGGGGGGGAACATCAGAGCCCTTGGTATGCACATCTTATCAGCTTGGTGATCAGAGAACAAAAGGGATGTGCTCAGAGGAGAAGGGAAGGAAATATGTTCAAGGCCACACCCCTGCAGGAATCACAGAGAGGACAGGTAAGAAGGGTCTGGGTCATACGACATCACATTGTGCCCCCTTCGGACATTAGACTGCCCCCTCTAGACAGCAGACGGGGTTGTGCCAACTCCAACAGCTTTTAGGTGTAGAGTGGAACCCAGAGTCAAGGGAAAATAGTAGGTAGGTGGGATTTCTCCTATGATCAGAAGTGGTGATGGCATCAGCAGGAACCTTCAGGTGTTCCCTTTGAGACTTTGAGACCTTTGAGAAAGCATCCAGTTCAGCATGAAACAAACTGAGACCTTTGTCTAGGGGCATTTGTTCATATCTTGGTCATTTCCCCCCCAAGGGCTACCTGTGAAGTAGTATAAGGCAGGGGTGGCCAAACTTTCTTAACATAAGAGCCACATATCAGATGCTTGAGAACAGCAACATTTAAGAAGCATTTAAATTCTTCAATATATTTACTCACCATGAACACTGAACTTGCGTTTTAATTCAGTAAATAATTACCAATAATTATAAGGTGTGACAATGTCTTATCTATATTTTATATTAATTGTAATGCAAAAAAAGCTCAGTCAACATGTTTCCAAGAGCTGCACATTAAATGTCAAAGAACCACATGTGGCTCACGTCTCGGCTTGGTCACCCAGTGGTGTTCCTGGAGGGGCAAAATGCTAAGTTTTGTAGGAGCCTGAACTGCTGTGCAAAGTGGCCCCTCCCCCTCCCCTTTCAGGCCATTCACGGCTCAGAGGCTTTGCTCCTTCAGGAGGAGGAATTGCCACTCGCTTGTCCAGAAAGCTGCCACTGTTCGTGATCACGATCTGTTCCTCTGCTCGGCCCAGCAGCTCCTTCCCTGAAACTACCTTATCTCATTCAGAATCACTTACAGTTCACCCTCCCCTCACTCAGTCTCTGGTGCCTTCTGTGGCCTTCAGTCCTTAGATCCAGTGGCTTTTATCTGATGCACGGTTCTCTCCTCTCAGTAACCTCTGCTCACCTTCAGCTGTTCCTCATCTTAAACTCAGAACACGTTTGCCCCACTCTACCAATGCTGAAAGCCTTTAGAGGTGAACCAAAGAACTGGTTGGCATAATCTATCACAAATTCATTCTCTGTTCTTCCTCATTTGCCTTGTACCTAGCAAACAACACTTCCATAGTTCCATGATCCACATCAACTTGAGGAATCCGCAGTGCCTTGTCTCCAGGTCGGATGCCATCCACTCACATCCCATGGCTTTGTTTTGTCTCGTTATCTCACTGGATGAATGGACTACCTGGTTGTCCTCATCAAATTCCTCCATATGCCCCTTTGATCCTATCCCGGCCCCTCTCAACCCTTCCCCTTGACATCTCCTCTCCCATTGTCCCACATCTCTTGTGGTTCTGTCCCTACTGCATTAAGGAATGCCACTGTAACAGGGAGGAGATGTGGTGGGAGTGGGCAGATAGGGTCCTGAAGGGGGGCAGTATCAGAGGAACTGGTGTGTGCCAGTCATGCAGGGGGTACGCAGGGGTATGCGAGTACCGGTTTCTAGGATTACAGCTGGCCCCGCCCATTCACCCACCCACTCATCGACTCCGCCCCCTGCAACGTTTGAATTTCCTGCACGTTTGAGTTGCCTGCACGTTCTCAGAGCCAGGAAGGCAGCGAGCAGAGCCTTGCCTTGCCTTGCCACTGAAAAATGAGCTGCTCTGGGGTTTTGGAACTGTTGGGTCACTTTAACATGATGCCAGGCCTCCTTAACATGCTCTGGGGGTGCTGTGGAATACTGTTGCAACTGTTGGGTCAGTTTAAAATTGTCTGAGGCCTCAAAAAGGGCTTTTTTCATGTCCCTTCCTGCCACGACATCACTTCCGGCTTATGACGTCACTTCCGGTGGGCGGGTCCCGACACGTGCCAATCAAAAGTGAGTACCTGTTATTAAATCATTTAGATGACACCACTGGTGTGTGCCATACCCAAACCTACTTCCTGGGCCTGATCGCCTGCACAGATCAACCAGGGCTTGCACCAGCGACACTGAGGCTGCTGGGGCTTAACTGGGGTAAGGGGACAAATGCCCCTTAACCTGAGGAGACCTCCAGCAGCCGAAAAATCCCTTGCAGGATGCAGCATAGCCTGCACTGGCACCACTGCATCGCAATGTGGGGTTTTGGTTAGGATTTGGGCTGTTCGTCCCATTCCTACAACAAAGCGTGTAAGGCATGAACGTGCAATAAATCTACCTTCCCTGGTACCGCTCCCTTCCACTTCCCCTGGTATCTCCTTTGGGCCCGTTTTAGTTTGTGAGCACCTCAGGGCAGGCGTCTGCTGTTTCTCCTATTGTAAAGTTCCATGCACACAGAGAGCACCGTATAAAGATGTACTAATAATGATTAATAAGCAGATCTTCTCTTTCCACCTGGTCTCCTTATCAGACAAGGGCTCATACTTCAGTCCAGGGTGAATGTAACAGTTGAAGATGCTAGTAATCATTAGATCTCTGGCATTCTGATTTGTGACTTTTTTTCCACTTCACAAGCCATCCTTTCCTGTAGTTTCCACCACAAAATAGAGGTCCAGTGAAACATTCCATCTGCCAGTGCCAGAAGCTTCACAGCTTACATAGAGCAGCAATGGAGTGGTTGTACTGGAAATGAGAGCATCCACCCCTGGAATTAACAGCAACACTCTCTGATTGCCCACAACCAATGTCATCATAACCACAGTGTGAATGCAGCCAGCACTGTATCAATGCCTTCAGTTCAGGCTTGCTTCAATTTCTTCAGAACCTTTGGCTGAATATCACATAATTGTTTCCATGGTCAGGCGTTTTAGATCAGGCAGCATAAAGGGGAAAAAAAAAGGATATTCTGTAGGAACCTCTGGTATTTATCAATTTTAAAATCACAATTGCCTAAATTTGGTGTGAGCCATGTGTAAAACAAATACATGAAACCGAGTATTACAGTGATGAATATATAAGCCTGGTGACCTTCAGACCATCGCGTCCATCATTTTACTGTGCTTTATTTAGCAATGTTTAATGTAAGTATTGTACAGGGCAGCAGCCCTGATGCCAAGGTGGTCTTAGGTCAGAACACACAGCACAAAGCACTCCAAGGGTCATTTGATTTTTATTTGGGCCACATGTCTACATCAATGGTAATTAGTATTTTTGTTACCATTTTAAAGCTTAATTTATTATTACAGGTTAATCTTGAAATACAATGAATGTGTTTTAAAAAGTAAATTCTAGCACATTTTAGAAAGCAAATATTTTCGTCTCAAATAGCTAATAGGATTCTAAGGGCCCAATCCTATCCCAGACTGGCACAAAAGGTCACTAATGCAGTGTCTACTGCATCTGTATGTCAGCTGGTATAAGGCCAGTTTGAAAAGGTAAGTAAAACACTTACCTTAATGTCAGTCTCCAAATAGCTCTTTATTGGACTCCTCAGATCTACACCAGCTCATTTGTTTGCATAGAACTGAACTACTGCAGAAGGTGTATTAGGCCCAGGACAGGAGATTTAGGGCACAATCCTAAAATGGGTTAGGCCGGCTTAAGCTAACATAAGCTAAGCCAGCAAACTTTGGCCAGCACAAGGGACACCGTTAAGTATGTTTGGACCACTCTCAGAGTCAGAGAGGCCAGCACACAGATGTGCACCATTCTCCCTGATTCCGAGAGTGGTCCAAACATGCTTTATGGTGGCCCTTGCACTGGCCAAACGGAAGGAGGTATGTGCAGAGGCAGATCTAAGGGAGGGCAAAGCTCTACGTGTTGCAAGAAGCCTTACCCTGTCATGTAAATCCCTCCTCTCCCTTGCTGCTATAGCCAGTAAGCAACACCAAGATGTTGCTGTTCCCTGTGAGGATTGGCTAAAACGGTGCAGGACAGGAGTGATTTCCACTGCAAGGTAAGGCTTCTTGCAACACTTAGAGCTCTGCCCTCCCTTAGATCTGCCTCTGGGTATGTGGGCAGCAGGGCAGGCAGTGTTACAGAGCAGTTCAGGGGAAGGTACCGGGGGTTGTGTCAGAGGAGGAAAGGGTGGATCCAGTGGTCCTTTTTTGTCCACCTACCCACTGGCTCTTGTGCCAAACCTGTGCCAGCTATATAGCTGGCATAGGCCCGAGGAGACTCATAGGCCATCCAGGGACCTATGCAGATGTAACAGAAACATATTGTCCCTTTCCTCTTGCAGGTCTCCTGATGTGCTGCACTACAGCATGAGGCATATTCCTCCATGGCGTGTACTGCATGCTTCAGCATGGCAAGAGATAAGACTGGGCAGTAAGATTCTAAAAAGATAAAATACTCTGGATTATCCTTTGGTTCTCCTTTCCATCAATACTTTTCTCTTGACAAGATGAATTATAGGTAATGTGAAGAATGCTTACGGCAGATTTATGTATTATATTATCTGCTGGAGAGATCTGTTGATTTCCTGAATGATGTGATGTATGCCCTTTCTGTTCGGTGACTTGTTTTTATTCTTTTTTGCAGCCAGTAGCTACACCAGCCAATAAGAAGACACCGATTCTTTTGTGGACTGAATGCCATAACTCAGTCTTTTGGGCTAGCTTTTGTCATACCAAAGAGGAAACTGCTCCTTCTACTACCCAACTTTAGTTCAGGGACAGCGGATAACCAGGAGCAGAGATCTGGGTCTGTCCCATATGGGAAGATGGGACACTGGAAAGGGAGAGAGCTGTGTGGTTATTTTGCTTATGTCAAAGTTGTGAACAGCCTTTTTTTCTTTCTGATTCACTTTGTAATTGCTCTTTATTCACTAAATGTGACCAAGCTGAAATGCTGCTCCACCCCTCCTCCTATGCACTGGTGTGTGTGTGTGTGTGTGTGTGTGTGTGTGTGTGTGTGTGTGTGTG
>JAJKFI010000064.1:533948-559024 GCA_029204185.1 Lerista edwardsae
GTGTGTGTGTGTGTGTGTGTGTGTGTGTGTGTGTGTGTGTGTGTGTGTGAGAGAGAGAGAGAGAGAGAGAGAGAGAGAGAGAGAGAGAGAGAGCAAATGCACATGAGTGTCTTTATTGTGTGCATGCACTTCTGATTGTTTTCAGATCCACATTTTCACCCTCAAGTAGCATACATTGCTATGCTTATCGTTTGAACTGCCTCTTAGCCCTCCCTTTTTGAAGGCATGATTCACCAGCCTAAATACACAGGCAGTATAAAAGCAAGGCAACCTACAGTGAGAACACAGACATCAGTATATGCTTGGCCACAGCTTAGAAGCAAAAGAGAAAAGAACTCTCTGAAAAAGTACTGCACAAGGCACACATGCTGGATTATGGAGATCAAAACTTCCTGGAGGTTTCCAAAAGCAATTTTGCAGGGGGAAAATAGAATGCCAACGTTTCCCTACATGTTTAGGGAAACATTTGGTGACACTTAGGTCATTAACAGTGCAATTCTATGCATGTCTGCTCAGAAGTAAGTCCCTCTGTGTTCAGTGGGATTTGCTCCCATGGAAGTGGGTACAGTATAGGACTGCAGCCCAATAGCTGTGAAGCCCCTGCATGACGCGATGCCTCCTGTGCCTGAATATGGAATATTGTAAAGGGTGGCGCAATACTACGGAAAAGTTTCCCATGGAGAGGCTCCAGGAACAGGATTCACATTTGCACTGGGAATTTCTTATCTGATTGCAAAAACTGCGGTCAAGACAAAACAGTTTACTGCCCAGATCGAATGAGCGAGTCATCCTGCAGGAACTTCGCTGGTGGGAAAGAAATGCGGGTCCTTGACACAAAGAGAGACCTTGAAGAGCTTGTTTCAGAATTCTCTGAATGCATTTTGCCATTTGCAGGTCAGCAGGGATAAGCCTGTCCCGGTATTTTGACTGTCGGTCGATTTATTCAGCTTGTTTCCCCCCAGGATATTCTGCTCATTTCCAGGCATCCAGAGTTCTACTCCGTTGCCGTAATTCCTCAAAAAGACGCCCCAGAACCTTCACGACCCCTCTCACTAAACGACACCCCCCACCCCCCACAAGGTCGCCCACCCGCCTTCTCTCCCTGCCAGCCCTTCGCCCTTCCCAGCCTTCAGAGCCAACCTTCCGTCCGCTTCCCTCCCCCATCACTCCTTCCCAGTTCGGCCACCTCATTCCTCGCTTTCCTAGACGGACCCCGCCCCCCCCCGTTCAACGCTGCTACTCCGAGCAACACCCCCAGACCAGTCTCTTCACTACCCCCGACCCTGACTGCGCCCCGCTCCCTTCGCCTCCCCGCCGCCACCACGCGTCTGCCACCACGCACCGTCCAACAGGCTGCAGCTTTCCCTGTCGATGCTCTTCCAGCAGGCCAGCGGGAGCTGCACCTGCTCCGTGGCGTGGAGGAGCGCGCGCTGCCTCACTCCGCCTCCCCGCTCCGCTGGGACCAGCTCAAACGGGACACAGATGCTACCCCCACTTTGGCTTCTGCACTTGGGAAACAAGCGATGATCCTAAACTGGCCACGGCCCCCTCCTCTCTCACGCGCCTCCCTTTCCCATCACTCCTATCTTCGAGGGCTCTTAGTTTGCTTCCTCCTGGCCAACCCGAGCTCCCCTCCCGTTCATTTCCTGGGACACGGCCCCGCCTCCCCCTTGCCAGCTTATTCCCAGTCAGATGCCCAGAGCCGAGGCCTCGGTACTCACGCGGGCGCGGGGGGGGGGAGCGCATCTCAAGCCTGTTCTCACCCCCCGCCGCCGCCTCCTCCACCCCCTGCCCGCCTCCTCCTGGTTTCACCTTCTCTCTTCCCACTCCTCCTCCTCTCCTGCTTTCTGGCTCCTTCTGCGCTCCCTGCATCTGGTCCGTTCTGCCGCCCTGCTCGCCTGGTCGCGTCCACACGGCCACCTGCTTGGCAAGAGCCGGCAGCAGCAGCAGCTCCTTGTCCTGCAGTCAGAAGCAGCATCCCAGGACTCGAGAAGCAGCCAAGTCGGGGAGTCCTCCGGGAAGAAGCCCGTTGTGTTTGGGTTGCTCAGGAGGAGCCGGGTTCCTCACCCACCCACAACCCCAGCCCTCGACAGAAATGAATCGTGCCTCGAACACACTTTCCCGTGGGGGTCAGTGCACCCGCGTTGGCTTTCTGAAGAGCCACAAAAGGTCCCCCAGGCCGGTGGACGTGGAGATCGGCGCCGCAGGTGTCTGTCCCCACTCTTTTTTTCCCCCATTCAAAGAATACAGATACAAGACAGACAAGAGACCAGCTCTGCTTCCCTCGCTCTCATCTCCAAGAATCCCTGAGCGAAGAAACGGCAACTTAGCTCCAGGCTCTATGGTGACAGCCCCCCAATTCTGATTGGTCTAGGGAGGCCCTCGTGGGTGGAGCCCGGAGAGCCGGTATTAAAAATCACATGGGTAGGCTCAAAAGAGAGGCAGTAGCTTATTCAGTTGTTTCACTTGCAAAGGGTGCAGCTAGCGGCTGCCTGGGGCTTAGGGAGCTTTGGAATGGTTTGCTCACCACTGGATCTTATCTTTTAACAGTATAATTGCCCAGCTTAAAATTCACCGACAGGTAAGCAAGACTTTCTCTTTATCCTAGAACTTAAGTTTCTCCTTAAAACAAAGAAGCCTCTCTAAGCTTTCAAGTACTCTGGAACGGTTCCGCTTTGATGCAAAATACAGTGTAACCTAGTTCTACAGTTCAGTTTGAGAGTCTGCCTTTTCAAAACAAGATCTGGTTTCAGTGCTTGCTAGAATGGGAGGGTGTGACTTCAAATGCATAAACGTCAAGCATCAGCTTCAATCTTTGGTCTCGGTAGTTTTTGAAATAGTTGCAAGTGCATTTGGTTGGAAATGCTGAATCCGTGCTCCCAACTTTCACTGCATCAAGCTGCTTGTTGTTTTGGGTAGAGGTTAGCAATGGATTCTGCCAGCTACAGGGAGCTCTGGAATATTTTTGATTTTTCCTTTCTGCCCTGGGATTGCAAATATGCTGTGACTCAGGAATAGGTCACAGCATCTAAACCCTTAGGTCCTCACAATGCTCTAAAACCTCTTTCACAACAGCCTGAAATATTACATACTGACTGTTCTTTTTCCAAGATGTACCAAAACCACTTGTGGATTTTTTTCCTTTTTAGATTAATTTTTTTTAATATTAAAAGCAAAACGTTCTTCACTTCTTAGGGTTTCAGAGAGATTGCATCACTTTAGGTTGATTCATCACAGTTAAAAAATGAAATAAAAGAACAAATCATTTTGGCATTGCTGTTATAGACCTTGCCTTTTGGAAAAAAAAAAGTTTGTGCTGAAGCTGGAATGTTTTGAGCTTGTAGCTGTTTCTACAGCTTAAAGCTATTGTGAAAAATACGTTTAAAAAAAAGGATACACATCTTCCTTCACTCTTCTCCCACCCCTCCCAACAATATTTCCGCTTCCCAGTGTGTGTGTCTCTGTGTGTGTGTGTGTGTGTGTGTTTTCTAGCTGTGCATATTTTCTCTATTCTGTCCCTTACCTTTTTACACGATTGCTTTTCCACCATCAGCAGCTTGTCAGTGACACCCCCTGGTGATGACTCTGTCATTTGTAGTTACTTTGTCATCGTCTAGAAATATCTTGCCATCTCCTCCAAAGAGGCAGGATATCAGATCAAAAGGCGTTCATCCCTTTCCCACAAGGCAGTTTTTCTCAAACCACTTTTTTAAAAATCTCTCTCTCTCTCTCTCTCTCTCTCTCTCTCTCTCTCTCTCTCTCTGTGTGTGTGTGTGTGTTTGAAAGAAAATGTTGATCCTATCAAAGGGAGATGTTAGAGAATTCTGTGCATTGCATGCTGACAAAAGTGGAATGGAGTTGCAGTTAATAGCCTGCTGGTTATGGGAAATTGAAAAGACTACCTGAGCAACTTGAGGAGGTGTTGCATACTCTGATTTGCGCTCTGGCTCACAGCCATTCTGTTTACCCAGAGCAGAAGACGGTAGCGGTTAAGTTCACTTAGCAACATGTGCCTTGCACAGCCTCAGCAGAGGCGTGTGGTGACAACTGGGGAATAACTACTGTGTGCTCATTAACGATCTCTCTCCTCTCTCAACCCTCTTAACATCTCAGCTCTCGGATCAGCCTGAGACTATACTATTCTTTCCCTCTCTTTTGGACTTGCTTCTCTCCTATTTCAACACTGCAGTTTTCAACCATTGAATGTAACCATGTTTAAGGTCAGGGGGCTGCTTGTGCTCCAAAGGTTTCCTCAAAGAGCAGCTTGCTTGCATTCAGAACCCATAATTTGTACATTTTTTTTCCCTGTCAGCACCTGCTTGCAATGTTTGTAATTTTGAAAACCACCTTAAAGCCTACCACATTTTTTTCAGCATGCACTTTTGTGACTTACCGTCTACTTAATCAGAAGAATTACAATCCTCACCTAAACAGACAATTGTTGTCTGTTTAGGAGGGTGCATCAAAGGTAATGCACTGGGTTTATGTGTATTTAAATGGATATATTGGTAAAGTAGAAGCTTTCAGCAATAGAGGCACTTCATTTGCCTTTTCATAGTCAAAGATGCTGTTCCTAAACATATTTGAAGCTTCGGAGGAGCTTGATCTAGCAGGTGGGCTAACATTCAGCATATGTTTCTCTCAAACACAGAGTGTGGGAAGCCTGGTGGTGGGCAGGAGAAGTGGAGGCAGATTGAAAGGGGAAGGAAAAAAACCGCGCAGACATCTGCCCATCCTTCAGTAGTATGACTTGTTTCAGAAGACTAGGACAGGCACTGGTGATGCAAGAATGCATTGGGAAGGAACTCTGGCTGTGTGAGCAAAGTGCATTGCCAGATATGATGTTGGCTATTCACTTCGAATAGGGAGGTTGATGTGACGTCTGTATTGCCGAAGGGTGTGTGTGCATGTGCATTTGTGACAGACATACACAAGGAGGGGACTGTTCAGAATCCTCTGAGATGAAGGAATAACCATTTTACTGCCAAGCTACATGCCAGTTTTTTTACAAGGCCTTATCCTGGCTCATCCTAAACTCTGTATCTGCATTGTACATTTGGAGGGAGAACCAGTTTAGGAATGAAACTTCTGTGCCTGTATCCCATAAAACAAAAACATGTCAAAGATATGCAAGTATTTTCTAAATATTTGCAGAGTTTGATGATGCTTGGATAAATTGCAGTAAGCCCCATTGGCTTTAATGGTACTTACTTTGGAGTACTTACTTCTGCAATCCTATACACACATACTTACCTGTGAGTGAGCCCCATTGAACTAAATGGAGCTTGCTTCTAAGTTGGTATGCATAGGATTGTGCTGTCATTTCTGTATCTGCTAATGTGCCATCATCATCCTTATCTGGAGATTCCTTGTGAAAATTAACCCCCTCCCCCCACTTCTGCTAGTTACTTATAGCAGACATGTGACCTTTGTGTGGTTGTAAAAAGAAGAGATAGTAATCCTATAACCAAAATTATTACAAGTGGTGTGCCAGTATCTTGCATCTGGATGCAGTCCATAAATACCTGAAAGAAAAGAATTAAACTCTTGGTTTAATTTAAACCTAGGCTCTTGGTTTAAGATTTAAGTTTAGCCAAACTGGATGCAGGGCATTTTTTTTCCAGAGGCCATGTTAAAACTCTAATTATACCACACAAGTGTACAACATATGGAACAATTACTATTACTGGTAGTGGAAATCTGTCAATAATAGGTACTTGATGCTATTTCTAGGATTCTAAATGTAGCAAGCATTTCATAGGAAGCTGGTATTATGTTTGAGTGATGCTTGGAATTCAAACAAATGCCCAGAGGTCAAGGTGGCTTTGGAAAGTCTCATATAGACATCCCTTCAGAGGTTATAGCTGGCTTGTTTTCTTCCTTTAAATCCAATGGAAAAACTACCCCCAGCCACTATGTGCACAGTTATCTACTGTTTCCACTGACTAGGAAGAAAATGTAATTTGAACATGGGGGCGCAACATGATAGTGACATAAGATGTGGTTTCTGAAAAATGATTAATCAGCACACTAAGAAAACAATTTTTCAATTAAGCTTATCTGGTATTAAACTCAGACAGTAATTTGACTTCATGTTATGTTGATCTTTAGGTGTGTTTATAGTAAAATGGTGCAAACATTGAAAATATTTTGCCTTGGGGGTTTGAATGGTTGGACTGTAGATCAGCCACCAGATCAGTGGCTGTAGGAAAACTGAAAGGCAATCAGGCCTTATTTACAGTATATACTTTTGAATAACATTAGATTGTCAGATGCTGCCAAAAGATATCTTGCAATTAAAAATTACAGTTTATTTCTTCTGGGTCATACTAATTAGTACTCAGAACCTAGGGATAGACTTCTGTACTATCAGGGATAGGCTTGGCTTTCCATTTTTTAATTATTGAGATATCTGCTTTCTGCAGTCAGATAAAGTTCAGTACCTCTGTTTATAAGGTTACTTTTGTCTATAGCCCCCCCCCCCCACAAACATTTACCTAGCACCATCTGATGTTATATATTATAGATCATCTGACCTAAGTATGTTCAATTTTTTTTGTGGGGGGGGTGTTAAGTTTTGAACTTAAGTGTCATATGACCTGTTGTTAGTTTAGGTGGAACTATTTATTTTAATGATCTATGGAATTGATTAAGCGAGTATTCATTCATTAAATTTCAGGGAGTATATTGGGTATCCTATTCTACAATAGTAATACAGTATTTCTTTTTGATTTAAGAGTACATTATTAAGAAGATGCCTTATGTATGTTTTATAAAATCAACATGAGCTCTCTGAATAGAGATGGGCAATAATAGTTGAAATCAATAATAGTTGAAACTATTGCTTGTTGCCTGCTGCATTTTTAGATTGGATCTTATGAAGAAGTAGAAGGTTACAAAGAATGGCTTCTTTCCCTAAAGTAAGCGTTATGTTCTCCCAGGCTGCAAACACTAACTAAATAGTCCTAAAGTAGGTTCCATTAAGTTTAGTGGGACTTACTTCTGAGTAAATTTGCTTAGTTTGAATAAATAGGCATAGGATTACACATTATTACTCTTTAATTTTTTTAAATACTGTATGCTGTGTACATGTACATAAGTGAGTCCAAAACTACATACAGGGATGCCTTGATATCTGCTGGGGTTCTGTTCCAGACCCCACACCCTACCCATGGATATCTGAAACCTTGGATACTGGCAATGCCTTTTTTAAAGATAGGGGAACATCAGTGGTTTTGCTTCAACAAAGTAAAAAAAAAAAGATTAGTTTAATGTTCTCCTATCTTTTAAATAGGCGTCCCAGTATCCATGATATCTGTGCATAACTGAAACAGTGGATACCAAATCAGTGGATACTGGGGCATGCCTGTATGACAATTCTTCAGCCTTGCAAATGTGAGAGATTATAGCCACTTCAACCTGTTCAGACACTTAGTACTAAGGTTCATAGAATGAACAAAACCAGGCTTTTGGATGGGCAGGCTAGCAGTGTGAATATGGACTGGAACTGCAGTCCTAAACAGGGTTACCAACAGGTAGGTCCCAACAAACTTAGTGGGACTTAGATCCTAATCCTGAGCTGCCTCGCCATTGCTGGCACAGCGGCAAGCAAACAGCTACCACTGCATCCACTGGCAGCCAGGCAGCCGCCAGAGACTCCTCAGGAGAAGGGGATGGTCATCACCTTCTTCCAGGTAAGCCCAGAGACCCACCAATGGGTCTCCTCAAATCTGCGTCGGCTGTTTAGCTGGCGCAGATTTGAAGCCCTTCGAGTCGAGCCATGCATCCCGAGACAGAGGTCTGTTTCTGGCAGCAAAGGTCGCTGCTGGTCCCACTCCCTGCCCACCCCAGGAATGCCAGAAAGAGCTACCCAGAAGGAGCACAATGCTGGTGGCGGTAAAACCACTTTGCTGGTGTCATGTTGCCACCTTTGGGCACGTTGAGATAGTTCTGGATCAGAATGGGCAGTAAGCCCTTATCACCCGTGTTGGATGTGCCTTACTGCCAACTCTCCTTGCACACCCTGGATTGGAAACGGAAGGGGGAACAGAGAGGAAGGGGAAAGGTGGAGAGGAGGAGAGTGCTGAGCTAGAATATTGGGAGCTAGAGCGGTGGGAGGAGCAGAGGCTGGCACGAAATTGGGTAAAGCGGAACAGTGTTCAGCATGCCACCTCTGGCAGTCTTGGGCAGCTCTTCTTAATAAGCATGCCTAGAATGGACTGTTAATAAGGCTATGCATCCTCATTTAGTTAATGTGCATAGCCAGTGCTCAATCAGAGCCTACATCCCAGCTGTCCAGTTCCCAGCTGAGCTACATCCCAGCTGAGCTGTCCAGTTCCCAGAGAAGCAGCGCTACCTAAATGGCTACTGCTGCATCCTGCAGGAATCACCGCAACCCCAGGAGTCTCCTTGGGGGAAGCCCCGGCCCTTGTCATGGCGCTACTCAAGTCTGGAGCAGCTCTGTGTTGGGCGTCCAAGCCTGACACAGGGTTCAGGATGCAGCGTTGAGTGGTGCCGCCAGTCCCACCCTGGGGCCACTCTTTCCCTCCCCCACCCAGTTCTGTCTTCCCCCACCCCTTGCCCCCAAAGGATGTTACACAGGCCAGTGGTCTCAACACAATTGGCGGAATGACAGCCACTCTGCAGAGCTGAGGCTCTGTGCCACAGGTGCAGGCCCAGCGCCGGTGTTGTGGCCGTCGGTGCTTTATAGCATCACAGTCCAAGAAATTTCTACTCAGAAGGAAGTAGCTTAGTGGGACTTGCTTACAAGTATGCATGAATAGCAGCAGTATTGTAGTGTTAGCAGGTGCAGCCACAATTGTTAACCATGCACCCCACCCATTCCTTTATTTATTTAGCAGATTTCCCAGTGTATTTTTTTTAACAGATTTGGGTTTTTTTTTCCCCAAAATGAGAAGTGCAGAAAGCGGTCTTGGGTGTTTTTGTTTCATTATCACTAAAAAAACCCTGTCTAGATCAAAACCTCTACCCATAGATCAAATTGCTTCAATCTGCAGAGGCAAAATGTTTATAATCAACATTCAAAGCATCACAAGTTCAGTATTGCCTCGTGTCCATTACAGGAACTCTTGTTTACATGAAATATTTCTATTATCAGTTTAGACCTTCATGGATTTCTTTATTGAAATGCAATATTATGTGTTTGCTTTCTAACAGATTTGTGTCTAATGTGGAAGCAAATTCTGCAAACGAGTAAACTTTCACTGTATGCATCTAAGGGCTCAATCCTAAACTGAGTTAGGCCGGCATAAGCTAAGCCAGCAAAGTTTGGCCAGCACAAGGGCCACCGTAAAATATGTTTGGACTACTCTTGGAGTCAGAGAGACCAGCAAACAGATGTGCGCCATCCTCCCTGAGTCCGAGAGTAGTCCAAACATGCTTTATGGTGGCCCATGTGTCAGCCAAATTTTGCTGGCCTAATTTATGATGGCCTAACTCCAGTTTAGGATTGTACTCTAAAATTAAAAAGGATGCAAAACACAAAAAATTCTCTGTTCTGGGATTTTGTTAAGATTCACCAGTCAGATAGCAATCAATGTGTTTTCCAACTATTGCTGACTTGGTTTTTTTCCTCTTGTTACAGGCCATGTTTCTTCGTGGCAGATGATTAGTTGCTAAGGGAGTTTGGAATACCTGAAGACTCTCCTCAGTGCAGTCGAGGGCTGAAGGAGACACAACTTCTCCCTTTTTTCTTCTTAGTGTGTTCCACTAGAACATTCAAAACTGTTTCTCCAAAGGGTTCTGCAGAAACTCAGACTGTTTTCCAAAGCAGAAGCACCACAGTCCACAGTGGACGCAATGGGCAGTGTGCGAACCAACCGCTACAGCATAGTTTCCTCGGAGGAAGACGGAATGAAGCTGGCAACCATGGCAGTTGCCAATGGCTTTGGAAATGGGAAGAGCAAAGTACACACCAGGCAACAGTGCCGGAGCCGGTTTGTCAAGAAAGACGGACACTGCAATGTCCAGTTCATCAATGTGGGTGAAAAAGGACAGCGTTACCTAGCAGACATCTTCACAACCTGTGTGGACATCCGCTGGAGGTGGATGCTGCTCATCTTCTGCCTGGCTTTCATCCTTTCATGGCTGTTTTTTGGTTGTGTGTTTTGGTTGATTGCCTTATTGCATGGGGACCTGGAGAAGACGGACAGACCTTGTGTCTCTGAAGTGCGTAGCTTCACTGCAGCCTTCCTTTTCTCCATTGAAACACAGACAACGATTGGCTATGGCTTCAGGTGTGTCACAGATGAGTGCCCCATTGCCGTCTTCATGGTAGTCTTCCAGTCAATAGTTGGCTGCATCATTGATGCCTTCATCATTGGTGCTGTCATGGCTAAGATGGCGAAACCTAAAAAGAGAAATGAGACTCTCATCTTCAGCCACAACGCTGTGATAGCTATGCGGGATGGGAAGCTGTGCTTGATGTGGAGGGTTGGGAACCTGCGGAAAAGCCATCTGGTGGAAGCACACGTTAGAGCTCAGCTTCTCAAATCCCGGATCACCACTGAAGGAGAATACATCCCCCTTGATCAAATAGACATCAATGTTGGTTTTGACAGTGGGATAGATCGTATTTTTTTGGTTTCGCCCATCACAATTGTCCATGAAATTGACGAAGAGAGCCCTCTGTATGATTTAAGTAAGCAGGACATGGACAATGCAGACTTTGAAATTGTCGTCATATTGGAAGGCATGGTAGAAGCCACGGCCATGACCACGCAGTGCCGGAGCTCATACCTGGCAAATGAAATCCTCTGGGGCCACCGCTATGAGCCTGTACTATTTGAAGAGAAAAGCTACTACAAAGTGGACTACTCCAGGTTCAACAAAACATATGAAGTGCCGAACACACCCCTTTGTAGTGCCAGAGACTTGGCGGAGAAGAAATATATTCTCTCGAACACAAATTCATTTTGCTATGAGAATGAAGTGGCCCTTACAGGCAAAGAGGAGGATGACAGTGACAATGGGGTGCCTGAGAGCACAAGTACAGACACCCAACCAGACATGGACCACCCTAGTCAAGCAGGTGTGCCCCTAGAGCCTAGGCCTTTAAGGCGAGAATCTGAAATATGACTGACAGGCATGATGTCCACTGTGGTTAAAATATCAGTAATAGGGCACTCTGTCTTGATGGGTGGCCACAAGCAGTTTTTCAGACGACGGTACTGTTGAGTGGAGGTGGGCGTACAGCTCGGAGGGGTCGGGCTGGGCCGGTTTTCAGTGCTGGCTTCAGAGAAGGAGTGGCAGAAGAGCAAACTTGGAACTTAAAGCACTAGCAATGTCTACGCATGACTCAAAGGCACATATATGTTGTAGAATAAATTATGTATATATTTTTTTACAAAACTTGAACTTGCAGGCAAGCTTTGGTTGAGTTGTATTTGTCATCTGTTTTTTTTTTCTCCCAGAATGCTTCTCTCTTGGGAACAAGAATGTTTTTAATGGCATAACAAAGGCAAGAAACTGCCTTAATATTTTTTTTAAGTTGCTGCTAACTACATGAACACAAATTGTAATTTTTGTTGTTGCAGTGTAGTATCTTTTCTCTCTTTCTTTCCTTTTTTCTAAAAGGAGAAACAAAATGCTCAGTGTTGGACTTGTTAGTTTCAAAGCTCTCTGTCAGTCAAAGTGGCTGGCGATGCTGGGGAATCTGAACTTTTGTTGAGGCCAGTAGTTTGGTGGTTAGAATCAATTTCTCTCTTGTACTATCCAGTTACATAAAGAGTGTTACATAACACAAGGCCATGCAATAGCGTACAGCAAGATTTTTTTTTTTAAATTGTGTTTGGAAATAGGATGGATATTTCTTTTTTCATCTAAAATATTTTAATTTCAGAACTACCTAAGTGAATACCAAAGAGAAAATGCACACTTTTGCACAGTTTATTTAAATAGAAGAGGCTGCTTTAACTAAACAGTAAAAAAAAAAATAGGTTGACCTCAGACTATTTTTTTCCTTTCCAAAGGTCCTTATGTGTGGAGTATTTTTCTAATGCACCTTATTCAACGCATAAAATTTAAGATACATCTAAGAGTCCTCGCTAGGCTCCTCCCATGGGCAAATAAGCTTCTGAGCTTTTTCTTGTTTTTTTTAAAAGACAAAAGTTGAGTGGAAGGGAGCAAATACATGTTCTTTCCTGTGTGCTAAACACTAGCAAGGCTGTGTAGAAGGTCAAAGTCACACATACATTCCAATGTAGCTTCTAGAATCCTATTAGAAGAAGAGCAGCATTATAAGGGACTGAGCCAAATGAAGCAGAGGCCATGATTATGATCCAGATGGCATCCAACATGTTTCTAGTTTGAGCTTGCTAGACTTTGGGAAAACCATTGATTCTGCATCGAAGTCAATTTGACTGGAGTAGGCAGCTGTGAACAAAGCAGCAAACGGTCCCAGGAGAGAACAACTGCCATGGAATAATCTGATGTGATTATGTCAGTGTGGCGTCTTCTTGCATGGGCTTGGGTAGCAGAACTGTGTGCGAGTGTCTTCTAGTTAGTGGAAGGGATAGTATGAAGGGAACAATACTGTAAAGGAGTTCCCTTTGTCATTTTGTTTTATTTCTGTTTGCTTATTACTTGATAAGCATCAATGGGATAATCAGTGGATGCAATATCTAAAATGAAACCTGTGGAAAAACCCTTTGTGGCCCTCTGCTGAACTGTGACTTTAATGGTATTTTGGGGTCCCTTGCCAAGAATGCTTTAAAAATTCTCTGTGCCTCTAAGATCAAGTGTACCATTTTAGCTGCACCCATACAGTAGGTTATAGACATGCAACGCTCCAGTAGAAGGGAAGTAAGGGTGATACCCTGGGATCAAAACCTCTTACAGTATTGGATCTCACTGTATGCCATTAAAAATAGCTTGTTCTGGATCAAATGCTGTTTGCTAATAAACATATGAGGAGGCCTTTGGCCCCTGATTGCTCAATAGAAGGAGACAAGTGCAGAAACGTGGCATTTCCCAGCTAGAATGGGATTTAACATTGACTGTGGAGGTGGGTTCTAAGGTACAGGAATTGGATCTTGCAAATTCAGGTTGAATGTTATCCTTCTTCTTTCCTAAGCCGATACTGTTTGTATGCCACATACTGAGAGGTTAGTTCTGCAAAACAACAACAACAACAACAACAAAAGGGGGGGGAGCTAAATTGGCACGGCAACCTGATTAGAGACTCTGGGTCAGAGAAGCAAGGAAAGCAATTGAACGTGACTTGTGCTGCTATTGTGATTTTTTTTTGCAAAGGAAAAGTGCAAACCAAAGAGTATTCAGTGACATGTTAAACAAAGAAGGGAGGAAACTGCTCCAAAATTCCCACTTGCACAAAGTTCCCACTTGCAAGACTTGAGATGAAAAATTAAAGGGAAAGGTGGGTTGAGAAAGTGTTGAATATTTTTGTTTAAAACGCAGAAAGGGATTTTTTTAAAGTCTAATTTTCCTCTTTTTTTCTGGTGCAGAATTGATTTTTCTTTTCTAAGATGCAGGGTTTTGTGTTTTTTTCAGAATTTTTTTAAAAAAAACAAAAATGTACTTTTTTAAAAATAAAGTTTATCAAGTATTTTCATATTTAAAGCCAAATGTACATAGAAGTCCATTTAAAAGGAGAATGACAGACAAAAAGGCCATGATGGCATCAGTTAGAACTTACGATGCTACTGGTTAGCATGGTTTTTAGCAAATATTTGCAAGCCTTATGGGGTTTTCTAATGCGATGAGTTTTTTGTTATTTATTTAGGCATGGATGTTTAACTTGATTGTGTTTTTCCCTTGCTATTGAAATCTTTACCTGCTTACAGACTGCTAGAGACTGGATGAGAGTGGATAATGAATCTTGTTCTCTGCTGGATTATATTTTTCTTTTCTTCTAGTAACCCTTTGTCTTTACCTGTTGGCTTCTGCATGTGCAAACTGCTAGGTGGGAAAAAATTATTGTGTAGATCAGTGGTACCTTCTGACTCTTAACTATCTTCAGAATTATTATTATTTTTAAAGACCCTGCCTTGGGAACATGCCTAGGTTCCATGATGGCTGTGAAGCTTCAGATATGGGATATATTTTAGTAACTGATATCATGAGACAATTAAGTGTTCAGCGGCTCAGGCCGATGGTGCAATCACTGACAACTCAAATTTATGTGAAATTTCCTATTGACATCACTGGAATGTGGGTTGCACATGTAAGCCACATTAGCAGTAATTTTCCTCTTCCCCACATACTTGAAGGGAGGGGGGCTTTTTCTTTTTCAGAATGAAAAATCTTACACAAGGCACATGCAAGAAGAGGCAATGAATGTGTATTGCTTCTATGCTGTCTGGTATATATGTTTTCCAAAATTAACAAAAGAATAACTCCATGGATATGTTACTTTCGATCTACTCCAGTCACAGTCAGTCTATTTCCTCCTCTAATTCTATTGCACTTGCTTTCATTTGGCAAAGACAAAGGGTTCTGATTCTATATATCTGTTCTTCTATGTTGGGGGTGGGGGAAGAGGCAGGATTACGAAGAAAACTGAGAAGTACTGTAATGTCTTTAAAAAAAAGTTTGGCTGCTGTTGACTCTTTTCAA
Organism: Lerista edwardsae; assembly: GCA_029204185.1. Taxonomy (NCBI): domain Eukaryota; kingdom Metazoa; phylum Chordata; class Lepidosauria; order Squamata; family Scincidae; genus Lerista; species Lerista edwardsae. Next base: position 548,544 of record JAJKFI010000064.1, read on the forward strand.
TATAGGAGGTGCTGCATAGGCAACCTGAGAGATCTCGCTTTGTTCTCTCATAAACGGATTTTCTGTCCTGCAGCTGTTTGTAAGGTGAACAAACCTATCGGCATTTGACAATCGTTCTCCTTTCCTGTTTTCCTGTTTGCAGCCTTTTGTATCAAAGTCTTCCTAATGTACTGCACAAATCATGGACTGTACAGATTTATATATATATATATATAATGTCTAATTTTATTATTTCTAAATAAATAAAAAATAAAGTATTCTTGCACATGTATGTCAGTTCTCTAAAGAAGGGTCACTAAATAACTGGTCATGCAGTTTGACTACAACACTCCCAACTATGGTTTTCCATTTCCAAATTACTGTAGCGCACTCTGAATCTGTCATGGGTTATGCATCTTGCATCACAATCCAAGAAATTTCTGCTCAGAAGGAAATAGCTTAGTGAGACTTGCTTACAAGTATGCATGCATAGCCGTAGTTCTCAGACTTTTAAAGTGGAGTCTAATGGAGTCTTGGGGAGATCTGCTGGTGCATGCATGGAGTTTCAGATAATCCCATAGCACTGGTGCATGGGTGGAGTGGCACAGTGCTGAGCAGATGGCTGCCACTTAGAGGATTGCAGCCTTAAACTTACAGAATAATTGCCGAAAGTTAAACCTATTTCTTTTGCTCGGGACAACCAAAAAATGGGTGCCTACACATTTTTTTTTTAACTTCTTGAAAAGTGGATGTTGTTTGTACAACATTGGCTCTGATAACATTCTTCTAAGGAGCATTCCTTCTGCTGCCTTCCCAAGATGGTTCTTGATAAGAACCACCTTGGTGTCATCTATCTCTATAATATGCAAGGAGAATCTCCAAGAATCTTGGAGAACTGCAGTATGCTATATTTGCAGGTAAAAATGTGCCTTTCATGGCTTAAATGTTCAGAAATCAATTACATTATGTGCCCTCCCTATAACACTATTGCCTGCCTTTTCTAGGCAGAGCCATTCTCCGAAGGTGCAACTCCACCAGTTGTTGATGTAGCACTACCCTTCCTATCCTATCTGCTGTGGTGAACTGGATTGCCCTCTATTTTGCATCAGATGAAAGAGGAGGGAAGGCCTTTGGGAAAGGGCCACAGCATGTTTTCTGAATTGTAATTACAGGCCCCACCGTGGGCACCTGAAACGGTGGATACTGAGGACACCTTTTTAAAGATAGGGGAATATCAGTGGTTTTGCTGCAACGAGGTAAAAAAAAGAGATTTGTTTAATCCTTTATCTTTTTAATTGGAGTCCCAGTATCCATGGTGGCATCTGTGGATAACTAAAACCGTGGATACCAAATCAGTGGATACTGGGGCAAGCCTATATAGCCAGAGAGCTGCAACACTTGAGATGGGGAAAAATCTATTGTGCAAACAAGCGTGTAGTTCTATCTTGGTGCTCTTTCTTATGCGTATTTGGGTACATTTATTAAGGGGATATTGGCTGGATTCTGTGATATGGTACATGAGCAGTCTAAAGCTGAAATGACGAAAATATTCTCAAGCGTACTATTTCAGAGTTATATGCAAAACCAAATCAATATTTTCCAAATCATTGCATTGCTGACCTTGGAGTTAATGTACAGGGAGCAATGTAAACACATAGGTTGTAACTAGTAGGTTGATCTCAACAATATTATATTGCAATAAAGTTAATCTAACACCATTTAATAGTTAGCTATTTAAGGATATCATTTCAAAATGGAATGTCAAAAGAAAATATGTATTGCAGCTTGAATTCATGTGATATTTTGCTTCAGCACACCCACATACATACATTAATATATTGCATCCCCAATCAAGTGAACAACTTGAAACTCTGTTACCTCAAAGCCTTTTCCCTTATGCCATTTTAAAGCCAAACAATGGAATCCTATTATACTTTAGCTATGAATATGACAATAAGATGTTCTTATCACTGTAATAGAAAGATTTACTAAAACTATTTCTCTATAGTTGTTCCTGCTCTAATCCATCATGATTATATTACCACAGCATCTCCCCACAGAGTTTTTTTTTACCCCCCAGGAGATCACTAGCCATAGTAATTTGTCTCTGTGCCAAATAAGATTGCTTACTTCAGTGATAATCTTCCATGAACTAATGTGGTTTGTGTGTGCCCCACAGATTCACACAGGTGTGTTTGTTTTGCTTCAGGACAAACATGTGAAATGGGCCAATGCCTTCATATAGTATTTCTTTAAAGAAACAGGTTATCAGTACAATGTATACAATGCACCCTAGTACAGTATTACACAATCATAGACAAATCTACAAGCCAATTATAGCTAGACTTAGTATCACACGAGAGGCTGGATACATATCATATCTCTTAGGACACTGTCTCTGTCCAAAATGTAGTAAGGAGTTTGTACAGAATTATTTCTTGTCACTTAAGGCTCCCATGGTGTTTTTTTTCCTAACTACAGAAACCATTGTTTTCAGTTAGGCTTCAGACTAAGGGTGTCTCTCCCTCTCCTCACCTCATTTGTTCATTTACACATGGAGTTTTACAGTGGGCTATAAATGGATTTTTTAAAAATGTATTTCAACAGACTGCGTGTATGTGCGTTCACACACACAACTCGCGCACTCTTATTCTTTAACTCACTAAAGATAGACGACTCACAAACTACAAATACAATCAGAACAATGGCCAAAGCAGAGAAAAAATAAGCAAAGAGCATAACACAAGGAAAAACCTAATAAGTCAGACAGCAATAAAAACCAACTGAAACTAGCACAGCGTGTATCTCCTCACACTCGCGGGATCCCAAAGCTCTCTGAGAAAGCACAGAGGATGCAGAGTGGATTTCCTCAAGGAGGACCAGAGGCGTACGTAGAGGGGGATCACCGCACTAAGTTTTGCAAGCAGCCGTTCCCCCTCCTCTTCAGAACCATTCTGAGCACCTAGAACAAAACAGAGGCCATGTTGGCTACGAATGTCTCCGAAGAGGAGGGGGAACGGCTGCTTGCAAAACTTATCACTGCGATTCCTCTCCAGGTTCTCCAGTCACTGTGCCACTTTATACACTGAGCACCTTTCCCCTCAAGAGAAAATGTGTAGAGTATGGGAAGGTTCACATGGATGAAGATGGTTCTGGAAACATCCTGGACCCAGACCATGTAAGCTTTAAAGGCCAAACCACTGCTTTCAAGCAAGCCGGCGGGCGGGAAAGCGGCGGAACACGCCGCTACGCAACAGGAGGACTGCCGGTCAAAGGTAAGTCCCGCCCAGCGTACCGGCTGAATGCCGCCGCTGGCTTAGAGTGCTCATAGTTCCTCCCCTCCTTTTGTCCTGACAACAACCCTGTGAGGTAGGTGAGGCTGAGAGGGATAATCAGTACTTGTAGGCATTAAATAAAACTGCAAGTTGTTGTGCTTCCATTATTCCTCAAAAGTGTGCTGGCTTAGCAAAACCAAATCCAGGCTGCCTGGACCAGGTAAGGTTGCCCCAGCAACCAGTGAGTTAGGCCAGTGGGGGGGTGGGGTGATGGGGCAGAACTAGAGTGGATTGGGGTGGGGTGGGGGGAGGTGAGGGCTGGGAGGGTGGGAAGGTGGGGGAGGGAGGGCTGCTGGGCAGACGGGGCCTGGAAGGTGGGTGGGACCAGCCTTTGTCACTTAGGCCGCATCCTAACCCCTTTCCCGAGTAGCCCAGCATTACTCTCTGATAGCTCTGATAGACTGGGGCACTGGGGTAAGGGGACATAAGTCCCCTTATTCTGGGGTTCACTGCAGCCACCTCCAGTTCTGCGTTGGATACAGTGCAGGGCAGATAGAATTGGGCTGCCCCCATGCTTCTTATCAGACCACTACTGCATCTCTGAAAGCAGAACGTCTACAATTCTTTCTTTAGAGATGTTTTATCAGGACGCTCAAAATGCAAACACAGAGACAGACAGGCTGGACCGCTGAGGGTACTGACAATGCTTTATAATAGGAACTTGTATTGCCTTTCCAAATCACTTGTCTCGGTTACATGCTTTAGAGGTCTCTAAGATCAATGACATGGTCAGTATCTCTCTTTATTGGCATAATAAAGTAGCTACTGAGCATGGTTACCATAGAAACCAGGGTGAGATACAAACTTGTAAATCATGAATGTTAGGACTCCTTCACATATTGCATCCCCCCCCCCCGCAAAATTATATCTGGGGAAAAGCAGGGAAAGAGTGGGAAAACTCATGTCTGAAAACTGTACAAGTATTTATTCTCAAGTCATTATGTGCAAAGGAATAATAGCTAGGTTTTTTAAAATGTATAAAAACACAAAACACTGCCTTTTTGGTATTAAAATATCTAAATTTAAAACGCACCCACCACATTTTGGTGTTTAAGGTATTTTCCAGAAATAAAAATAGATTTCTTTTCCAATTAGAAATAGTACTGGATGGCTGGACCTGCTGAGAGTGTTGGGAAAGAGTCTCGAAATTCGAGTCAATTCAGAAGTCTCCACCACAATATTGCATTTCACTATAATCATAATATCTTAACTGGGAAAGGAGAGTAGATAAGTTCAATATCACCATATGTGTTGTCTAAAAAGAAACTCTGGTTACTGTACCCTATTTTTGGATGAATATATTAACACAGTGGTTCTCAAATGTTTTAGCACCAGGACTCACTTTTTAGAATGAAAATCTTTTGGGACCCAATGGAAGTGATGTCATTAATCTGGAAGTGGAGTTATGGCCAGAAGTGACATCATCAAACAGGATTTTTTATAAATACCCCATACAACAAAATCAAGTTAAGTAAGTAAATTTAAAGTTTACAATAAGTTTAAAAATTTATTTAACATACCTTCCTAATTCTCCCAAGCAGTTGCTGATCTGTTTAAAAAAAATCCCCAAACATTCCAAAGGCTGCAATCCTACCTGCACTTACCTGGGAGTAAGCCCCACTGACTGTTGTAAAAAGCATATACATAATAGTAGCCTGTTAAAAGTACAGATCTGTTTCATTTCCTCAAATGCAGTCACATATTATGGTAGCATCAAGTCTAATAAAAGGCACATTGACGTGAAAGGGGATCCACCTGAAATTGGCTTGTGACCCACTTAGTTAGTCCTGACCCACAGTTTGAGAAACACAGCATTAACATTTCTCAGACCTTTCAATGTACCACCTAAAGATTTCAAAAGGAGGTCTAAAAACACTGAGTGATATCATAGATCTTGAATGTCATGCTTGTTGTGGTTCAAAGAAAAAGCAATATTTCCCTAGGATTATGTAGTGAAAATCTATGCCAGAGATGTTAAGAAACGTTCAGCCCAGCCATGGCAGGTGTGAGCACCCCACCCATAAAGTACTAAACTGTACACTGCTGCACGTATTAGTTGTCAGTGATACTGACATTCAGCGAATGTTGAGGAAGCAAAACCTTCAGTTCCTCTGGTTCATTTGAATGGGGTTTGCATGGGAGATTTAGTGCCTTCTGTTCAATGCATCTTCTGCACCTTGCCTTTCTTGGGTCTTCACTGACAAGAGATTTTCAGAGCTCAAGGAGTCCTTGGCACACTTTCTGGTTCTTCGGTTATGTTATTAAACAGCAAGGGAATCTCTAGTGTCACGTTTTAAGACTTTTTGCAAGCGCCGATGCTATGAAAACATTGAAGAACAGCATCTCCTGGCAAGGATTTCCTTGTTGGTTTGCCATTTTGTAAGCGAAGGGTGCACTCTTATAACACCTACCTGAGAGTAGCCCCACTCAACCCAGTAGGAATTATTCTGAGTAAAGATCTATATGATCGTGTACAGACTGTAGAGAGATAAATCTCACAGGTTTTTGCACACCAATCTATGTAATTGGGGGGATGTGAGATTTGAGATGTTCAGTTCCTGATTCCTACTGCATTTAGGACCGCAGATATGTAGAGATGAGATGTCATCCAAAATAATTCTTTTATGGAAATTTAATGAGTACTGGATATTTTGTTCATAAGCAATGGTTTGTTGTGTTGTAACTTCACTTTGTTTTCTGTCTGCCTGAAAGATTCTTTCTACACATGGGTTCCTTAACATGCTATCATCCATGGTAAAATAATCCTTGGTTGGGAAATCACAGATTCCAAAACATTTGCTTTCTGTGTGATTGCTTGACAGCCTGTGGTTCATTAGCATATATAATACTGCTGTCAGTATAGCAGAATGCACCATTATTTATAGTTTGCACTGATCATTCATGAAATTTTTCTATTTTTTAAGATGACACTTTATTTTTTGTAGATAACACTTAAAAGGAAAATTCCCACCGTCCCCTCGCTCAGGTGAAGTTCAACAATGGATTTTGAAAAATTATTATTATTACCAGAACGAACATACATATCCATACTGATATTTTTTTTTAAATTTTTTTTATTTGATGCATTATATATTTACATATCAATTTCTCTTACATTTACATCATAATATATAAACATCATTTACCCCCTATATATTCCCACCCACCCCTTAAGCAAAGTGAAAGCGACCCTCTAGTTTTATAACTTCAACCACAAGCACACCTTTTGGATCTTAACTAAAATAACATTGTTGCCCCCCCTCCTCTTACCCAACTTATATATCCCAACCATTTCTTTCGTATCTCTACCTTATTTTCTTCCCATGCCTTATCTTGTCTCAATATTGACACTATATCTGATTGTATTCATTGATACAAATATAAATTCCATCTTTCCAAATATCCATACTGATATGATATCCATATCAGCAACTAATGGATGACAATAGTTAAGTGCCAGTCATTTGCACAAAAATCAATGAAAAAATGCTCAAGCTTTAAAACCATGGGGCAATTTCAGCTGTTTCGCTCACCCACTCTCAGAATGGAGGCTCTGTTTATCCCCTGGAAGCTGTTTTTTTCCCCTCCCTCCCTCCTTCTCCCCTCCTCCCCCCTCATTCCTGCTAAGAAAGGATTAGACCATAGGGCTTAACTGTCACTATACAGTGTTTAGCTGAGGCAAGGCGAGCTCCTGCTTCAGCCCTGCAGAGAGGACAAAGTGGCCCCACACCCTCCTCTTTGGCTTTGAATGAGTAAAGAAGAAACCAGGCTCCCTCAGGATTTGAGGGAAGAAGGTCACCTCTAGAGGCCAGTTACTATAAAGGAATATAAACTAGGAGTGCTGTTTTTGGTAGGATTGGAGAACTGATGTGCAGTGGACCTTTTCATGTTTTTGCACATGTGTGTACACTCAGGTGCTTTTGAAAAGCACACATTATTTTGTTCACATTTATATCCTCCTCTTTCTCCAGTGAGAATGAGCTCAGGGTATGTAATCTGAGGCATACTGTATGAGGAGCCGGTTGCCACCCTCACTAAATGGGGCATCTGTTGTCCTCCAATCTTCCAAATCATGCTTATCTCCTGCAATTTCTGCAGAAATGATGTGAGGATTTCTCTCCCCACCCTCCCACAAAAGATGTTCTGCCAAAAGCTCTCTAAGTAAAGAGAACCCCCATGGCAGCGTACCAGACAGGAAAAAAAACTATAAAATGCAAATATACAAAATTTAAAGGGCAGCATTGTGAGCTATCATAAAGAACACTGCTTTAAAAAAAAAGGAATACAACCACAAACCCAAAAGCAACTAACTAAAAAGGGACGGTCAAGTGGAAAAGGAAAGTCCTCAACCCTTGTCAGATGGCTCAACAGGAAAGAGCCAGTTCTTAATATTACTGGGAGAGAGTTCCATAATAAAGGTGTCATCACAGAGAAGGCCGTTAGTCTTGTCTCTGCCAAAAGTGTCTCATGAACCAGGTCCCCCCTTCCAGTGAACCTAGGAGACAGGGAGGTTCATATGGGAAAAGGTGTTCGCTTGGATATCCTAGCGCCAAGTTAATAGGACTTTAAAGGTTAAAACCAGCACCTTGAATTGGGTCCAGCACCAGCACCGTGAAACAGAATTGGGAGATACCCTTTGGTGTCACCCCTTTAGTAGTGACCTGCTGGTGAACCACCTCACAGGCTGGACTGGGACCAAATACATCACTCTCAGAAACAGGGGCACCGACTTGCTCTCAACATTGGGAGTGCCCATAGCCACGCCCCTGACGTTTATTTATTTATTATTTATTTTATTTAAGAAATTTCTACCCCGCCTTTCCTCTGCCAAGGCAGATGTCCAAGGCGGCTTACAATATTAAAAAGGATAAAAATAAAATATAACAGTTAACATTAAAAACAATTAAAACAGTATTAAACAATAAACAATCAAGATTAAAAAACACAAACAATTTAAAAACAATTAAAAAATAAAATAAGACACAAGCCCCGTGGATCATAATAACCAGCCAGCCAACCTGTCAACAATTGAAAGCTTTTTGGAATAAAAAGGTCTTCAGCCCCCGCCGAAATGTAAACAGAGAGGGAGCAGTTCTCAATTCGAGGGGAAGGGTGTTCCAGAGTTGGGGGGCCACCACCGAGAAGGCCCTCTTCCTGGCCGCCACTCCTCTTACTTCTCCTGGTGGCGGCACAGTCAGAAGGGCCCCCCCAGATGATCTAAGAGTACGGGTTGGATTATATAGAAGGAGGTGGTCCCTCAAATACCCCGGACCCGAGCCGTAAAGGGCTTTAAAAGTCAAAACTAGCACTTTGAATTGGGCCCGGAACAGAACCGGCAGCCAGTGTAGTCGCCGAAGCAGCGGCTCGACAGAGTCAAACCGACGTGCCCCAGCAACCACCCGAGCCGCAGCGTTCTGTACTAGTTGTAATTTCCGGACCGTCTTCAAAGGCAGCCCCACGTAGAGCGCATTGCAATAATCTAATCTTGATGTCACTAGGGCATGGGTCACTGTGGCCAGGTCCGCACAGCTCAGGTACGGCCGCAGCTGGCGGATCAGCCGAAGCTGAGCAAAGGCTCCCCTGGCCACCGCCGCCACCTGGGACTCCAGGTGTAGCTGTGATCCAGGAGAACCCCCAAGCTGCGAACCTGCTCCTTCAGAGGAAGTGCGACCCCATTCAGAGCAGGACGATAGTCCAATACCCGAGCTGTGGATTTCCGAACCAAAAGCACCTCTGTCTTATCCGGATTTAATTTCAGCTTGTTCGCCCGCATCCAGCCCCCAACTGCCTCCAGACAGCGATCCAGGACCTCAACCGCCTCCTCAGAATCAGGGGGAAAGGAGAGATAAAGTTGGGTGTCATTAGCATATTGATGGCACCCCACTCCGAACCCCCGGATGACCTCTCCCAGCGGTTTCATGTAGATGTTAAACAGCATGGGGGATAAGATGGAACCTTGCGGCACCCCAAACCTAAGAGGTCGGGGTGCCGAACAAGAGTCCCCCAGCACCACCTTCTGGGATCTGTCAGCCAGGAAGGAGCGGAACCACTTCAAAACAGTGCCTCCAAGCCCCAACCCGGCCAATCGACCCAGAAGGACACCATGGTCGATGGTGTCGAAAGCCGCCGAGAGGTCCAGCAGGACTAACAGGGTCGCACTTCCCCCGTCCATCCCCCGGCGCAGGTCATCCACCAAGGCGACCAAGGCAGTCTCCGTCCCGAACCCCGGCCTGAAGCCAGATTGGAATGGGTCCAGATAATCCGTTTCCTCCAGAACCCTCTGAAGCTGGGACGCCACCACCCGCTCAATCACCTTGCCCAGAAATGGGATATTGGAGACTGGCCGAAAGTTGTTTAAATTTGAGGGATCCAGGGAGGGCTTCTTCAGGAGGGGGCGAACCACCGCCTGCTTCAAAGCAGGCGGGAGCACCCCCTCCTTCAGAGATGCATTCACCACCCTCCCCGTCCACTCGGCCAGCCCTCCCCGGGCAGCTCTAATTAGCCATGCCGGGCAAGGGTCGAGCGGGCAAGTAGCAGGTCTCACACTCCAGAGAATCCTGTCCACATCCTCAGGCTCTACAAACTGAAAAGAATCCCAAATGATAGGATAGACAGGTTCCCCGGGGACATCACTAGATCTGCCCACAGCAGCGTCCAAGTCATGCCGGATCTGATCGACCTTGTCTGCAAAATGTCGAGCGAACTCGTCACAGCGAGCCTCCGTGTGCTCCTCCCCACCAGTAAGGGGGGCAAGATGTAACAGACTGCGGACCACACGGAAGAGCTCAGCCGGACGGTTCTCTGCAGACGCAATGGTGGCAGAGAGGTGAGCTCTCTTAGCCACCACCACTGCTCTAGAATAAACTTTCAATTGGGCCTTAGCCCGTGTCCGGTCAGATACGGCACGAGTCTTTCGCCACCGACGCTCTAGTCGTCTGCTCTGTCGCTTCATCGTTCGCAGCTCCTCAGAAAACCAAGGAGCCGCTCTGATTCTGCGACTGGGCATAGGACGCTCAGGAGCAATCTCATCCAGGGCCCTGGCCATCTCCATATTCCAGAGGTCCACCAGGGCACCGGGTGGATCTCCAACTCTGGCAACAGGAAAATCCCCCAGAGCCCTCAGGAATCCATCTGGATCCATCAGCCTCCGAGGGCGGATCATAGAAT
>JAJKFI010000064.1:559034-572270 GCA_029204185.1 Lerista edwardsae
CAGGAATCCATCTGGATCCATCAGCCTCCGAGGGCGGATCATAGAATGCGATCCCCCGCCATTGCAGAGGTGAGAAGCCGCAACAAGCCTAAATCCCACCAGACAGTGATCTGTCCATGACAAAGGAGTGATCTTAATTTCCTCCACCTCCAGATCACCATCAACCTGCCCCGCAGTAAACACCAGGTCCAACGTGTGTCCCGCCTCATGTGTCGGGGCAGATATTTTTTGAGACAGACCCATGGTTGCCATGGAGGCCATGAAGTCCTGAGCCGCAGATGTTGCCGGGGCCTCGGCATGGACATTAAAGTCCCCCAACACCAGAAGGCGGGGGGACTCCAACACCACGCTCGAGACCAGCTCCGTCAGCTCAGGCAGGGAGACTGCTGGGCAGCAAGGCGGGCGGTACACCAGCAGAATCCCCGTTCTGTCTCGCCCCTCCAACACAACGCGAAGGCACTCAAACCCGGTGGACTGCTGAACAGGGTATCTGGTGAGACGGATGGAATCCCGATAGACCATTGCAACCCCACCTCCCCGCCCCTGTAGCCGTGGCTGCTGCAGTACCCGGAAACCCAGTGGACAAATCTGGGAAAGATTGACCCCGCCCAGCTCATCCAGCCAGGTCTCCGTGATACATACCAGGTCGGCTTTCTCCTGCAAGATTAAATCATGGATAGGAGAGGTCTTATTATTCACCGACCTGGCATTCAGAAGCAGCAGCTTCAGACTCAGGGGACTGTTGCCAGGATTTCCAAGGGTCAGAGGGATGAGGGAAGGGCCAGAAAGAGGGACAGTCTGTCTACGACTGACCCTCCTTCTCCTGTAATGTCCAGCCCCGACCCCACCGCCATATCTTCCGTAACCCGTAACTCTGCTAATGGTGGCCTCCCTCCTTCCCCCTGAGCTCCCTCGAGGTGTCAAACACATAATTCCGGCGGGAGCGACCTACAAGCCAACCACCAGCACAATACAAAAAACTAAAAAACACCCCCCACACACACACACACACTCCCACCAACAACCGGTGCAGCAGCCCTCACCCCACTCCCACTGAGGCTTGGGCTGCTGCAGGCCTCTGCCTCCCTCTCACTGAGGCAGGGTCCTCGCTCCTTCCCTCCCTGCCCCCCTCTCACAGAGGCAGGGATAACCTTCCACTCCCTGACCAGACTCTCACTCCGGCCAGGAAGTCACCCTCGTACAAGCACTCACTCAGTTAAAAGGCTGGGGTTGGCTTGCTGACAGGTGACTAGGCTCCAACAGTAAAGGCGTGGCTGGAGCGTGACGATCCACAGGACGGTAAACCAGGAGGCAGCCAGGACACAGCAACAGCAGCAGATGGTATAGATGGTTTATGTCGCCATGCCCCTGACATGACCACGCCCCCTGATGTGACCATGCCCCCGTCATCGCCGCCTGGCCTCAGCATCCCCTTCTGAGGCCGGGCCATGGCGATCGCCCGCCCCGGCCTAAGAAGGGGGTGCAGAAAATTATTGTGGGTGCCGTCAGCATACCGGCACCCACGGAGTTGGCACTACTGCTCAAAAGATCACAGTTCAAGCGGCAGGTTTGACCAGGCTGGAGCTGCTGGAGCTGCTGCTGCTGTTGCTCTCCTCCCTAGACAAAGGCAGAGGGCGATTGCAAGGCTTTTGGCTGCTGTTCAGGGGCAGGGTCGGGGGGTCGGGCCCTGTCTGATTCAGCAGCAGGATGGGCTGAGTATTGACACAAACACAGAGTCATCATTAAGGTCAATGTAAGTCCTGTTTTTCCACTCTTCCTCCAAGGGCACAAGAAGAGAGACATTTAATCCTGACAAGAACTCTTGAAGAAGGTTAGGCTAAGAAACTGTAACTTGCCAAAGCCTATCTTTTGAACGTGCTGCCCAAGAGAGTGATTTATTTTTTGCACCTGTTCTTTCCACATCCACGCTCATCACTCAAGCTGCTATACTACACTGTTGTCACATGCTTAGAACTATGGGAGTTCCGGAGTACTGTTTCTCTTGCGTTGAACAGGGCTAGGCTTACATGTGGAATTACGTTTTTTCATTTTCATTTTAAAGATTTTGTAGTTCTGTAGAATGACTAAATCCCTCTTTATAGTTATTCTTTTTTTTTTTTTTAAAGGATAATACATTTAGGGAGCAATCCTAATCTGGAGTTAGGCAGGTACAGTTAGGCCAGCAAAGTTTGGCTGGCACAAGGGCTGCCGTAAAGCATGTTTGGACCACTCTCGGAGTCGGGGAAGATGGTGCACATCTGTGTGCTGGCCTTCTAACTCTGAGAGTGGTCCAAACATACTGTATGGTGGCCCTTGTGCAGGCCAAACATTGCTGGCCTAACTGTGCTGGCCTAGCTTCAGTTTAGGATTGTGCTACTTTTATGTTTAGTGTTGGAAAACAGCAGCTGGTCAGACTCAGGAGTCTATCCCAATGTGGTACAGACTCTCCTTTAGTGTACAGGACATCATTTCAATCCATGTAGAATCAAAGACAAAATGGTTTAGTTTACATCCCAGTACATACTTCCCAGAACTCAGCATACAGTTTATCATCCATGTTAACTTTTTATTTAAATCACATTTGAAGGATATAAATTTCTAGTGAGACCAAGATGCCAAAGCTCAATTGAAAACAATACCAGGGCATAAATTATTATGCAATGAGGTCGCTGGCTGAACCACTGTTGCTATGTGCGGTTTCTGGCTTTTTAACCTGTACATTGGATAGCTCACTTCAGTGGCTTTTACAATGGTGTTGGCATTAGCATTAAGGGGAGCTGAGCAAACAAATGCAATCTGTCCTTTTCTCATTCTGATTCTCACCCTCATGATGAGTTTCATTATATGGGACATTGTCTGTGTTTGCATTTTCATAAGAGTGAAATCGCCTGTTAGAAACCGTTTCATTTCATGGGACTCATTTGCAATGCCCAACATGTACAGGTTGCCTGAGTTGCTCACTCTCTGGAGATTTAGGTTCAAATGCTGTTTGATCATATCACAGAACTGTTTTGAATATCCACTGAAAAGGGGAGAACATTGAAATCTAATTTGAACCTAGCTGTGGGATATAATTGTTAATGTTGTTAAGAATGCTAGGTGAAATGGACAGAAACTTGTAGAAGACACTGGTTCAGCAAAGGTCAGAAATTGAACTGGCTTTAAGACAAAAAATGAGGACAGGGGGAGGTTCTGGGGTGTAGCTAATGAAAGTATAGCCCCGTGCAGAGGGCAAAATGATGCCCTGGAAGTGATGTCACAACAGGAAGTGACATCACAGTTGTATTTTTGTTTTCCTGGGGGTTTGGGCCATAAGTGTTGATGAATGAAGATATTACACTCCAGTTTGTTTCATTGCATCCTGCATGAAATTCTGCATTGAATGATTTATAAAATGACAATATTATTCCTATAAATTGTGATTTTAACAAAAATTTTCATTTTCTGAGGTTCTTTTGTTTGCCATAACTTTGGTAAAGATATTACACTCTGGTTTGTTTAATTGCATTTTGCATTAAATTATCTTTCCAATGATACATAGCATGATAATATTCATAATTACCAAGGTTTTCACAATTTTGGCCGCTAGTGTCAAGCTCAGGTTGTTGCCTCCCTAAAGCTTGTTGCCCGGTGCAACTGCACCCCCCTGCACCACTGTAGCTATGCCCCGGTCCAAATAGCTGATAGGAATGTGCAAACCCCTATAAATTCTAAGGACCCAATCTTATCGGTCCCAGCACTGGCAGTACACTCCTACCACTGGCATTGTGCCATAAGGTTGCCATAAGGCACCTCCAAGTAAGGTTTTACCACTGCCACTGCTAACCCTTCCTCTATACTCTGCTTTTCTTCTTCAGACGTCTCCCCAGGTTATATCCTGTGTCAGCTCGTTCTTCTGTGCAATGGTCTCATCTGCCAATTTCCTATGAGGTCATGTTCCACTCCAACACATTGGCTTTTGCTGCCGTTGATATGCATGTTACTCACGTTGATTCTATTGAGCTGATGTAATCAAGCTGTACCTGGCATCCGAAAGTACGGATTCCATCAGTTATAGAGGTCAGACTTCCAGCTGTTCCCTTGAATCCAGATTAAGGTGTTCCTTATTACTTACGTTTGAATAGCAATTTTATCATTTGTAACAGCAAAAAAATTCTTTGTGGTGTTATCTTTTTTTTTTTAACCAACCAGCTTTCCCTTTTCCTCCCTATCTTAAATGAGATGAGTACAACATGTCTTGCGATGATAAGAAAATCATCGATGCAACAGTAGGAATGTCTTCACTTTTTTTTTCTTGCCTGCTGGTCAGCTCCCACACATTTTTGGACCTGATTACAAACAAGTATTTCCACCACAGGGAGTGGGTAAGGATGCTTTTCTTTCTCCAGACTTGCCTGACTTTTTGCATGTTACATAATTGTCCTCTATCGTAGGATAGGAAGGCTTGCAAAAGCTATTCAATGAGTTGTAGTGAAATATGCCATCAAGAAACTTTTACTTCCCACAACAAGCAGATGTATGTCTTCTTATGGAAAGCCTTTAACCAAATACAGCTAAAGAAAGATGCAGGTAGCAGGCTGCAAACTCCAGCCTGAAGGCTTGATCTGGCGCCTGCCTGTGCCTTCCCCTGGGTGAAAGACACTTATCATTCCGTGGGGGGAAGCACCTTACAGCCCCTCCTACAGCCCCCAAGATTCACCATGGCCAGACACTTCTCACTTCCATCTTCACAGCACACATTGTGCCCTGAATTCTGATTCTTGGTGGATATAGGATGGCTTCCCCCACAGAATGGGAAGCGCCGGTCATGCCGGGGAAACTTCTAAGTGCAGCAGTGGTCTCTGGTGACTGCTGATTTAGATTATATATTCCCTGCTTCTCAAGCCAATATTCCAAAGCAGCTTCCTTTAAAAGAAACATACTATATACTATAGCATGTAAAATGTAAATATTGAATAAAGCATTGACATACACAGCAGTGTTAAAAACAGTAGTGTTACTCAAAGAAAGCCTTCCGTAATAAAACGTTTTCAAGTGATGGCTAAAAACAAGGTCTTGGCTGGATGGTCCTGAGGAGGAAACATCACCACTGTGAAAAACATTACTGGAACCCACCAATTGGATCTTTGCTAATGGAAGTCCAGCAAGAAGGACCTATGATGCTGTCACGTCGGTCATGGAGGGGTCGCCGAGATCCCCAGCGAGAGCCGGGTGCGAGGGCGGCAACGGGGCTTGGCTGTACTTACGGCACCTCCGAAGGACACTCAGGACACTGGCTGCTTGTTTGCCGAGGCTCTTTAATCGGGTCTGGGCCTTTACACTCTTGTAGCCCTTGTTGCCCCACAGGGCTTGTACAGTCTATAGCAATTGGCACCTCGACTGGCATGCTCACAGGTCCGTTCGGTGCCCCCTGCGTAGAGTGGTTGGATCTCGTTCCTCAACGCTGGAGTCGCAGCCTGGTAGCTCCAGCCAGAATGCAGCCGCTTCCCCTGGCTCGGGTCTGGCCACGTTGTGCCTGCTTGGTCCTGAGGCCTTTGCTGGGGTCCGATCAGGAGGAAGACCCCTCCGGTGCCACCTGGCCTCCCTCAACAGAGGCCTCTCCAAGGGTGGGCTTCCAAGCCCGTACAAGTAAGGAGGTTGTGCGCCTCCCTGCCCGTCCTTGCCCCCAGCCAGCCGGCCAAAGACTGCCTCCTCCAGACCAGTTGGGCTTCCTTTTAAAGCCCAGGCTCCACCTCCAGGCCCTGCCCTTTCCTCCCTGTGATCTCCGGAGGCTTCCCTTGAGACCGTCCCTTGCACCGGCGTAAGGCCTGGGGCTGGCTCCTGCACCTGCCCTCCTGACCACCGGCCTGTAGAGGCCCCGTTCTTCCCTGGGTGTAAGGGCCTCCAGCTTCCCAAGGTTGGTGAGACCGCCTTGCTTGGCCCCTTTCCCCAGGCCAGGTGTCTCCAGGGGTCGCTCATTGCAAACTCCCCCTGAAGGGGGTCCCCCCCCCCCGGTCCTGTCTGGGACAACAGATACCTTTCTTAAAGCCAATGCCGGTTCCTAAGAAAGAGATTTCCAGCCCAAGCCAAAGTGGTGTCCAAAGCAATGGCTTAGCAAAGGGGTCTGCTACCTGGGGAAAATAAGATTTTTTTAGCCACCCCCACAACAAAATCAAATTTAATTTATTAAGTAAATACATAAAAGGTTTTCTGGTTAATTGGTCATAACTTTTGATATAATAGAGTTATTCCAACATAGTTTGTTTCTTGCATTCAGCCTTAAATTACCTTTCAAATGGCTAGGGGTGTTTTTGTTGTTGTTGTTGAAAGCTACTTTTTGGCAGCTAAACACTGTCTTTTGGTAGTTAAAATATCTGAATAAAAACACAAAACAACGCATTTTGGTGTTTAAGATATTTTCCAGATACTAGATGACTAATTTTCCAATTAGAAATAATACTGTGGCTGCATCTGCTGACACTATATCACCAATATCATCTACCTAATACACTATTAGAGCATTTAAAATTAATAAAAATGAGAACTTGGGATAAGAATGTAGAATAAAAACACATAACACTGCAATTTGCTATTTTAATCAATAAATGTTTGGAAAAAATATCACCAAAAAAACACACCCCTACTAATGACATATAACATGAGGGTATTATTTGTACTAGCAAAGGTTTTCATAATTTTGGCCACTTGTTCCCCCTGCCAAAGCTTTTTGCTCAGTGCAAATGCTACCTCCTTAGCTACTGTACACCACTGGTCTTACTTTCCTGGATAGGTCTTATTTCCTATACGTTTGCTTGCAAACTGCAGTAGCTCAGCTCCTTGCAGGGCTGTTAGCAGGCATCTGATTTTCGAATAGCCTCAGGTCCTGAGGCAATTAGTCACCTGACCTTTCCATCACCCCTGTTTTTCACTGGAGGCTCTGCTCAGTGCTACAATATGACCCACCAAAAATCAGGTCATGACCCACAGTTTGGGAACTGCGCAATTAAACCATTTTAAAAAGCCATTAACTCCCCCCCCCACACACACACATAAATTGATCAGGGAATAAATTCATCTTATTTATATTGCTAGGATTTTTGGAGATGAATCTTGGTTGCATAGGCTTGGAACTAAAGAACCATAAACTGAAGATAAAAATAACACAGTGCCTTTCTGTGAAGTATTCCACAAGTCTTAGTAGAAGATGGTTTTAAAAAGAAGCCACTTAACATGCTCCTTGCATTCTCCTTGGGCAGAAGATTTAGCCGAGAGGGTTAATGCCTCCGTTTGCCCGAAGATAACACCTGAAGATCTCAAGGTCGTGAGCTCGGGACTGCAGGAAGTCTCTGAGAGCGGCAGACCTTGCAGCTGCGGCTGATTAGAAGCTGAGCTTCAGCTGCCTCGTGGGAGGAGGAGTGTGCTGAAGGTCAGCTGCGTCTCTGGTGTGAGCAGGGAAGCATCAGCCAGCAGAAGACAGATGGGTGGCTAAAGAAAGAAGGCTAAATCCAGAAAGGAAGATCTGAATGTGTGTAGTTCTTGAAAGACAGAACATTTCTGTAAATTGTAAAAACCTTCGGGTTTATGAAAAGTCTGCCTATGTAAACCGCCTTGAGTTGTAATCACTAGAGAAATCTAGTGATCTTAAGAAAGGCGGTATATAAATACATGTATTATTATTATTATTATTATTATTATTATTATTATTATTATTATTTCTTCAGTTGCAGAAGTGCAGGGCTTCTGGTTTGATTGAAAGGGTTTGTGTGAACAAAGAAGAGCCTGTCCCTGTAAATCAGTGCACTTCCCATTGGAGAAACTGTGCCTGAAGCAAGGTAAGGAAGCTGGTAATCCACTTTCTGCTTACTTTTTAGCAATTGCGAAGAGGATTGGTTTCATCCGCAGCAGGCTCTACGGAGATGACGGTGGCGGCAGTGAAGGTGAAGGGCACTGCTGCCCTTCCACATCCCCTACAACCTGCTACTGATGCAACACCTGTCACCTTGCCTAATGGATTAGATGGACTGCCCATGTTCCAACAGCGCTCTGGCACTAAGCTAGAAACAACGCTTCTGTGAGATCGCCATACTCTTGTCTACAGAGCACAATTTCAGCCAAAAAAGGTGTTTGCATCTACAGGCATGCCCAGTATTCGCTAGGGTTATGTTCTGGATTCCCCCTCCTGGTGGATATCTAAAACTGTGGATACTGGGGATGCCCTTGTAAAGATAAGGGATCATCAGTGGTGTTGTTGCTACAAGGTAAAAAAAATGAGATTTGTTTACTGCTCCCCTATCTTTTTAATAGGCATCCCAGTATTCATGGATAACTGAAACTTTGGATACTGAATAAATGGATACTGGGGCACGCCTGTAGTTGACTGATAACCTATTCTTAACATATAGCATTAATTTATAGAGTTGCAATTCTTAGTGTTCTCATATAGAATAACTAATTCTTAACAATAACTTATTTTATATGAAATCAGTGTGGTCTTGCAGTCTACCCACTTTTGTTAATACAGCTGTGCCCCGTTATCCTCTGGAGTTCCATTCCAGACCCTTCCTACCCCCCCCCCCCGGGATACCTGAAACCATGGATACTGGGGGTGCCTTTTTAAAGATAGAGAAGCATCAGTAGTTCTTGCTGCCACAAGGTTAAAAAAGGTATCTTCTATATATCTTCCCTATCTTCTTAATAGGTTGCCCAGTATTGATGGATAACTGAAACCGTGGATACCGAATCAGTGGACATTGGGGGCTCAATCCCGCCCTGTACATAATAATAATTAATAATAATAATACATGTATTTATATACCGCCTTTCTTAAGATCACTAGATTTCTCTAGTGATTACAACTCAAGGCGGTTTACATAGGCAGACTTTTCATAAACCCGAAGGTTTTTACAATTTACAGAAATGTTCTGTCTTTCAAGAACTACACACATTCAGATCTTCCTTTCTGGATTTAGCCTTCTTTCTTTAGCCACCCGTCTGTCTTCTGCTGGCTGATGCTTCCCTGCTCACACCAGAGACGCAGCTGACCTTCAGCACATTCCTCCTCCCACGAGGCAGCTGAAGCTCAGCTTCTAATCAGCCGCAGCTGCAAGGTCTGCCGCTCTCAGAGACTTCCTGCAGTCCCGAGCTCACGACCTTGAGATCTTCAGGTGTTATCTTCGGGCAAACGGAGGCATTAACCCTCTCGGTTAAATCTTCTGCGTCAATGCTATGTGGTAGCATCATTGCTATGCAGTTAGCACCGACGTGGGGGCACCGAACAGCACCGAGACTGGCACTGCCTGCAGTGCCGGCCTCTGTGCACCCGTGCTGCGCTTCTTCTGCTTTGGCTGAAGCCGGCTGGTGCAGAGGCAGGAACAGGGCGGGAGAAAGGGAGGAAATGAGCGGGGGGGGGGGGTTCTTGGGTGGGCAGTGGGCAGGCTGGCAGGTGGGCTGGCCCGGGAGGGGTGTGTGCCCAGGATTCGGCCATAAGGTTGAATCCTAGGCCCATTCCCTAGGCTGTGTGGCCCCGATTCGGGGCTACTGTTTAGCAGGCGCAGATCTGAGGAGTCCACAGGAGAGGCTGGCGCCTCCCTGAAAGCAGCACTGGATACAGCGCAGGACCACCTGCCTGCCTGATCCAGTGCTGCTTAGGATTGTGCTGTGGGTCACTCCTTTATTCCTTTCTCTTGCACTGCATCCTAAGGGCTGTTCGTGAGTCCTGAAGCCAAAAAGGGTGACTTGCTGGTTCTCAGCACTAAGGGGAATGCACAAAAGTGGGATAAAGCTCACTTTCACTTCTCAATAGGCTACCAACTGAGTACACATCAGCTGCAGGGCGGCAGCAGCAGCAGCAGCAGCAGCAGCAGCAACTATTTGCATTTCAACAGCTAATCCAGGTAGGAAAGGTCAAGCTGCTCTGAGTCTACCTATATCTGTAGGAGATAGTACCAAATGGGAGTTCAGAGGTGTTCAAACATTGCTTTTGGTATAGGGAAATTTGTAAGCATGAGTGAGTAACTGATTGGATTGCATCTGTTTTTGGAACCAGGTGCCTCAGATTGTGAAAGAGAGACTTTGTAGAAGGATGCTAGGAACATTTTGCTTTCAGGTTGTTCTTACATAGTTCTATAATTAGTCTGTTCGTGGGCATTACATTTTTTTTTTTCTGCCAGGCAACAGATTTTTCCCCCCTATGTATATCTTTTATCCTTCCTGAAGAGGAAAAAAAAATTGTAGATTGTTGGCATCCGCCATAGAAGGAATATAGTATAAGATTAATGTTTGGAAATGTTAATAGAAACCAGGAGATAGTTGAAAGTAAAATATCAGAGTTAGTTTTTTTGTTCTTATGCTTAGGCAACAATGTTTGGCCTTAGGAGGCAGAGCTGCATTTAATTGCAGGCTGCTGAAGAACAATGTATGTCCCCATACTTTCCAAAATGAGCAGGAACTGTTTTGATTGTAGAAAGGAACATGAGTAGGTAAGAACATGATCTCTCTCTCTCTCTCTCTCTCTCTCTCTCTCTCTCTCATAATTATTTCTATTATATCTATTGTGGTGTGAAGAGGCCTCCTACAACTTGCAGTATGCACAGACCTCCTTTGCATAGGAGGCTGCATTATCAGCAGTTTGCAGAGGATGGGGTGAGGTTGTTATGGATTTGGGGTGTTCAAAGCTGCTGCTACTACTGCTGCCAGACACATTGACCTGCACACATCATCCCATTCCTGTGTCATGTGTGTTTGTTCATAGGGATAGCTGGGCAATGGGCTGTACAACCTTTTTTCCCCTTAATTATGTTCTAGTCTCTGTCTTGATTTTTTGCTATACCCAACTACTAACTTTTCCTGTTTAATGTGAAAGTCATCACAATCTCTTTGCGTTGCTTTGGGGTTTGGATGAATCTTTTTTTTTTTTTTTGCATTAAAAAATAATTATGTATTTCTCTCATACCTTGTTATTGATTTAATAATATGGCATATTTTGAACCCTAAGTCACTGAGTGTATTTGGATTTTGGGGTATTCACATTATGGATTTTCTGGCACCTGTCAATCAATCAATCAATCAATCAATCAATCAATCAATATAAAAGTATTTATCAATAATCATTGATTAAAAGTTTTAAATGATTAAAGTTTAATGATTAAAGTTTAAGTTTTGATTAAAAGATTAAAAGATTAAATGATTGATTAAAAGTAATCAATCAATCAATATAAAAAGTATTTATATACCGCTTTTCAACATGAAGTTCCCAAAGCGGTTTACAGGCAAATAATAATAAAGTTAAATGGCTCCCTGTCATAAGAACATAAGAAGAGCCCTGCTGGATCAGGCCAAAGGCCCATCTAGTTCAGCTTCCTGTATCTCACAGTGGCCCACCAGGTGCCCCAGGGAGGCATGAGACAACAAGATGCTTGCATCCTGTTGCCACTCCCCTGCACCCAGTACTCTGAAGTAGCCTACTTCTAATGTAAGGAGGTTACAACCCATCATTGCCCACGATGGACTTTTCTTCCAGAAATCCGTCCAATCCCCTCTTAAAGGCATCTAGACCAGATGCCATCACCACCTCCGGTGGCAAAGAGTTCCATAGATTAACTACCCGCTGGGTAAAAAAGTACTTCCTTTTATTATATCTGTTTTAACTCTCCCAACCCTCAGTTTTAGTGGATGCCCCCTGGTTCTGGTGTTTTGAGAGAGGGAAAAGAACATCCCTCTATCAACTCTATCCCTTCTGTGCATAATTTTGTATGTCTCAATCATGTCCCCCCTCAGGGACCTTTTTTCTAGACTGAAGATCCCCAAACGCTGCAGTCTTTCTTCATAAGGGAGGTGCCCCAGCCCCGTAATCATTTTTGTTGCTCTCTTCTGCATCTTTTTCAGCTCCACTATGTCCTTTTTGAGTTGCGGCGACCAGAACTGTACACAATATTCCAGGTGTGGCCTTACCATCGATTTGTACAATGGCATGATAATATTGGCTGTTTTATTCTCAACCCCTTTTTTAATTACCTCAAGCATGGAATTGGCCTTCTTAACTGCTGCCGCACACTGGGTCAATACCTTCATTGAATTGTTCACCAGCACCCCAAGATCTCTCTCCTGAGCTGGCACAGACAGCTCAGAACCAGGTGAAGTTTTGGTTTTTTGCCCCAATGTGCATCACTTTACACTTCTCTATGTTGAAATGCATCTGCCATTTTGCTGCCCATTCTCCCAACTTGGAGAGAGCCTTCTGGAGCTCTTCACAATCCTTTCTGGTTTTCACCACCCGGAAAAGTTTTATGTCATCCGCAAACCTGGCCACCTCGCTGCTTATCCCTGTCTCCAGGTCATTTATGAGCAAGTTGAAAAGCACGGGCCCCAAGACAGATCCTCGGGGTATTCCGCTTTCCATCTCTCTCCATTGTGAAAATTGCCCATTGAAACTCTCTGTTTCCTGGCCCTCAACCAATTCTGAATCCATAAGAAAACCTGCCCTCTTATTCCCTGACTGTGAAGTTTCTTCAGCAGCCTTTAGTGGGGGACTGTGTCAAACGCCTTCTGAAAATCCAGGTATATGATATCCACAAGTTCACCCACATCCACGTGCCTGTTGACCTTTTCAAAGAATTCCAAAAGGTTCATGAGGCAAGACTTACCCTTACAGAAGCCATGCTGACTTTCCTTCAGCAACACTTGTCCCAAAAGGGCTCACAATCTAAAAAATGCAGAACACCACCAGCAACAGCCACTAGAAAAGACACTGAGCTGGGGTGAAGAGGGACAGTTACTCTCCCCTTGCTAAATATAAGAGGAACACCACTTGGGAAAGTGCCTCTTGCCCAGTCCCTCACGTGCAGCTGCTTTAGGAAACATAGGATGGGCAGAAGGGCTTCTGTTATAAGGCATCATACAAATCCACACTGCATACACAGGTTTTCTCATTTTTTTTGGATCAATTATACATCCGTCTCTCACCCCTCCCATCTCCCAGAATACAATTCTTCACATCCCCAACCTGAAATTCTTCTTTCTTGTTACATTCATTGTTTTATTGTTTCAATTCCAACGTTCTTGTCCAATGAAAATACAAACTCTAAAAGCGCACAGACACAGAAGAACTTAAAGTGGTTTGAGATCCTGTCCCCCACTCTGTGATACTTGCTCCAATCTCTCAGGGCTTGCTAATTATGTTGAAGGCTTATGTATACATGCAAATTCACTCTATCTATCTATCTATCTATCTATCTATCTATCTATCTATCTATCTATCTA
>JAJKFI010000064.1:572280-585654 GCA_029204185.1 Lerista edwardsae
CTATCTATCTATCTATCTATCTATCTATCTATCTATCTATCTATCTAATAATGAATTTGCATGCATACATAAAATGTATACATTTTATATACATATAAATTACCCATTGCTTAGATGTGAGATTGCAGGGAAAAATTTCTGTTCAGCTGGAGAAAGGTGAGGAAGAAGAAAGTATCAGAATTCAGTATTGTTTCACACTAGCTGGGTAGCAGCGTTACCTTCTATAGTGCCCTTCCTTCTTCCTGAGCACTGTTGATGCCCACTCAATATATGAGAGTTGCGGTGGAGTGTGTGAGAAGGCCAGCCGGCAAAAGAACGGAATACGACCTAAAGGACCTGTCCAGGCTTGACTTGCAATTGCCTGCTGAGGCTTGATGGCAGGCAGCCAAAGGAGAGAACCACACTGTGAAGGCTACATCTGGGCCTGAGGATTGGCAGATCACAAGAATACTGTGTATTTGTAACAACCCCATTGAAAAAATGGTGGTTTAGACTAGCCTGCTCATGTAAGCCGCCTTGGGCATTTGCTTCGGCATGGGGAAGGCAGCGTATAAATTCTTCAACTAAATAAATAAATAAATAAATAAATAAATATGCTAGTCTCAGTGCTCTGCCATGAATTCTTCTGTATGCAATTTGATTTCCTCCCAGGTACTGCAGCAGCATGAGCTGTTGCAGACCCAACAACCCTAATTTGTATTGGCTGCATTTCATCATCCTGATGTCACTCTTTCTGCCACTGGTTTCAGTATTCCTCTGCTGAATGCTGGCCGTCAATGTGAAACACTGGATTGAAGATCCACTGACAGGATTATGGCTCTGACTTTATGTGACCTTCTCCCTGAGTTGACTCACAGCCCAAGGCCTTTTTCCATATCATCCATGTTCAGCAGTTTCCACTGAATAGACTTATGGACTCACATTAGACGGTTATCTCACACACACTCTTTGTTTGCTTAAAAAAGTGAAAGAAAAGGAAAGGGAATTTAGAAGTCTAAAGAAAACGCATTCCTTTGATGGGAAAAAGTGACAAAATGCTATTTTACTGATATAAAAAACTGAAGGATTTGAAGCTTTTTAAGTAAGAAAAGCTAGGGACACAGAATGGAAGTTAATAAACCATGCAGAATGTGAAGAATGTGGCTAGAGAGTTTTGCCACCTTCTCTAATAATAGTAGAACGCCAATAAAGTTGTCAGTAGATTCACACAAAAGGACGTATAATGCATATTTATTCTATGGAATTTGCAACAGGATGTTGTGATCTGGCCACTAGCTTAGATGAAAGCTGGTGTCATAGCTCAATACAGAATGTGCTACCCTAGAATACAACTGTAGAATTCAGTATCCACGGTTTCAGTTATCCATGGATACCATGGATACTGGGATGCCTATTAAAAAGAGAGGGCAACATTAAACAAATCTTTTTTTACCTTGTTGCAACAAAACCACGGATGTTCCCCTGTCTTTAAAAAGGTGTCCCAGTGTCCGCGGTTTCAGTTATCCATGGCAGGGTCTGGAACAGAACCCCAGCGGATACCGGAGCATGCCTGTAGTTGGCCAGCCCAATCCTGCCCAATCCTGTGTGGCGATGCAGCTGCAGCAACGGGAAAATTTGGGCTGTGAAATCTTCCTCAAGATAACAAAACATTTATTCCCTTGCCCTGGGGTAAGCCCTCATGAACACACTGGGGACTCAGTCTTGAGCCCTATAACGTGGCGCTACAAGCATCATAAAAGCTGTTTACAAGCTGCTGCTTGGCTACTGCTGCTTGCATGCCCATGTCAGACAGCTCAGGATTCAACTGCCCGTCTACTCAGACCTGCACTAGCTGTATAACTAACACAAGCCTGAGTGGGCCCTGGAAGGCAGATTGCGGCTGAGACGGAGGATAGGATTTCAGCCTCACAGTTACCACTCCCTTCCCAGCCCTGATCCTCCTTCCTTCATGTCCTAATCTCAGTCCCATTCCTTCCTTGCACCATCTCCCTCCCACACACTCCCATGCTGATTTACCAATGCTGCCTGGGGCTCATTCCATCAGCTGGCACGTGGACCCACTTGCTCAGTGCCTGTGGCCAGAGCTTGTTGAACGGCATGTTGCACGTTGCTACCTTATGTTGCGGACCTTATGCCGCTGGAACATTAGTTTTGGCAGTGTACAGACCCCTTAGGATTGGGCCTTCAATGTTGTTAGTGCATGGATAACATTAGCCAGTTCTGACCGATCCAAGAAAGGAGACAGCTGGCATACCAGCCTAACAGCCCAGTCCTAAACTGCCTGGCTCCTGTAGGAGAAGTGGTTCCAAACAGGCTAACGCTGCATCCAATGGGTGCATCTCCTTGGAAGAAGGAAATGTTCATTCCCCAAACCCTGAGTAAGAGCGCTGGCCCTGAAATGGGCCTTCTGAAGTCTATACCAGCTATTTTCTCACCACAGACTTGAGAACTTCTGTGGCCCAACACAGATGATAGGATTTGACAGTGGAGGCCTCTGGGACTATCCCCCAACAGGGTGCAGCGAGGAAGGCTTTAGGAACTTCATTGGCACAGATGCGTCAGCAGGGGAGGAAATCTAGGATAGGGCTGTCAGGGCGCAATCCTAAACTGAGTTAGGCCGGCATAAGCTAAACCAGCAAAGTTTGGCCAGCACAAGGGACACCATAAAGTATGTTTGGACCACTCTCAGAGTTAGAGAGGCCAGCACACAGGCATGGCTATTCTCCCAGACTCCAAGAGTAGTCCAAACATGCTTTATGGTGGCCCTTGGGCTGGCCAAACTTTGCTGGTTTAGTTTATGCTGGCCTAACTCGAGTTTAGGATTGCGCTCTCAGTCTGAATCATTTGTGAGGCCCTGTCAAAAAGCTGAGACACTCTCCTCTTAAAACAGCTCTGTTCCTCCCATCTTGCTTTCAGTGTTGACTTCCCCACATCCTACAAAAATAAAATGATTATAAAGTATAAGTTGTTTTGTGCATTTAACGTTCTCAGTGTGCTTTCCATGCTTCTTGAAATGGGCTTTCAGATGAGTTGATGCAGTTGCTTCCCTGGCCTATGTGCCGGCCGGGGCCAGGACCTCAGACAACCTGTTGCGGTTCCCGGGCAGCCCCAAACTGCCCCCACCCAGGGATGACATGGCCACCTCCCAATCTCCTGCTGCCGCCACCCTGCCTCACCTGAAGCCTCGCATAACATGCTCTGCATACCCTCTGAAGGCTTACAGCAGCCTTTGGAAGGCCTTTCAGCGTTACTTCCGGTTTTCACCAAAACCCAGAAGTAATGCTTAAAGGCCTTCCAAAGGCTGCAATAAGCCTTTGGAAAGCCTGTGGCCACTGTGCACGACCTGCACGGCCCTCAGTAGGGCCCCAGAGGGAGGGCAGTGGCTCCAGAGGGTGGGCAATGGCGGGAGCACCCAGGTCCATGTGACCCACCGGACCTTCCCCAGTAGATTAATAAATAAATACAGGCCGGCTGGTTTTTTGCATCCTTTTTATATTTTTGTGCATTTTATGATCCATGGGATTGGCTGTTGTATGTTTTATTTTTAATATTGTTTTTAATTATTGTCTTTTAATCATGATGTAAATATTTTATTGTATTTTAACTTTGTAATGCCGCCTTGAGTGCCTTCGGGCGGAAAGGCGGGGTAGAAATTTAATAAATAAATAGATCCGCCCCTGACTTGATGCAGCCTAGAACAGCTGTGTTCCAGTCTGCAATCTTAGATTGGATCCTCATCCATTGATTTTCTTCTGAACATCATTTTTTGTCTGGGCAATTCAATAGCAAGGAAATGTAGAAGGTGTGTATTCACATTGACTTAGAAATGATTTTCCCCCCTTCTCAAACGCCATAATTAGCTCTTTCTGCCTCAGGGCAACCACAGACAATCTGCTCCAAATTTTCTCCTGGCTGATGTGACTTCCCAAGAAAGGACTTATGGAATGTTCCTTACTGCAGCAGCATGTAGATGGATTTGATCTGACTGGGGTCCCAAATGATCTGTCCTAGAATTTTCGAGTTCCATTGGCAGAATAATATGAAGTATGGAATATTTTCTAACACACAAGCACTTCAGAGCTAAGCGTATTAACCCATGAGGATTGTTGCAGGACATGATCCCAATTATAAAGAAGGTTTGGGTGACAAGCACATACTGATGAGATTCAACAAGTTACAGGCACTTGGATTTCAGCTTAACCCCACAAAGAGAAGTTGGTGCCAACCCAAGTCTGTTTGCCAGTCATTTTTCCAGAATGGAATTAAGAGCCTTTCCAAATATAATTTTTTTCCTGAAAAATAAATACATAGTAATTATTAGGGTGTTGCATTTGATTTGGAAAGAATCACACTCTGAATCAAATCACCTGTTGGCCAGAAGCCACCATAGGTTTGGGCTGCCCAATGTCAGGCGAAAGAATTCAGTGTTGTCTCTTTTACAATATACTAGTTTCCTTCTTGTAGGGAGTTTGTTTCATGAACTGAAGGAGGATAAAGCACTGACATGTGCAAACAACCATCTACAATGATTTGAAGCCTATGGTAACTTAGGGCCCAATACTATGGGCCAGAGCACCAGCTGGATGAGCATACCACTGGCTCTGGGTGTCATGTCATAAAGCACGTTTGCGGCCCACCGAGGAGGAGGGAGCACCAGCACTGTGCCTCAGTGCCACAAAGACATCCGTGGAGAGTGGCCAACGGTAAGTACAACCACCAGCTGGCTGACTGGTGTGTTGGGATGGGGGACAGTGGAGGGGGGAAGGCAGAACTGGGTAAGGAAAGGGAAGGATTGGGCCCAGGAGGGGCAGTGGGGAATATGGCAACCTCTGTGCTCCCTCCCTGTCTAGAAAGCCTGACACAGGACTCCTCGATTCTGCACCTGCTCAATAGCATAGGTGCCACCAGGGCTTTGCAAGGGGTAAGGGAGCAAATGTTCTCTTGCCCCATGGAGGCTCCAGTGGCTGCCCATATTGGATACAGTGGCAGCCATTTCTGAGGCACCATAGGATTGGGTATTACATTCGATTTGGAATCACACTCTGAATCAAGGGTTAATCTTCTGCCTTGCTGGACCCTGCTGACCCCTGAGATTGGGCAGTCTAGCTTGTATTTCTAGTTAGATTTCTGGTGGGTTCAGAGGCAGATCTAAGGGAGGGCAGAGCTCTAAGTTTTGCAAGAAGCCTTACCTTGCAGTGGAAATCACTCCTCTCCTGCACCGTTTTAGCCAATCCTCACAGGGAAAAGCAACATCTTGGCGTTGCTTACTGACTACAGCAGCAAGGGAGAGGAGGGACTTACATGACAGGGTAAGGCTTCTTGCAACACTTAGAGCTTTGCCCTCCCTGTAGATCCGCTTCTGGGTGGGTTTTTCTTGTTCTGGTTGGTTGACTCTATTGATAAACTTTTGAGGGAGGGATGTGGTAATTTAAGGATCAATCACATAAGCTGTGACCTTGTTGATTCATTATGCTACCTTCTACCTTCTAGAAGGTTGTGCATATTTTGTTCTGTGCTGGGCCTATTTAAAGCCTGAAGCGGTCAAGTCCTCTCAGAAATATTTTCCACTTTCCAGGTTAGAAGAGAGTGACTAAAATGATTACTAGGCTGGGGCTACAGTATGAGGAAAGGCTACAGTATTTGGGGCTCTTCAGTCTAGAAAAAGGCGTCTGAGGGAGGGACATGATTGAGACATACAAAATTATGCAAAGGATGGAATCAATCAGCGATGTTATTCTGCCGGAACGCTGGGCGGGACATCCGGGTGATCGACAGCCCGCCCGTCGCGTTCCGGAGCATTACGCCATTTGCGTAACCAATTACGCCGCTTACCTACGTTACGCAAATGGCGTAACGCTGCGTAACGCGACGGGTGGGCTGTCGATCACCCGGATGTCCTGCCCAGCGTTCCAGCAGAATAACACCGCTGGAATCAATGGAGAGAGGGAAGTTCTTTTCCCTCTCTCACAACACCATAACCTGGGGAAATCCACTAAAATTAAGTACTGGGAGAATTAGATTAAAAAAAATACTTGTTTACCCAGTGGGTAATTAACTTGTGGAACATCACCACACAATGTGGTGATAGTGTCTGGCCTGGATGCCTTTAAAATGGGAATGGACAGATTTCTAGAAGAAAATTCCATCACAGTTTTCAATCCATGATGGGTATGCACCATCTCCTGGTTTTAGTAGGCAACCTCAGAATGCCAGGTACAAGGGAGTGGCAATGGGATGCATTAGGACACAATCCTAACCTGGAGTTAGGCCCGCACAGTTAGGCAAGCAAAGTTTGACTGGCACAAGGTCCACAGTAAAGCATGTTTGGACCACTCTCTGGGTCAGGGGGGATGGCGCATGTCTGTGTGCTGGCCTCTCTGACTCCGAGAGTGGTCCAAACACTCTTTACGGTGTCCCTTGTGCTGGCCAAACTTTGCTGGCCTAACTGTGCCGGCCTAACTCCAGGTTAGGATTGCACCCTTAATTGTTGTCTTGTGTGCTCTGGTGGACCACTGTGAGATAGCTGGGCTAGATAGGCCTTTCATCCAGTGGGGCTCTTCTTATGTTCTTATGCATTTAATTGGCCTGCAAGGCCCTTTATTGGGCATCTGACATGAATCTCTCTCAATTGCATAGAGTTCTGTAATATTCCATATTTTTTAATGTTTTCATTGTACTATTTTATATTATTTTTTCAAGACTGTTGCATGTTTCATTCCTATTTTTTTTAAAATTTTGCTGGTTTTTCCCCTCTATATTTTTTACTTCCTTACTTAGCCTGTGAGGTTGGCATAAAGACTTAGAAGCATTCCAGTCAAATAAGTGAAGTTCAAGGTTTAGGTATTTTAGAAGATGCTTCCTCCTACTTTGCCTAGCCTACTTTGATCACTTTGAAACACTGGTTTGCTTCCTTACTTTGCAAAGACCAACAACATTGTCGGCGCGGGCTATGCTGCAGGAAAATCGATATATTTATTCAGTGAGCAATGCCTACCCCTTAGTACGTGCTTTGTCTGTTCCGGGAGGAAAAAAAAAGAAAAGAGTGCTATAGCAACCTGCGATCACTGAATGGAGAAAGAGTTTAATTCCCGCCCTAGTCTTTACAGATGACCACGTGTATTGTGTTCTTAAACTCTGGACAATTAAATTTCACTCTCAAAACTCAATTACTTCCTGCAGCCTTTATTATCAGTAAAATGTACCTGAGAAAAGAAGAAAATGTTGCTTTGTTTGGAAGAACACGTAGGATCTATACAGATGTCAAACACAAAATGAGATAAAGGAACTATAAGTGTGGTGTTTCTTTCCTGCTGACATCCCACTGTTCAGAGGCCAAAGCAGTGGAGAGCAGTTATTCTCTGATTTCAGAGCTGATAATAAGAATCTAATATGAATCGACACTGCTCGGCATCACCTTTACAAATGTTTGCAGCACAGGTAGTAATTAGGCAGCCTCGGCTGTGTAAATATTTTCTTGATGCCAATAGTATGTACTTAGTCAGACAACTCTACATAGCCCTGCTTGCTGCCCTCCAAGTATATTCTGCTTAGTCTTTTGTGTTTTCAAGGGGGTGCTCTGAGTATTCTGCCTATTCCTTGGCTTTTCATCCATCCATTTAAAGGTAGTACCTTGCAAAATGTGGGTATCCCTAGTGGGGAAGAACAACTGAATGGCATCTATGCCTCACACTATTTTATTTATTGTTAAGTATTTAGATCTTGCTTTTCCACTTTCTTTTAAAATAAACGTAACAGTAAAATAAATGCCCCCCCCAGCTCAATTATAGGGCACAATCCACACCCTGACGTCGCACTGACGCAGCGTCATTGCATTGGCCTGCCGTCAGCGCCGCTGCAGGAGCGCCGAGCAGCACCCCCACATCAGCGCTAATGCGCCCAGGCTGGTGCTAGCTCTAACTTGGCAGGCGCAGGGGCAGCGCTGGGTGGGAGGCAGGGAGGAACTGGACGGGGGGTGAGCGGGCTGGTGGGCCTGCCAGCCTGGGGAGGGGTGGGCCTGGGACGCACGCACGGTCTCCTCGGTTCTGAGCCCGCGATTTCGCCTCTCCAGGTGCAGGGGCACAAACGTTCTGTCCTAGTGCAATTTAGGATTGGGCTGTAAATAAAAGCAGCAAATACAAGCCACCATTGCAGCAATACAAAACATTCGTAATTTATGCTTCCTTTGCCTGCTGCAGTATAGCTGGACACAATTTTACACATGGTCATTGGTTGGCGGTAGTATGGCTGACTGATGGGACTATATTTGATCTTTTGGAAGGCTGTAAGTTGGCAGTGGGGGCATGTTGTGGGTGGAGATGGGGGAAGAGGACTCCTGGGGTGGGTCAGGGTCAGGGGAGGGCAGTATTGCCAGGTGGCTGCGACTGCCAGTGGCTGTGGTCTCTCAAGGGGTAGGGAGCAAACACTCTCTTCCCCCGAGGAGACCTCTGGTGGTATCCTCGTAGGGCCAGGATCCAGCAGTCACCATTTTGGCACAGCTGGAGCCCTGGGCTCTGCCAGGCTCAGTATTGGTCTGTAAGCAAGAGGAGGGCTAGGGGAGAAAGATAAGAAGTTTGGTCTTGGTCATACTGAGTTTGAGACAGCAATGAAGCATTTGGAACATCAGGGCAGACATTATTCTTACTATTTATTACTATTTATTTATATTTATACTATTTATTCTTACTATTTATTTATTACTATTACTATTTATTTATTATTACTATTTGCAATGTAAACTGCTTTGTGAACTTCATGTTGAAAAGCGATATATAAGTACCAGTTGATTGATTGATTGATTGATTGATTGATTGATTGATTGATTGATGGCAATGTTATATTAGGTGGATGGTGAAAGTTCTGTGGGCGAGCTGGGTGGCATCTGTGTATAGCTGGTACTGAAAGCAATGAGAACAGCCAGGGACTGTTTGCCAAGAGAGGACAGCTGAAAGCCAAGAATAGAGCCTTAAAGGACCCAACATAGAGAGGGCATGCTGAGGAATAGAGTCCCCCTATGGCTGGGGTCAGCAACCTATGATTTTGGAGCCGCATGTGGCTCTTTTAGCCATCTGCTGCGGCTCCGGAGTCCAGGTGAAAGTAGCAAAGGAGGCACCCAGCATTGGCTGCGACCACGGGCTCGCTCTCCCTCCCGGTAGGCTGCACTGTGCTCAGGGCTGCAGGTTGGGAATCGCCCCCTTTTCTCCCCTTCCTTCCGAGCCCCCCGAGCCGGGAGCTGCTACCGAGAGCGCCTCTCCGCTCGACACCAGTCCTGCACTGCACACTGCTCCGGGAAGTGGGGAAAGCGTGCTGGTGGCGGCGGCGACTGGGCTCCCTCTCGGTCCGTGGATAGCCTTGTGCAGAAGGCAACCCGCGAAGCTCCAGAGCTGATCCGCTGGCTGGAAGGGTGCGTGGCTTTTTGTGTTGAATGTTCCATGTGTTTGCACTGCTTTGCATGCAGAGCTGGGATGGAGCGTGGCGGGGGGTGGCGGTGTGCAGCAGTGTGCTTTTCACTGGGGGTAAGGGGGTGGGGAAAACTTTCTGGCTTGCTCTCGGTTGGGTTGCAAAGTTGCCCCTGGTTTTGCACGCATTGGGGCAGCTCCCGCTTACAAGCACGGAAAGCGCCGGGTCTCGCAGTTGTGTATGTGTGTCCCCCGCCCATTTTCCAGGATCTTTTGCCCGGTCCCTCTTTCTGCAACGTGGAGGGATTGTTTGCATCGATGGTGTGCAAGTTGCAAAAGTTCCTGTGCATGAGCCTGGAATCCCCCTTTTGCAAACCTAAAAATAAAAAATCCTCCACCGTTTTGAAAAAAAAACCAACACACCCCGTAGTGGCAGCAGTGGCACGGGCAGCTGCTCGGCTCGGCTCTGGGGTCTGCCCTGCCCGCCCATCCTGCTGCTGCTTGTCGCATGTGCTCTTTGCAAGCGGGCAATCCGCCGTGTTGCCCTGCAAGGTGCAGCATGGTGGCTGGTTTTTGTTCTGCTGTTCGTTTTTTTACATGCAATTGGAAGGCTGTGGAGGACTGGCAGAAGGGTTGGGGGTGGGAGAGAAAGAAAGCCGGAGACAGCGAATGACGAATGTCGAGACCCGATCTTCAGCCGCGATCGCTCATAAGAACATAAGAAGAGCCCTGCTGGATTAGGCCAAAGGCCCATCTAGTCCAGCTTCCTGTATCTCACAGCGGCCCACAGGTGCCCCAGGGAGGCATGAGACAACAAAATGCTTGCATCCTGTTGCCACTCCCTATAGTTTTTTTATACATAGCATAAAGGTAAAAAAAACTATATATGTAGTATTATCTTCATTTTAGATGTCAAAAGGGTTTTGTGGCTCCCGAGGTTTTCTTTTCTCCAGAAAACGGGTCCAAATGGCTCTTGGAGTGTTTAAGGTTGCCTACCCCTGCCCTATGGAAATACTGAAGGAAAAATGTCAACAAAGGGTAGATGGACTCATGAAGACCTGTGACAAGCCGGGAGGAGAGAGAGATCACAAACCATATTGAAGGCAGCAGAGAGGTCAGGTTGGCCCCAGGGCAGAACTGCATTTGTTTGTGATGTCTGTGAGGGACACCGTCACTTTGCCTAGGTCAAGGCAAGCCTAAAAGCCAGACTGTATTAATCGGAAACGGCCCAGCATTGGTCTTTACAGACTGACCCCTGAGCTGTGGTGGGCAAAGAAGAGGCTTCTGTGCAGCCTGTCTGGGTTCACAACTTTGCCTTGGCTTCAACTAA
The DNA here is from genome assembly GCA_029204185.1 of Lerista edwardsae. Taxonomy (NCBI): domain Eukaryota; kingdom Metazoa; phylum Chordata; class Lepidosauria; order Squamata; family Scincidae; genus Lerista; species Lerista edwardsae. The sequence goes on from JAJKFI010000064.1 coordinate 583,006, forward strand.
CTCTGAAAAGGCAGCAGCCTGAAATAGGAAATGTGTTTCTGAAATAGGAAATGTGTTCCTTTTCATTCCATAATGAGGATGTAAAAAAAATAAATCTGCATTTTAAAAACTGCATGCCAGACAAGGAAGCTATTTTTGAACCTGACCTATTAAACATTATCTCTCCACAGACACAATAGTATAGACAGTGGATAGGTGATACGTTTAGGGTGTCTCTTGTTTTGACACAGAACCCTAAATTCAGGGAAATGTAAGTCGCCTCTGATATGCTAGATGCCTGTTTCTAAGCCAGTTGACATAGTGTCCCTGTAAGATGAGAAGTACTTTCTTAGCTTTAATTAACTCTTCTCAGGTGTGTACAGACAGATTGGACAACTAGAAGCTGTGTCAGTCTAGATTAGTGGTAGTACTGAAGTTCAAAAATGCAGTAATGGGCTTGATTTACAAATTTGCCTAGCGCACAATGCTCAAGTGTATTGTAAGGTAAGCTCCTTCCCATTATCTTGATAATGGCATGCTTGCATTTTAAATTGGGAATATATGAGTGGTTTTTCTTTGAAATGTTATTAATTCTAAATTGGGTAGGATGACAGGTGCATTCTGGCAGATGAAAATTTAAAGAATTCAAATCTGCAGAAAGGATAGTGTGATTATTCAGGGGAGCAGTGCATGCTCTGAATTCCATTATGATTATAAATAAAAAATGCGATCCAGTTTAGGAAAAAAAAAAGTTACCTTTTGGTGTTTACTGATGTCACTTGCAATTGATAAGCCATTTGTGAGTCCAGATTTGCCCATCATGAGCCATGATGAATGACATCAAGGTCTCAGAATCACTGTAATTTCTTTTCACACTTAGGAAAGGTCTGCATTTCATGTGCAACTGGGTTTCAGGACTGGAAAGGTCCACACACCTGATTAATGCACTCTCTTAACAGCCCAGTCCCTCTTTGCTAGCATGCAGGTGTGCCAAAACAGGCACTGTTGTAGGCCAGGATGCAGAAGGTGATTGGGCGGCTTTGGAGAGGCAATAATGAATGTTTCCCCTAACCATTCCATAAGCCCCTTCATCACTGATGGGTCTTCTTGGACTTGCCCAGCTATATAGCTGTACAGGAAGCTCCGGGGGGGGGGGGGATAGCAATCCTGGGGCATATGGGGTATTATTTATTTATTTATATATTTATTTATTAGATTTGTATTCCACCTTTCTCCCCAGAGGCCACTCAAGGCAGCTACACCTCCTCCTGCCTTCAACATGTCTCCTGTCCTCCCCCTGGTCCACCCAGGAAAGCTCTCCCCATGCTCATGGAATGCCCCTCCTGCTGCCGCCACATCTCTGGTGCTAACCCAGGAACACACAGAAATGTGTGCCATTGGAAGAGTGTTTAATATGCTGGAAACGCTAGTACAACTGGAACGCTAGTTTGGGCAGTGGACCCAGCCCATCAGATTGAGCTGTAAGAATGTGAAATATCTCGAAGAGCACAATCCTAATCTGAAGTTAGGCTGGCACAGTTAGGCCAGCAAAGTTTGGCTGGCACAAGGGCCACTGTAAAGCACGTTTGGACCACTCTCGGAGTCAGGGAGGATGGCACACGTCTGTGTGCTGGCCTCCCTGACTGCGAGAGTGGTCCAAACATATACTTCACAGTATCCCTTGTGCTGGCCAAACTGTGCTGGCCTAACTCCAGGTTATGATTGCGCCCTAAGCCTATCAATAAAAAAAGTATTGTTCCTACATCCCAATGCTGGAATTCAGTCTTGCATACTGAGCTGTGGACATGGACAGCCATTTATGACACATCTTACTGGAAGGCAGTTTTTCCTTGATGTTTGGCAGGATGATAGAGATTACCAAAGGGAAGAGCTCCCCTAGGATAGTTTGGTCCTCTAGATGGGCTCCCTTGATTTAAAGTTGACTGTGAGGAGCTCCCTATTCCTTGCTGCCTCTTGTCCCTTGTCCATTCAATGAGGATGCATATCGGGGCACCACAGCTAATACTGTTAGGTGGGTAGTTGGTGTGTCTGAACCTCCCCCCCCCCCACGTGCAACTTCAATGTTACTTTACAGTAGCATTTAAATTACATGTGATGGAGCAATTCAGATGAACAACCCCATCATGTGGTTTGGCCGCTGCCCAGCATGATGGGAAAAAAAGACAGGATATTTGCATGTTTATTGTACTCATCTATCCTTATCATAGGGACATAGGGATGTGGTGGCGCTGCAGGTTCAACTGCTGCTGCTGAGCTTTCTTACCGGAAGGTTTGAGACTGCCCAATGAAGTGAGCTCCCGTTGCTTGTCCCAGCTCCTGCCAACCTAGCAGTTTGAAAGCACATAAAAATGCAAGTAGATAAATAGGGACCACTTCGGTGGGAAGGTAACGGCGTTCCGTGCGCTACGTCGTGTAGTTGTGCTGGCCACATGACCACGGAAGCTTGTCCTTGGACAAACGCTGGCTCTACAGGCATAGAAACGGAGATGAACACCTCCCCCTATAGTCGGTCATGACTAGACCCTTCGGTCGTGGGGAAACCTTTACCTTTTTATTCTTATCACATGGGAGTGACCAGTCGATAGTAATGTCCAAGCTAGTCGTGTGTGTGTGTGTGTGTGTGTGTGTGTGTGTGTGTGTGTGTGTGTG
>JAJKFI010000064.1:585664-599247 GCA_029204185.1 Lerista edwardsae
GTGTGTGTGTGTGTGTGTGTGTGTGTGTGTGTGTGTGTGTGTGTGTGAGCCAAGTTTCAATCTGGGTCCACAATTGCAGCTGTACAATGTAACTGGGCTACCTATCTCTTTGGGAAAGGGATTATGGGGAATTATTATGACTGTATGCATTCCTGTCATAAATATAGGGATTTTCAACCTTTTCATCTCACAGCACACTGACAAGTACAATTTTGTACTTTTCAGGGCACAATTTTCAGGGCACACCATCAGTTTTGTTGATGATTGGCAAGCCACACAGCTGGAGGGGCAAGGCTGCCGGCTGGGGGAGGGGGGCTCACATCCCCAATGGCCCTACTAATAAATTACCCTCCCACAAAATTACCCAGCATACTTGCAGACCACTTGTGGCACACCAGTTGACTGTGGAGCACCAGTTTAAATTGGCTGAGCTAATACCTACTGATAATAGAAAGGAATTGATTAATGCATCTGAGAAGCACTTCTGACTGAAACAGGATACATTTATTTATTCTGGGGGAGAGCAGGAACCCCACTGGACGGCAATTCCATTGTGTTATACAAACACATTGTGTTGTTTATATTTTGTTCAGGCATCACCTGCCTTGCAGATCATATACAAAATAAATAGTCTAGATAGATAAAAGGTGGGAAAGGAAGGGGAATCGCTGAGAAATGAAGGAACTTCTAGGACACACAGCACGTTGGTGGTAGAAACAAGGGGAAAAAAATTCACGTTTCCTGATTCTAAGTAATGGCCATTGACGCAAAATAGCTTCTCTAAAATTAAGAAACATCCTAAAGGATATTTAAACTGATCATGGAGAACTACCCTATTTCTATTTTGCTCACAAATATCTTTAGTGGTTTTCCGTTTCTTGAAAGATCTGAGAAAACATAATATTGCAGCTATGATACACACTCCTTTGAAACCAATTTCAGTTTCTTTCCCTGCATCCATCTTCTCTGAAATTAAGGGCACAATCCTAACCTGGAGTTAGATCAGCACAAGACTCTTGTGCCAGCATAGGAGTATCGCAAATGCACCATAAAGTGCGTTTGGACCACTCTTGGAGTCAGGGAGGATGGCGCACGTCAGGGAGGACTTGTGCCAGCCCAACTCCAGGTTAGGACTGCACCCTAAAACCTTGATGTACATCAAGTTTTCCTTACTCAAGTGCAGGAATAATTCCTTATATGCAATGCACAATTTTCACACAATATATGCAATTGTGTGAAAATGGTGCATGTCTATTTTATGGGAACAAGAAGTCATGGTAAAGCAGAATATGGGCAACTTTCATATAATAGCATACAAGGTTGCATTTAGTCCTAAGTGTAGGGAACATATTATATATTAATATATTTATAAATATATTTTAATTACTTTCTCACCCTGAGCTTTTTGTCTCTTCACCTGGAACAGTAGAGATATGAGATATGAGGTGTTCAGAGGCTCATTCAAATGCCCCAAGGGTGGCTCACCGAGTGGGTATTGTGCATGCACGCCTTCCAACTGGTTGTCGTATTTGGAGATGGGATTGTATTGTATGCGGCTTAGCTTGTTGCTGTTTTGGCCCTGTCACCTGGAATGACGGTTCTAAAAGCGCCCTGCAATCCCTGCTTGTGATGTGCGGTGGGGCCTCCTTCTCTACAGGTTTGGCACCTGCGGATTTGATTCAACGTTGGTGCTGATCTGCACTGGAGGGCATCACATCACCTCCCAGACATAGCTGGTCTAGAGCGTTGGCAGCTTGTTTTCCCTTTTATGTCCTGTTTTCCGATAAAAATGACCTTTCCACAAACTCCCATGGCATACCTGCAGTGTGCTATGGCACAATGGTTGAAAATCACTGGTCCGCAGTGACGGGCAGCACTCTCCAGGGTTTCAAATGGAGTCTTGCTGAGGAGATTCCAGCAGCTGCTATTCCGTGGATTGAGAACATTTCCGCACACAGAGCGTGTGCTTTGTCCCGCAGGGCTACTGAGAACTGGCATTGGGCAAGATGCCTGATAGTTCCCCTTCCTAAATAAACACATTGAAAATTCTGAGCACCAGCGGATAGCTGGATGCTCACCCATTGGCTTGCTCCCACCCTGCCACGGGAGGCAGGTCCTGCCCTGATTGGGCGTTGGCTGTGGGAGAGTCACCAGGAACTCTCCTGGTGGCAAGGAGGCTCCCTAGGAACTATTATCAATCAATCAATCAATCAATCAACAGGTACTTATATACCGCTTTTCAACATGAAGTTCACAAAGCGGTTTACAGGCAAATAGTAATAATAATAAAGTTAAATGGCTCCCTGTCCCAAAAGGGCTCACAATCTAAAAAAAAGGCAGACCGCCAGCAACAGCCACTAGAAAGACTGTGCAGGGGTGAAGAGGGACAATTACTCTCCCCCTGCTAAATATAAGAGGAGCACCACTTGAAAAAGTGCCTCTTGTCCAGTTAGCAGGGGTAAATTATGCATTGGATCCCAAGGGAATCGGGATACTGGGGATCCCAAGGGAATCCCAAGGGATCCCTCCGCCCCCTTCTCCTCAGTCGTGACTACCCAACTCTCTCTCTTCTGTTGGGTACATTTTCCTTCTCTTCTCCTTTTGTGCAATAATCTCTGTGGTTTTAAGTTAACAAGGCTGTTATGAAGCACACTGTGCAGTATGGCTATTTTTAAGAGACTTTTTTTTCCTTCTATCCTTTTGCTTGGACCACTCTCGGAGTCAGAAAGGCCAGCACACAGATGTGCACCATCCTCCCTGACTCAGACACTGGTCCAAACACACTTTACTGTGACTCTTGCGCTGACCAAACTTTGTTTTCCTAACTGTGCCAGCCTAACTCCAGGTTAGGATTGCGCCCTCAGGGTCAGGGAGGATGGTGCATGTCTGTGTTCTGGCCTCTCTGACTCCGAGAGTTGTCCAAATATACTTATGGTGTCCCTTGTGCCAGGCAAACTTTGCTGGCCTAATTGTGTCAGCCACACTCCAGGTTAGGATTGCGTCCTAAATGGCAGATCATCTCAACAAGACTTTCTGGATTAGTCCCATGCAATTGCAGAAAAAGGGGATCACAGAAAGATGATACTGCTTCTGGATATAAGGTTGGGATTTCCTAGGAAAATAGTCTGCCTTTTTTTAGGTTCTCATGTGTCATGAAAATGGAACGGAGCAGGAATGGAATTTTCTGTACTCCTCTGTAAAAGTAGAGGGACATACATAAACCAAACATCTGATACAGCTGACTCTTGCTGACATTGACCTGTAATGAAACCTGGTCTTAACTATGCATTAACATGTTGTTCTTCACTTTACTCATGCCTTGTTTTAGCAAGTGTGAATGAAGGAAATGAGAAATCAATGAGCTGAGCGATTGTCCACAGTTGGCTTCAGTGTGCTCTCCTGTAGCATGGCTTCAAATCTGCAAAATGTTTCTCCACAGTTTCATATGCTTATTTAATGTGGCATGGTCATTACCATCCCGGGCAGTGCAAATCCTAAAAGGTGTACACCTAGTGCCAACGCGGGGACACCAAGCGGCACTAGGTGCTGGGGCAGTGCATTACGCCTCTGTGGACATGTGCATACAAAAGAATTTCATTCCCTTTGATTTTCATTAATGAGGGAGGATTTATGCAACGGTATTTGTTGCTGAGAGAAAATTCAATTGCAATTAGCATCACTAAAGGGGCAAAAAGAAAGAGAGAGGGAGTGTGTGTAAGGGATGAATAAGACCACAAAGCTCTGGGGTTCAGAAGACTGCAAGGATTCCCTTTTTCAGAATAGTGTTATGACTGTGTACACACACACACACACACACACACACACACACACACACACACACACACAAGTACTATTAAATCTCATTTAATTCAACAGACTGGTTAGAAGCAGCCTGTAATTCAAGGGTTTGTCTCCAGAGAACAGGATTGATGTTCATAATTAGGCAGGAAAATAAAGGGCTTGTCAAGAACAATATATCTTTATAATGAAGAGAAAGAGACAGGAGTTGCAAACCACAGGGCTTATTTCAGCTGCCTCGTGCCAGCCAAACGTTGGACTGCCTGAGCTCTATACAGCATGCAAATGGATGAGGATGTCTACGGCTGCAGTAGAAGAGGCAGACTCACAAATAAGCTTTGTTGAGCCCACAAATGTAGTACAGGCATGCCCCTGCATCCGCTCGACACCATGGACACCTGACACAATGACACCATGGATACCAGTGGATACTGGGGACACCTTTTTAGAGCTAGGGGAACACCAGTGGTTTTGCTGCAACAAGGCTAAAAAAAGAGTTTTTTTTAATGTTCCAAAAATGTGTTTTAAATGTTAAAAAAGAGGGTTTTTTTAAATGTCCCCAATCTTTTTAATAGGCATCCCAGTGTTCATGGCATCCATGGATAACTGAAACGGTGAATATTGAATCAATGGACACCAGGGCACGCCTGTACAATCACATTATTACAATCTCATTTATATGGTGTAAATGGCTGGGAACTGAGACACTGACAGCATAAGAAAGGGTCAGATGAAATGAGTCAATACCGCCTGGTTATGTAGCTACAGAAAAGCAGTGCTGGTTGACCTGACTGTCGCCATATCTGTAGCACTTTAGAAATACAGGCAGCACATGCAAAGCACTTTACAGTCTTCTCCAGAAGACACAATGCAATGTGGTAGGCTACTATAGTAGCTGTGTTCTAGCTGGGAAATTGACACCCCAGTCCTACCCCAAATCCCTCACCACTGATGCAACAGTGCCAATGGAGCATACACTATATGGTGGGGGGGGGGGTATTGGAAAGGTCTCCTTGGGGTAAGTGAAAATTTGACCCTGCTCTTTTACCCCTGGGAAAGCCAGTAAGGGAGACACATGGGGTTGTGCCACCAATACCTCTGCAGGTCAGCCTCCCTCACCGCCACTCTTTCCAATCCCCAATTCCACCCCTCTCCACCTTGCTATGCCCCTGCCACTGTCGCACCTCCCTTTTTAGGTTCAGCAGCAAGACACCAGCACTGCCAATGGGTGCTGTGGTGTGTGTGGCAGCACATCTCAAGTGATTGCTGATGGTGCGCCATGCACCATCTGCCAAAAATCATTTTACCACTGCAGAACTCTTGTTCCTCTGTCATAAAGCCCTCTGTGCCATGAGGGTGACAAAATGTGACTTGCCCAGAGAAACCCAAAGCTCCTGAAACATTGTAGTGTGTTACACGTACGTACATACATACATACATACATACATACATACATACATACATACATACATACATACATACATAAGTATTTATATACCACCTTTCTCTGTTTTTACAACCTTCAAGGCAGTTTACCCCTGCTAACTGGGCAAGAGGCACTTCTCACGTGGTGCTCCTCTTATATTTAGCAGGGGAGAGTAATTGTCCCTCTTCACCCCTGCGCAGTGTCTGTTCTAGTGGCTGTTGCTGGTGGTCTGCATTTTTTTTTAAGATTGTGAGCCATTTTGGGACAGGGAGCCATTTAACTTTATTATGATTATTTGCCTGTAAACCGCTTTGTGAACTTTGTGTGAAAAGCTGTATATAAATACTGCTGGTTGATTGGTTTACATGGGCAGGCAAATCTGAACTACCATTTTTAATGGTTTTTTTTTACAGTATGTTCTGCAGAAAGAGTCACAGAACCCTCAGTTCACCAGATATACATGGTATGGCTATCTCTCCTGGCTGTGGGCCTTCAAGCTTCACTTAAGCAACCATATAGCAAACCCAGACAGGTCCTCAAGGCTGTTCTCAGTTCTTTGCCAGCCAACCTTATAAGCTGCACCTACTCATTGTACCCATCAGAGCACCACTTCAGCTGGACAGATGCATTCTGCAAATGGCATCTGCATGCAGTTAGAGGACAGACTCAGATGTCTATAGTGCTCACGCTGCGGTTGGAATTGGGGTATTTCCAGGCCTGGCTGATTGACATTCACCACATGGTGGCTCACCTCCTCCTAACATTTGCCCTCAATGAGAATGAGGCTTCCCTATGATCAGATGATCCGTACTTGACCGGATTGTCAACAGATCATCTGGGTATGCATCACGTAGTTCACGTACCACCTGTCTTTTTTCTTTTTTCTTTTTTGGCTGCCACAGTTGCACTGAGCTGTGTTTCCTGCATTTATGCCTGAGAGTGTAGGAATGGAGGATGTTGCAACAACTGAGGGCGCAATCCTAACCAACAGTCCAGCACTAACATAGCTATTGCAATGGGGCATGTGCTGCATCTTGGCAGCTGGGGAGCAATCATGGAGACCATCTCAAGGTAAGGGAACGTTTATTCTCTCACCTCGGAGCTGCATTGCTCTTACCCCGGTGCTGGAAAGTTGGTTAGGATTGTGCCCTGAATGTCCCTGTGTCTTGTGGAAGTTGTATTGTGGCCTAGGGGAGTTTGTGCTTTTCCCCATCGTCAGCACTGGAACCTGCAAGGAATATAAAGTCAGTTCTTGTAAGATTTTGTTGTTTAAGTAGCACTGGGCTGAGCTCAGAGAGAGGGCGGTTTTCATAAAAACGTCCGCTTTCATGAGAAGCCCATCACTTTGGGTTCTGTTTTCATTCCATTCCTTTGAGGATGGGAAAGGGAAAGTGTTCCCATGGGAGTGGGCATTAAAAGGGAAGAAGGAACACAGTGTTCCTGAGGGCGCTGGGCTGATTTTCTTTTTCCCTGACCTAGTCACTATTGCTGGAGCACAGTGGCTAAGAAACAGAGCTATGAAGCAGGGCTTCACCAGATTGAATCGAGTCACTGCCAGGAACTCACAAGTGGCTTTGAGAAGCCAATACCTTGCTGCCTCAGCAACTCAGCTCCAATATGGGGCTACTACTATCTATTTTACCAGCTTCTTATAAGGCGTTTTACGTACAGCAGGCATTTTACATACAGCAGTTGTTCTCAAACTTTTGAGCACTAGGACTCATTTTTTAGAATGCCAATCTGTCTGGGTCCCGTTGGAAGTGATGTCATGGCTGGAAGTGCCATCATTATGATGTCAGAGCCTGCTGCTTTCCTGATAATGCAGCAATAAGTTGGATTGTTTCCCAGCCATTTTCCAATAGCAAAGTGAATCAGACAGAAAAACAGCATATTTACGACCCTGACACAAGCAAAACAACCACACAGTCCTCCCCGTCCAGTGTCCCATCTTCTCATATTTTCAATATGGCTGCTCTAGGTGCTTTGCGACCCACCTGAAATTGATTTGTGACCCACTGCTGCCTTTGGGAACCACTGATGTACAGTATTCAAAAGGCACAACAATATACAAATATGGTTATGATATTTACTGCAAGTAATGCAATGTGGATCCAGAATTCCTCTCTCCTGAGCATTTACATTTACGTAAGATAAAGCAAGCACAGCAGGAACAGTAGCAGGATTACAATCATATCTAGTCTGGCCCTAAGGTAGCGGTTTTATTTTAGGATTTTAGGCAACCCTAAGAGGTGTTTTCATGCCAGGCTACTTTTCACCTCAAAAATATTCAAGTGCAGAAATTTGGCCCAGATCTATTTTGATGGGATTCAATCCTTATTTTTTTAAACTAGTGCAACATTCGAAAAATACTACAAAGACACAAATCTTCCAGCCCAGTCCTACTCCTGCCAGCCCAGACAATGTCGTGCTGCTGATAGAGTGGCCAAGCTGTACGCTGACGGATAGCGAGACCTGCCAGCTTAAGGCCCTGAAAGGATCAGTCCTGGTATGGGCAGGGCCAGTCTTAAGCCAATGTGACCAATGTCATCACATTGGGCCAGGCAATTGGGAGGCCCCACACCAGCAGAGTGAGCATATCACCTGCTGCAGCAGCTGGGATCTCTTTGGGCTATAAGTTAATGGGGCGAGCACAGCAGCTTCACCTTGGGCCCTCCCACCTGCCTCTGCCTCCAAATGGCCCAAAACGGGCTTCCTGGAAGCAACTGGCAATATATTATATATTATTTAATGAATTTATACCCCGCCTTTCTGCACCTATGCTAGGGCACCCAAGGCAGCTTACAATAAAAATACAGAATAAAATTTTAAAAAGAAAAAAACAGATAATTAAAAAGCAACAGGCCACAATGGACAGTACAATCATTAAAATTGCAGATTAAAAAATACAAGTTAAAATACAAGTTTAAATGCCTGCCCATTATGTCAGCAATTAAATGCTTCCTTTAAAAGAAAGGTCTTAAGACCCCACCGAAAGTGAGGGAGCTGTTCTTAGTTCCAAGGGGAGGGAATTCCACAATCTTGGAGCCACCACCGAGAAGGCCCTATTCCTTGCCACCATCCCTCTCACCTGACCTGGTGGCGGCACAGTCAACAGGGCCCTCCAGATGACCTGAGAGCACAGGTAGGATTGTATGGAAGAAGGTGGTCCCTGGACCCTGGACCCAAGCCGTAAAGGGCTTTAAAAGTCAAAACTAGCACTTTGAATTGGGCCTGGAAACGAACTGGCAACCAGTGCAGCTGCTGAAGCAATGGCCTGACTGAGTCGAACTGACGAGCCCCGGTAACCAAACGGGCAGCCACGTTCTGCACTAGTTGCAACTTCTGGACCGTCTTCAAAGGCAGCCCCACGTAGAGTGCATTGTCTAGTAGTCTAATCTAGTAGTCACCAGTAGTCTAATCTAGATGTCACCAGGACACATCTGGGTCACCATGGCCAGGTCTGAGCGACTCAAGTATGGTCGCAGCTGGCGAATCAGCTGAAGCTGAGCAAAGGCTCCCCTGGCCACAGCCGCCACCTGAGAGTCCAGGAGCAGCTGTGGGTCCAGGAGAACCCCCAAGCTGCAGACCTGCTCCTTCAGAGGGAGTGCAACCCCATTCAGAGCAGGGCGATAGTCCAATACCTGAGTCATAGCCTTCCGGACCAGGAGATCCTCTGTCTTATCCGGATTTAATTTCAGCTTGTTTGCCCACATCCAGTACCCAACTGCCTCCAGGCAATGGTCCAGGACTTTGACTGCCCCCTCAGAATCAGTAGGAAAGGAGAAGTAAAGCTGGGTGTCATCAGCATACTGATGGCACCCTACCCCAAACCTCCAGATGACCTCTCCCAGCAGCTTCATGTTGATGTTAAACAGCATGGGGGATAGAATGGATCCTTGTGGCACCCCAAACCTAAGAGGCCAGGATGCCGAGCAAACATCCCCCAGCACCACCTACTTAGATCTGTCAGCCAGTAAGGAGCAGAACCACTGCAAAACAATGCCCCTGAGCCCCAACTCAGCCAACCGACCCAGAAGGACACCATAATCCATGGTGTCGAAGGCCGCTGAGAGGTCCAGCAGGACCAACAGGGACGCACTCCCCCTGTCCATTCCCAGGTCATCCACAAGGCGACCAAGGCAGTTTCAGTCCCAAACCCAGGCCTGAAGCCAAACTGGAATGGATCCAGATAATCCGCTTTCTCCAGGACCCTCTGAAGGGAGGGTTTCTTCAGGAGGGGGCGGACTATTGCCTGCTTCAGAATAAGTGGCAACACTCCCTCCCTCAAGGATGAATTCACCACCCTCCCCATCAACTCGGCCAGCCCTCCCCGGGCAGATCTAATTAGCCATGCTGGACAAGGGTCAAGCAGGCAAGAAGCTGGTTTCACACTCCAGAGAAACCTGTTCACATCCCCAGGTTCTACAAGCTGAAAAGAATCCCAAATGATTGGATTGACAGATGCCCCAGGAACATCACTAGACACTCCCAATGTGGTGTCCAAGTCATGCTGAATCTGATCGACCTTCTTAGCGAAGTGCTTGGCAAACACTTCACAGCGAGCCTCCGTGTGTTCCTGTTCACCAGCGGGGGGGGGACAAATGGAGTAGGCCACGGACCACACGGAACATCTCAGCAGGGCGATTCTCTGCAGATGTAATAGTCGCAGAGAAGTAAGCCGCCTTAGCTGCCAGCACTGCTGTTGAGTAAGCTCTAAACTGGGCTTTAGCCCATATGTAGCCAGATTTGGCACAGGTTTTTCGCCACTGTCGCTCTAGCCATCTGCCCAGCCGTTTCATCATTTGCAGCTCCTTGGAAAACCAAGGGGATGCTCTTACTCTGTGACTGGGCAGAGGCCGCTCAGGAGCAATCTCATGCAGGGCCATGGTCCTCTCCCTATTCCAGAGGTCAACCAGGGTACCAGATGGCTCTGGCAACAGGAAAATCCCCCAGAGCCCTCAGGAATCTAACTGGATCCATCAGTCTCCGGAGGCAGATCATGCAATGCGATCCCCCACCACTGCAGAGGAGAAAAGCTGCAATGAGCCTAAATCTCACCAAGAAGTGATCTTTCCATGACAAAGGAGTGATCTTAATTTCCTTCACCTCCAGATCACCATCAACCTGCCCAGCAGTAAACACCAGGTCCAGCGTGTGTCCTGCATCATGTGTCAGGGCGGATATTCTCTGAGATAGACCCATGTTTGCCATGGCAGCCATGAAATCCTGAGCTGCAGCTGCTCCTGGGCCTCGGCGTGGATATTAAAGTCCCCCAACACTAATAGGCAAGGGGACTCCAACACCATGCCCGAGAACACCCCAGTCAGCTCAGGCAGGGAGACTGTTGGGCAGCAAGGCGGGCGGTACACCAACAGAATCCCTATTCTGTCTCGCCCCTCCAGCACAACACGAAGGCACTCAAACCCGGTGGACCGCTGAACAGGGTATCTGGTGAGACGGACGGTATCCTGGTAGACCATTGCAACCCCGCCTCCCCGCCCCTGTAGTTGTGGCTGCTGCCGTACCCGGAAACCTGGTTGGTGGACAAATCTGCGAGAGACTTACACCTCCTGACTCATCCAACCAGGTCTCTGTGATACATACCAGGTCAGCACCCTCATCCAGGATTAAATCCTGAATGAGGCAGGTTATTATTCACTGACCTGGCATTCAGAAGCAGCAGTTTGAGACTCAGGGGATCCTTGCCCAGAGTGCCAAGGGTCAGAGGGTTAGGAGAAGGGCCAGAAAGAGTGACAGTCTGCCTGTGACTGACCCTCGTTCTCCTATAACGACCTGCCCAACCCCTACCCCCATATCGTCCGTAACCCGTAACTCTACTGATGGTGACTATGACATCATCATGTCACCACCAAATATTTCCAGGTGCCACGGTTTGCATGCAGCACCACAAGCACTCTTCATGGTGAGTGGTGGGTCCTGGGGAAGGGTGGGGCCCCCGCAGGAATGCCCCACATTGGGCCCCACCACTCCTGGAGCCAGCCCTGGGTATGGGTGGGTGAGTTTTGATGTACACACAGAGTTTTATTTCAGCATCACAGACTTTTCTGCACATGGACCTCTGTGGGGTTCCTGGAGCTGTTCCCTTGGCACTGAATTGAGAAACCTGCCTTTGAAGCTTCATGTGAGCACTGGACATTTTATTTCCCCTTGAGAGTGTTGTGGTGGTTGAGAAATAGGCAAGCGCTAGGACAAGGAGCCAAGCTTTGGTGAGCATTAAGAACTTCTAAAATTTCCCAGTTGAGACATGAACACTGCTGTAAATCAAGATACACAATAAAGTAAGGCAGTGCAATACTAATAACACTTCTTTAGCTACACAGGACATCGAAAGGATTTTAAAGTTACGGCTACATCCTGCCAGAGATACAGAGTTGTGTAAGTCATCAATAGGCCAAAGTTTCATCAGCAGATAAATCTTTGAGAAACTAAAAATTAGGGTTGATTGAAAGGTTCATAAAATAAGAGTGGAGCATAAAATTTCCACATTAAAGAAACATGTATCTTTTTAAAAAAAAATGGGTGGACAATATGTCTTTTGAAAAGAAACAGACAATTTCATAATATTTTAGAAGGAGAAAATATTTATTGCAGAACAGACAAGTTTAGGCAAACATTTGGTTCAAACTGCAATTGACAGGAACCATAGTTTCCCCTCCCTTTTGTATGATTTGTCTAAATAGGTGAGACATAAATTAAAGAATTGAGGAGGGGTATCCAGAATGTGACTTTGTGCTGTGTCAATTGTCCATGTGCGTCTACTGTGAGGGGGTGGGTGGGATTTCATTTTGACAGATGCTATGCACATATCTAGTGAAATATAATCTTCCTTAGTTTCAAAGCTAAATATAATGTGATGTTCTTTCACCGAGTTCATTCAGGTTTGAGAATGACCTTGTCCATATCTTGAGAATTTCTTTCCTAAAGCTGAGATTTAGGGATGATTCTGGGGCCCAATCCTATCCAACTTTCTAGCACTGATGCGGCCATGCCAATGGGGCAGATGCTGCATCTCGCAATGGGGGGGGGGCAATCATGGGGGCCTCCTCAAAATAAGGGAACATTTGTTCCCTATGTTGGCGTAACATTGTGGCTGCGTTTGAGCTGGAAAGTTGGATAAGTTTGGCCCCTGATGCACTGGCGTAGCTAATGAAAATGTAGCCTGGTGCAGAGGGCAAAATGATGCTCTGGAACTGATGTCACAACAGGAAGTGACATCATAATTGTATTTTTGTTTTCTGGGTTTTTTGGGGGGGGGTCATAATGTTTGATAGACTAAAGATATTACACTCCAGTTTGTTTAATTGCATTCTACATTAAATTCTGCATCAAATGGTATATAGCATGATGGTACTGTATTATTCATACATACCAAGGTTTTCACACTTTTGACCACTAGTGTCATTAGTGGCCCCCTAAAGTCGGTTGCCTGGTGCAATTGCACCCCCTGCTCTTCTTTAGCTATGCCCCTGCCCTGATGATCACATTTTCAACTTTCCTTTCAATCTGTAGTGACGTATTGCCACCGTAGACGGTATCTATAGTTGTGAAAGCAGGTTGTCTGAAGAGTTCCTGATCTAGTATGGCACCACACCAATAACTGCGAGAGGTACGTATGCATGCCTAATCCAAAGCATAGTGCCTGATATTCTGTCAGGTTAAGATGCCAACTTGGGGGACTTCTTTTCAATTTGCGGAACGAATCAAGCACACATTCCGACTGAAAAGAAAACCTGACCTAAAAACGATTGTGTTCTTGAATCATCCTATTTGTCTTCTATTCCCTCTGTGTCTTTTCCAAACAAAGGCAATAAGAGGGAAAGGTGAGTTGAGCTCACACCCTCTGGGAAACGTGACAGGATGGTCTCCTGCTCGTGCTGTACAGAGAGGCTGAGAGAAGTATGTGTAGAAATGAAGGGAGGAGGTTGCTCTCTGCACTAAATTCATATTCTAGAATAATGATGTTCAGCAACATTACATATTTTAATTCTGATTTATCACACTTTTTGCATTTTGTTGCATGCCTGAGAGATGCCAGCTGACACAATGAAGAGAGAAGTGGAGTATATAATCAAAGAAGCTACAGTCTAGTATGCCAGTTATCAGGTTTTAAGATTCATTATTCTCAATGTGCTGGATTACGATCACAAGTGTTGCAGTGAGTAAGCTCTCTCTTCATTTCAAAAGCATCTGGTCTTTATTGTCTTTATAGGCTGCATTATACAAGCTTGCACACCTGCACATGAGTTCAGAGGCGGATCTACAGGGAGGGCAAAGCTCTAAGTGTTGCAAGGAGCCTTACCCTGTCATGTAAATCCCTCCTCTCCCTTGCTGCTGTAGC
>JAJKFI010000064.1:599257-619288 GCA_029204185.1 Lerista edwardsae
AACGGTGCAGGAGAGGAGTGATTTCCACTGCAAGGTAAGGCTCCTTGCAAAACTCTGCCCTCCCTTAGATCTGCCTCTGCATGAGTTGGAAATGGTATGATACGTAGCTGTTCCAGAGTTGAAACCGTTAGTGGAGAATTACATAAACAAATTCTGCTGGAGAATTGCTGAATTTGTGAGTACTATTCTGCTGGCATGATGGAGCACAATGTTTTGCAGATGAGATAACTAAGGGCTCAGTCCTGAGCTCTTCAGCGCCCATAGTATGAGCGCACCATGGGTACTGGTGTCACAAATGTGCTATAAGGCATGTCCAGCATGAGCGGTAAGGCTGTCTCAGCGCCTGAGTGGTGGCGAAGCTGGATCAGCAAGTGGTGAGTTCACCAGTCCCCAGCATTTTGCAGGCTCTGGCAGAGGCGGATCTACAGGGAGGGCAAAGCTCTAAGTGTTGCAAGAAGCCTTACCCTGTCATGTAAATCCCTCCTCTCCCTTGCTGCTGTAGCCAGTAAGCAACGCCAAGATGTTGCTGTTCCCTGTGAGGATTGGCTAAAACAGTGCAGGAGAGGAGTGATTTCCACCGCAAGGTAAGGCTTCTTGCAAAACTTAGAGCTTTGCCCTCCCTTAGATCTGCCTCTGGTCTCTGGAGGAATTGGGGAGGGGTGAGGCTTGGTTTGGACCAGTGGCGACCTCCACCTCCAGACCCTGACCTCCATGTCAGGCCACACAGCCCGATGCGGAGGCCTTC
Organism: Lerista edwardsae; assembly: GCA_029204185.1. Classification (NCBI taxonomy): domain Eukaryota; kingdom Metazoa; phylum Chordata; class Lepidosauria; order Squamata; family Scincidae; genus Lerista; species Lerista edwardsae. Next base: position 600,003 of record JAJKFI010000064.1, read on the forward strand.
AAGTCTGAGCCAGGTAAATAGCCAGCGCAGACTTGAGGAGACCCAAGGACTGGTCCTTGGGCTTACTCAGGGGCAGAGAATGAATGTCCCCTTCTCTTAAGGTTCCTGCAGTGGTTGCTTGGCTGCTGCAGTAGACATTTGACTACCCCTGCAACAGAGGTGGCCAGGCAGCTCAGGATCAGGCTGCCCGATACCAAAACAAGCCTTTATCACTTTCAGAAATTGGAGCGCCACTCCAAAATATAGTTTACTTTCACTTGATTTTTCTTTCTTATAGCTGTTGATTCTTAGAACTGATTGAAACGTTGAGCTAGACACATGGCATAGACTTTGTGGGACTATCACCTAGAATACATACATAGGGGGAAGGTGTAAATAAATACAATACTTTGTATCAGCTAAAATACATACCGTATATACTCGTATAATTTGATCTCATGGATAAGTCACAGGCAGGTTCTAAGCCAAAAATAATAGAATTTGCTATGACATGCATAAGTCGAGGGTGAAACTTAGGGGGCGGGTATGAAATTCTTTGAAAATGACTTAATAGTAATTGTTCTGAGGCAGCAACAGAAAGCCAACCAAAAAAAGAGCTATTTCACATTCTTCTGTGGCAGCACAGAAATGGAGCTATTCTTCAAACAAGAAAGGGGAGAGATGAAGGTGCTTATTGGAGTTGTAGGTTTTGTGAGGAATACAGCACAGCACCTCCATAGCAGCAGCCTTAATAATGACTACAATTCCCAAAAAGCGCCTTCACCTCTCTGCCTGTTTGGAGAAGAAGGAAAATGTCTACTGGTTTTTTGCTTGCTGTCTGTTTTGTGCCTGAGAACAATTACTGGTAAGTAAAATTGCTCCATTTTTTTTCTAACCCCCCAGCTTTCTGCTTCTTAGCCCAGCCCCTACCCAAGCTGCTGTTAAAAGCTTTATTAACTGTATCGACCCATATATAGGTCGACCCATGTTTTCAGGCATAAATTTTTAGACTTATACATGAGTATATACAGTACATAGGGGAAGGTGACCTCTTTAGCATATCCTTCATACAATGACCTCTCTTTTTCATGCCTTTCCTACCTTTCCTTTAATGCACCCAAAACTGTAACTAAAAAGCATTTGCTTGGCCATAGAGAGTGTGATTCTGATTCGCCTCTCTCTGGGAATATTTGTCTTTCACTTGTTCAAAAGAAGATCCTTGGCCTTAGAGGAAAAGATATATGCACAAATTAACCCCTCGGGGATCACCATTTGCTACCTTGGGTCACACAATGTGTTTCAGCATTCTGGCACTTTAGATGTCAGGCAAGCCTGGCCACAGATGGACTACATTCTATAACGAAAGGAATTTGTATTGGTTGCATGCCACAGTGTCCCTAATAATATTGACAGTATTTCTGAACATATATTGTTCTTGAAACATGAATTTCAAACTGCATATGTGTAAAAGCTCCCAGTGAGCTATCCGTTACACTGCTTATGGCTTATAAGCTGTTTGAGCATACTTATGACTGGATTTTGCTATCAGTGGAAATTTAGAAGATGTCCTAGTCATTTCACTGGCATTATACTAGATTTACATTGCTAAAAATGGGGGGATAGTTGCATGAATTTGACTGAATTGCTTGAATAGAAATGAACAACCTACACACACACACACACACACACACAGAGAGAGAGAGAGAGAGAGAGAGAGAGAGAGAGAGAGAGAGAGAGAGAGAGAGAGAGAGAGAGAGAGAGCGAGCAACTGCTTAAACCAGGGGTGTCAAACATGTTTCAGATAGCAGGCTGAATAGCATTTATGATGCCAGCTGAGGACAGGAAGTGATGTCATTAACCAGGAAGTAATGTCATTAAGCAGATCATGCCCAGAAATCAGCACTTTTTTCTCACATAGGAGCTCACTAGCTGCAAATAGCTGCAGGAGAAAATATGCAAATCTGGATCATATTTTCAAGATATGGGAGAGCCCAATTATCAAGTGGCCTGCCCTCTCAGCACAGCTCTGCAGCTAGGAGCAGCTGATGGTGGTGCTGGGAGAGTCTGAGAGCAGGACAAGAGCTTCCACAGGCTGTATTTGCCCCTCAGGTCTTATATTTGACACCCCTGGCTTAAATAATCACACACAGACAGTAAGCGTGAACATTTGGGGCTTGTGGGACCCATGTTGAGGTCAATTTGGTTTGGGATCCAGGTATCACAGGTGTCTCAAATGTGCCATAAGGCACGTTTGCACTGACTTTTGAGTCAGCTGGGTCAGTGCAAGGACGTGCGCTGACTCATGGAGACCAAATCCAGCCTCCATGCTGCCACAGTTGGGAAAGTATGCACTGGCCAAGGGGTGTGGGAGAATGGGGGGAAAGTGGATCAGGGTGGGGGAAGGTGGTGGGAGGGAGGGCCTGTGGGCAGTCTGGCCTAGGGAGGGGGGTGGAGCCAGGACCCGGCCCTCAGGCAGGATTCTAACCCCTGACCCTGTTGCCCCTACATGGACTGCTTAGATCTGAGTAGCCCCATAGGAGTGGCTGGCTTATACTCCGGGTGACGCTAGTCTTCTTTCTCCAAGTTGCACCATAGCCGCCTCCTAACTGGGGCAGGATATGGTGCAGTCCAGTTGGCCTACCTATTTCAGCCTTCATTTGGGGTGCCTGCAGTTGATACAAAATGACTATGTTGTGGGACCTAATGGAATCTTACATGGCTTTCTAAGGGCTCTAGGGCTGGTGGTATACAGAACCACGTAGATCCCCTGCGGCCACCGTAGGTCAACACAGGGTAAGGGAACATTTGTTCCCAGGGAAACAGCGGCATACCTCCCTGGCCCCATAGGGTATAGCAGTAGCCATTTCAGCGCAGCTGTAGCTCTGGGCACCAGGGAATCATAGGATTGGGCTGTCCGTCACTGATGCGGAGAACTGATACTGTTGTTTAAAGGCAATTGTTAGTCCCTTTTTGGTTTGAATTGATGATTCTCATAAACGTTTAAGAAATGTTTTAAAGAAAAACAAGAGAATTAGAGAATGCAAATAAATATAAATAAAAGCCTCCAAATGCCTCCTGCCCTCCCTCCCTTCTCCCAGCACTGCCCCCATGCCAGCAGGGTTCGGCTGGCGCAAAGGCGCTCTCCACTGGCCCTCTTGGGCTGACGCTACTCATAGTCTCAGCCCAAGCGCTCTCATGCCGATGCAGAGGTGCCGGTCAGCGCTCCCAGGTCACTGCTACATCCCCTTTGGGATTGCACCCTGAGTAAAATAAATAACAGCATTTTCAAGCATCTCTACTGGTAGGTTTTACATTATTTTTCTCATTGTCCTTTGGTTTACTAGCACCAGGGGAATATTGCTTAGTCCTAATGATGATTTGCATTTCTCCCCCCCCCCATGGTGGTTAGAGATGAGTTAGACTAAAATTCCCCAACAAGCAAAACGACTATCGTTTAATTTGACAGGAGTAGGCTTGCAATTCTTAGACACTGTTCTACTGAGAATAAATGCCACGCTGGCAACAAAGTTTAGCATAGTTCCAGTAAGTCCCCCCATCCCTTCATGTCTTTTTTGGGGGGAGCAAAGGAGGCAGGGTGCCAGATTCTTGGTGAGGTGCAGTAATCCAATAAGTGTCTATTTTTCAATTGCACACTCACAGATTAAACTCCAGCTGCTACCCACAGTTAACCTGATCAGCTCGGAGAGGCATCATTAGGGAAAAACAATGGCATGTTCCATTCTTCCAAACGACGCAGAGCGAGGAGGAAGAATAGGAAAGTGGGACGAGAGAGAGAATTTCTGTGTCTTTTGTGTTGGAAAGGTGAAACCTGTGGTATTGAATAGCCAGGTTAATATAGGTCAGTCACAGTTGCAAAGAAAAGAGATACACAAGTCATTTGTTTTATCTTTTGTTTGTGAAATATATGGACTGATTAAGCATAAAAAAATCCACACATTCCACTTATTTTGCCTATTACAAATGTCTGGGTTTTTCATGCTTATCATCCTAAAGGCGCAATCCTAACCTGGAGTTAGGCTGGCACATTTAGGCCAGCAAAGTTTAACCGGCACAAGGGACATTATAAAGTATGTTTGGACCACTCTCAGAGTCAGAGAGGCCAGCACACGGACGTGCATCATCCTCCCTGTCTCCAGGCGTGGTCCAAACATGCTTTACAGTGTCCCTTGTGCTGGCCAAACTTTGCTGGCCTAACTGTGCCAGCCTAACTACAGGTTAGGATTGCTCCCTAACTAAAATCAGTTCTACACTCACATTCTAAAATATGATTTCTGTGATGGAAACTTAATACAAAAATCCATGGCTGTAAAAAGGACCAAGCCCTTTGAACAAATTACACGTATTCTTGATGCCTGCTGAGGATTATAGTGACCGTTCGGCTTGTCACACACACATAACCACTATGCTAGATACCCACAAAATATTGGGCACAATCCTGATTCTTTCTTGTCAAGAGTCTCCTTGTGTGACCTAACAGTGGCTGCACTAGTGCTACACCAAATTTTTGTCCCTAGAAAAAATTCCTGGTTTTGGAGGGAGAGCATCTGCAGAGATACTCTACCTGGCCCACAACAAACCTGTGGTCGCCTATGAGCCTTCTGACCTTGCTGGCACAGGCTGCCCCCTCCAAGCTGTGCTCTGGTTGTGTGTGGGGTATTCTGAGGGCTGAAAATGGTCACTTCCCTGGTTTTCCCAAAGACCTGGAAGGTATGTTTTGAGGCTCACTGAAGGCCTCACATGGCTTTCTGAGGGTCAAGGAGGCCTCCCGGGCCCTCAGAACATGCTCTGGGTCTTTCCTTTCCTGTGATCTGCTGGTTCTGAGATATTTACTCCAGCACATTTAAGTAAGCAGCTTGTGGGGTGCGGGAATGGGAGTCCATTAAAGTGTGTGCTGTAGTTCTGTGGGTGCTTGGAGGAATCCTGGAACTTTGAGCCCATTCATTCATCTAAGTTCTGTCTCTAATGTATTTATCTAAATTTTATATTTTTATTTATTTTTCCAAGCCTCAACACCATGCTGGATATTTGATGTGGCCCTTTGGCTAAAAGGTTTGGAGACCCCTGTCTTAAACCATTGCCAGAACCGCTACCCCTGCTCTTTCACACATATAGCATTGGTCTGCAGAGAGAAATGCGTAGCCTTGGGAGAAGTCCTCTCTCATGATTAGAAATGCTGGGTAGTCATAGCTATCAGAACCACCATAAGGATTTCAGATTTATAGAATGACCACTAGTAATGGAGACATAAGGGAAAAAGCAAAGTACACAGAAAGGAACCTATTTTATTTCCTCTGCATTTCAGGCTTCTTCTCTGTGGCCTATTTTCAGACTTCCTTGCTGTGGCCTATTTTCCCAAAGAGTGAAGATGAGACATACATTTAGTCCGTGGTCACTAATGACCTGAAAAGAGATTGTAATGCATGCTGTCTAAGTGGCTTATCACAGAGAATGTATTAACTAAGTCATCAATCAATTAATTAATTATAAAGGAAAGTTACTCTTGTGACAGAAATCTGTTCAAGGGCTCTTGTTTCAGAAAGAAAACATGTCCTAAAGCAGCTAAAGAAACAGATCCCTCATCACTTCGGGCAAGAGAGACTTTGTTATTCTTAATTAACATCTCCACCTGTGTTTTGCATTTGGCTAAGCAGAAGCCAAGAACTTGTCCGTAAGCACCCAAAACATCCAAGAAGGCTTTCTTGTAAGTGGGATAAGGGCATCTCATTGTCTTAGTTCTAATTCCCTGTGTGAGTCCTTGCCCTCCCCTAAACTCTTGCCTTCCCTTGGAGCTCTTGTTCTAGATCCCCTGCCTGCTTTCTCTGATTGAAACCCTGCTCTGGCTAGACCAGCGTTTCTCAAACTGTTGGTCGGAACCCACTAGGTGGGACGCGATCCAATTTCAAGTGGGTCCCCATTCATTTCAATGTGTATTTTATTTTTATAGATGTGATATTATCATGATATGTGACTGCAGGCACAATCCTAACAGAGTTAGGCCCACACAGTTAGGCCAGCAAAGTTTAGCCAGCACAAGGGCCAACATAAAACATGTTTGGAACACTCTCGGAGTCAGGGAGGATGGTGCATGTCTATGTACTGTCCTCCCTGACTCCGAGAGTGGTCCAAACATATTTTGCAATATCCCTTGTGCTGGCCAAACTTTGCTGGCCTAACTGTGCCTGCCTAACTGCAGGTTAGGATTGTGTTTTACATTTGGGGAAATGTTACAGATTGGTACTTTTTACAGGCTACTATGAATATATTCTTAGAGGATTGCAGTCTTTGGGGAATTGTTTTGAAATAGATCAGTTGCTTGGGAGGGTTAGGAAAGTTGTTTATTTTAAACTTATTGTAAACTTTAAATTTACTTACTTCATTGAATTAATTTTGTCATATGGAGGTGTTAAAACATTTTCCTTCTTGATGATGTCTCTTCCGGCCATGACATCACATTCAGTAGGTCTCATTCTAGAAAGTGGGCCTGATGCTAAAAGGTTTGAGAACCACTGGGCTAGATAATCAGTTTAGAGCCCAATCCTATACCTGTAATTCCCTGCTGGAAATCCAGCAGTGGAATGTGCTTCCCAGCTATCCCAAACGGCGACAGCCTGTCTGCTCCTAGACAGCTGATATGCTGGCTTCCAGATTGCCCCTAGAGATGGGGTTCATGCATGGCGGCAGGACAAAGAAGGCCCACTGACAGTGGTGAGTTGGAGGGGTGGGTGGATTGGGGCAAAATGGCTATCCCCTCTGGAGCAAGTCAACATGCTCCCTTTGTGTCCTTGGACTTGTAAAAGGTAATGAGCTGGCATGGGTTAGGGGTTAATGGTTAATTAATTAAGGAAGGTAATTGAGGCAAGGAAAAATATTTTCCATTTCCCCTTCCAAGCCTCCAGATCACCCACCCTAACATAGCATGCTGTGCAGTCTGTTTTTGTGCAGCTGGGCACTATGACTCTGAAAACTATAGGATTGGGGTGTCAATCAATGTCTCCGTCTGGATGGAATAGAAGGGAGTAGCTGCAGTTCATTTGCAAATGAGCAGCGCAATCCTACCTGCCCCGTTGCGTCGACGCTACGTCATAGCATCAACGCGATGGACGTAGTGCCAATGTAGGGGCACCGAGTGGCACCCTCGCATTGGCGCTACAGCTCTCAAGCCGACGCTACAAGTAGCGTCAGCTTGAGAGGGCTGATGGGAAGCCTCCCTTGCACCAACCAAAGCCGGTTGGCACGAGGGAGGCTCTGTCCCATTTCGAGATGAAGATTGGTGGTGGTGGGGGTTGGCGGGACATGGGCGGGGCTAGGATTTGGCCATAAGGCTGAATCCTATACCTGCGCGGGAGGCCACGCGGCCCCAATTTGGGCCGTGTGGTCTCCTTGGATTTGTGCCTGCTGTTTAGCAGGTGCAGATCCAAGGAGTGCATAGGGGAGGCTGAAGCCTCCCCTACAGTAAGGGAATGAACATTCCCTATCCGCAGGGAGGCTCTAGCCTCCCCAACCCAGCGTCAGATATGGCGCTGGCCGGCCGGCCTTGCCATTCCGGCGCTGGGTGGGATTGCACCCTAAGCCTGAATTTGCAAAAATCAGAGGCCTCCCCCCTTGTATAAGTTGAAGTTCCTTCAATCAATGAGTCTTCAGATCTTACCCCATGTTACTTTTCATGCCTTGTTGGTGTGCATTTTTATTGTATTGTATGTTTTACATTTATAGCCCTCTTTTTGCTTCCATGGAACTGAAGGCAGCACACATGTAATTCCCACACTATCCCCCAACCAGACGTTAATGAGTTGCAGTCTTCGCTCTCCTGAGATTTGTCTTCAGACCATGCCATGTGATCCCTTTGAGCAAGGTTATGACTTTCCTCCAGTTCCAAGACCTCCAGGCATCCGTGAAGGAACAGACAGATCTGCCTAAACACGTTTGAGCTATTTTGAATTCCACTGCAGTCTCCATCGGTTTCCTTTGCGAATTTGGTGGAAGTGTCCTCAGGGCCAGATTACCAGTCATCCCCCTGGGGAATCATGGGCAGAATCTTTGTCCATCCCCTCTGCATGAGATAAAGTGAAAGAATGAACCAAATGACTGGATTGGGAGCCAAGCGGGAGGTGTTTTTAACAGCTGTTAGGACTGTGCCTTAGCCTGGTGCCCCAGTCTCACTTGGAGAGGCAAAGAGGCCTGCCTATCTGCCCGAAGATGCAGTCTAAGAGTTTTTGGTTGCCAGGGGTGGACCTAGTCAAAATGGCGCCCAGGGCACCCAATAGAAGTGCGCCCCCATGGGAGCCCAGGTCTACCCATTAGAAACGGCCACAGGTAGACCTGGGCTCCCCTTGAGGGAGCCCAGGTCTACTCGCGGCTGGTCCCAATGGGTAGATCTGGGCTCCGGAGCCCATGTCTACCTGCGCAATGTTGCGGGGGCCAATGGCGCCCCCCTAGACGGCCCCAAGATGGCGCCCAGGGCTCATGCCCCCCCTGCCCCCTAGATCCGCCACTGCTGGTTGCCTTTGGGAACTGAGAAGGAACTCTATGTTTCTTTCCTTATTGGTTATCAGCTGTGAATGTTTGTTTTCACCTATTCTAGAAAGAGTGTGTTGCTTCAGTCTAGGTTGGCCACAACTGGCACGTTTAGGCCCTGACCAAATCTAGTCTGATGGAAAATAGATCTGTGAATTTCATCCCATGTGGGATTGGCAACCATGTGCTCACTCTAACCCAGGGGTTTCTTAATGGGAAAATGGTGCTACTCCAGTGGTTCCCAAACTGTGAGCCATGGAAACTTGCCAGTGGAATCCTCCAAAAAAACACTGCCCTATTCAGTGTATGGGATCGTAGGCCTAATGGGGAGCCTTGGCCAATGTCTCAGTAGGTCAAGGGAGCCGCCAGTTGAAAACATTTGGGAACCACTGTACTAGTCCCTTCTCTAGAGCCTATCATTAATAGGCAGACTTCCTGTGTCTGCATGTGTCTCAGCAGCACATGACAGGGGTGGGGGTTTCCCCTTGAGGAATTCCCCTTCTGAGGGCAGTAAACTTCCTGGTCATGAAAGTAACATGGTGGATTAGGACAGAGCAGCAGGATTTGCATGCTTGTTGTTTACTGGGTTTCTTAACTGTTCCAGCAGGCACCGGGTGTTCAGGCTGCAGTCCTCAGTATGCTTGCAACTGTGCAAGTCCCTCAATATTTGTTCAGTTTGCACGCCCACATGCTCAGGATTGTAGCGTGATTTCTGGTACCTCACCCACTGGCATTCCGGGGGGAAATGATGCCTAGGGGCATACCTCCGGGGTGCTGTCCCCCACCTGGAAGTGCTGCCCACCACGTCTGCTGCCAGCCCTGGGGGTGTTCTGGGATGGAGGCACCACGGGCTGCCTCCCCAGCCCTCAGAAGGCCTTTTGAAGGCCAATACAAAGATAGTTCAGCCTACAATGGGAAGTGAATATTTTCAGCCTCCAGAAAGCCTCAGAAGACCTTCTGAGGACCAGGAAGGTTTAGCATGGCATCCCAGGTTCTCAGAAGACCCTCTGGGGAAGCCTTCCTCCTCCTCTGCTTAAAAAAAGTGGAGGAACAGGAGGGTGCTACTGGACCAGAGTGCTGATGGGGGTGCAACTGAAAGCAGGGGGTGTGATTTTGCTGCCCCTCTCACCTGGTGCCATGGGCATTTGCCCCCCTGACTCCCCCAGGTACAGTGGTGCAGTGTTAGGAGAGTTAGTACCTACTGCAGTATTTTGATGCGGTGCTGCCCACTTATAATTCAGCCAACCTTGTCTCATACCGTATGGCTAGTATGAGGACAAAGCACCTGTCCCAATGTCATTCCCAGATTTGAAATGCCAGGACTCAGAGCTATCTTGTTTTCATCACAGCACCATAACTTCCTTTGCTTGCACAATTATAAATGGTAAACACAGGCCAAAAAAAGCTTTAGGTTAACCATTCACCATATTTAAATAGAAGTAACTTCCCTCAAAATATTGTTCCCCACAGCGCCGAGAGCCGGCCCTGGCAACTGATGCGTTTGCTAAAAACAGTTCATTCAAAGTAGTTTGAGAAGGCGTATGTAAGTGGGTTCAAAGTTAAATCTGGAACTGATATAACTGATATATCTTGATTATCAGTGTTTGGATTGCCACTGCTTGTTGCCATTGAGAGTTTAGGGTTGAGACACCCTGTAGCATTCAATACTATTCTCAAAATCAAGGACTGGCAAATTCATGCTGTTCTTGTCCCTGAGTATTCTCCCCTCTGCAACCTGGCCTGGCCTGGCCAGTTCCTAACAGGCAATTGTACAGGAGGGTAAAGATGCCCTATGCCCATTCTACATGTATTAAAAGATTTCTATCCTGCCTTTTGATTTAAGAATCCGTAACGTGGCTCTCAAAATTAATGCAGCTCAGGGTGCAATCCTAACCTGGAGTTAGGCTGGCACAGTTAGGCCAGCAAAGTTTGGCCAGCACAAGGGACACCAAAGTGGCCTTTGGACCACTCTCGGAGTCAGAGAGGCCAGCATACAGAAGTGCACCATCCTTCCTGACTCTGAGGGCGCAATCCTGAACTGAGTTAGGCCAGCATAAGCTAAACTAGCATAGTTTGGCCGACACAAGGGACACCCGAAAGTATGTTTGGACCCCTCTCAGAGTCAGAGAGGCCAGCACACAGACATGAACCATCCTCCCTGACTCCAAGAATGGCCCAAACATGCTTTACAGTGGCCCTTGTGCTGGTCAAACTTTGCTGGCTTAGTTTATGCTGGCATAACTCCAGTTTAGGATTGCGCTCTAAGAGTGGTCCAAATGTGTTTTATGGTGGCCCTTGAGCTGGCCAAACTTTGCTGGCCTAACTGTGCCGGCCTAACTCCAGGTTAGGATTGCGCCCTCACAATGCAATCTCAAAATAATAAATTGCCAAAAGAGCTATGGGCATTAACCAATCAGTTGTGGTATCAGAAAAAAAAGTGCACCCATGAATTCTAGAGTGAAGATATGGACTCTAGATATAGAAGAAGTGATCTGGCTTTGAGAGGAGGATGAACTGAATGCTAATAGGATCAGAGGTGACAATGTTTCTTGCCCCATTACCTTATAAGCAGCCGAACTCTTAAAGGTTCTGCTGCAGCACAAATGGACTGAGGAAGCCTTTCATTACAGTACCATTTTGAGAACTGCAGCTATAAAGGGAGCCCAAATATTACTGAAAATTGAGTTCCACTAGGGTTAACTTTGCAGGCTTACTTATAGCAACTTGGAAGTAAATATTTTGAAGGAAGTTACTTCTATTTAAATATGGTGAATGGTTAACCTAAAGCTTTTTTGGCCTGTGTTTACCATTTATAATTGTGCAAGCAAAGGAAGTTATGGTGCTGTGATGAAAACAAGATAGCTCTGAGTCCTGGCATTTCAAATCTGGGAATGACATTGGGACAGGTGCTTTGTCCTCATACTAGCCATACGGTATGAGACAAGGTTGGCTGAATTATAAGTGGGCAGCATTATAGATGCCTTGGCACTTTAAAGATGCTTTCAATGGGTGGGGGAAGGTCTGGGCTCTGGATGCTTTCCCAGCCTGTGGAGCGCTGGTCTACCTGTGGCTGGTCCCAATGGGTAGACCTGGGCTCCGCCGTCATTTCTAATGGGTAGACCTGGGCTCCCTGTAGGGAGCCCAGGTCTACTGGCGGCTGGTCCCAATGGGCAGTCGTTTCTACCCACAGTCATTTCTAATGGGTAGACCGGGCTCCCTGTAGGGAGCCTAGGTCTACCCGCGGCTGGTCCCAATGGGTAGACCTGGGCTCTGCAGAGCCCAGGTCTACCTGCGCAATGTTGGGGGGGGCACCATGCCACCAGTGCCCCCCAAGATGGTGCCCAGGGCTCGTGCCCCCCTAGCCCCCCTAGATCCGCAACTGCTGCTGGGCCTCACTCACCAACAAAAGCACTCGTGGGGCCATGTGTGACACCTGGAAATAGTTGGTGGTGACATGATGATGTCACTGCTTCCAGGAGGCCCATTTTGGCCCATTTGGAGGCAGGGGCAGGCGGGAGGGCCCAATGCAACGCTCTGCTTGCCCAACTGATGTACAACCCATAGAATTCCCAGCTGCAGCAGCAGGCCTCCCAAATGTGGGACTCCCCAAAGTGTGGGGCCTCCCCAATGTGTGGGGCCCAATGTGGCGACATTGGTCACATTGGCTTAAGGCCGGCCCTGTCAGTCATGTAGGCAAAAACACTTTCAATCTTTTTGAGAGGACAAAACAATACACAGTCTTACACAATCCTGACACAGCATCTTCTGCTCATGATCTATATCACCAGTTCAGTTAGTTGTAAAAGAGAGAGGGGCTCTGTGTTCGAATGAATGTTTTTCCTCATTGCTCATGGGGTATTAATTTCTATACTTCCAAGTAAATAGGTTTATGAGTACGTGCAGATTGTTTGTTAATAATTTTGGGAGCTTATAATTAAATCTAGATACCGACAGTGAGGAAGACAACAGAGGGGAGGAAGAGGAATGGGTGGGAAAGGCATGAAGGTAAGTCAATGACTATGAACAATGAGCAATAAAATGAAAAGCAATGACATGTTTTTTATGTCACCGTCTTAGTTCAATGCTCATGAGGCAGGAAAAAATTTCATCGCCTTCTGAACGTGAACAGCAATATGTAAACCCCAATAATAGGAATGTATCATTTTTGGCATTAATAAACCAATTTGCACTTCTTGAAGTGCTGCTCGCTGTTCAGCAGCTTTAGACTGATGACATTATAATGGGAATAAAATTTTAATGGAAGCACTTGACTGGTAAAGTACATGCTATTTGTTTGCTTTGTTAAAAAAAATACTTGTATAAATGGAACATGCATTTACTCTAATGAGACTTGGTGTGCAATTCTAACTATATTTCTAGCACCGGGGTAAAGACTGTGCAGTTCTGGGGTGAGGGAACAAACATTCCCTTATCTAGAGGAGGCCCCGGTGATGACTATTCCACTGCAGAATGCAGCACATGCCCCATTGGCACAGCTATGTCAGTGCTGGAAAGTTGGTTAGGATTGCGCCTTTGGTTATAGCATGCTCAACCTCAGTGCTTGTGAAGTCGATATTAATGATAGTCCAGTACTACGATCTGTTACTCCAGTAATCAAGCATGTGGTCTGTCCATTGTGAATGATCATGAAGGTTTTTGCACAACCAGTGCCTTGTTCCAGAACTGTGTGAAATATCAGCCCTTCCTTTTGCAGCTCAGTTGTTTCAGAGAACAAATGGAGACAAAACAGAAAATGAGGGATCCAGAAACCTGTTCATCCGGGCATTTCTTTTGTAATGAAACTTAGGGTTTAGCTCAGCCCCTCTTCCTCCCCAAAGAAAGAACCTTGCTTTTGCCAAAGCAGCTCAAGCCTCAGATCAACATATTATGATGCACATCAATAATGATACACATTATTAATGAAGTCAGTGTACATACGCCTGGCACCATGCCGGCAGAGCCATCTCAGGGCTTCATGATTTACAGCTGAAATTTATTTATGTGCCATGTCTGAAGGCTGCCCTAATACTTTCCTAAAAGTATTCTGTAAATGTGTGCAACTGGAGACACAATGGTTACCCCACCTTTCTCCCCACTGCAATAAACTGAAGAGCTGACACGGAGGGCTCACTGGGGAGACCCTTGGAGAGTGGTCCCCCTGTGTGACCATCCTCTGTGTGTTTCCCTCTGAAGGTTGCACAGCATGTGCCTACCCATAGTGTATGCAACTTGTATAACAGCAATGCTCTTCCTGGGCTCAGGTTGCTATTTCAGGACCACACTGTATATAGTGACAGGATTAGCTGGGAAAATGGAACCGGTTGGACAAGGAAGCTTGCTACAAACAATGACAAGGATTTTGTCCTGGATGAGAGTGTATATCAGTCAGTTTTACATGATGGAAGTAGTCGCACATTGCAAGCAGCAGTGCCTGGCTTTGTGCCACAAAAACTAGTGACATTTTCAAAGTTCAAAAATGTTCCCGTTTAAAAAAACAACAACACCTCTCACTGAAATGTCAATTCTTTGTATGCAGTTATTGCCAAAAGACCAGAAACCCACAATGCTCTAGATGGGGTGATTCACTCTTTATTTTCATAGCTTCTGGCCTGTTACACTGTCCCCTCACCTCTATAGATCTAATACATTAACTAATGTGGGTATACTTCCCTTGAAGTACAAACCTAACCTGGAGTTAGGCCGGCACAGTTAGGCGCAGTTAGGCCAGCAAAGTTTGGCTGGCAAAAGGGATACTATAAAGCATATCTGGACAACACTCTGAGTCATAGAAGCCAGCACACGGACGTGTGCCATCTCCTCTGACTCTGAGAGTGGTCCAAATGCTTTTTACGGTGGCCCTTGCACCAGCCAAACTTTGCTGGCCTAACTGTGCCGGCCTAAGTCCAGGCAGGATTGTGCCCTCAGTTGAAATTAATGGGATTTTATGACTACCTGGTGTGTGTAAGTTTAATTGATTACAATGCGTGAAAATTTTTTGATATAACATTTTGATAGTATAGATGATTGGGAGCAATTATAGAAAACAAACATTAAAATAACCAAAGCAGCTTTGTTTGAAGAAAATTTGTATAAGATGTTTTACAGAAGGCATTTAACACTGGAGAAAATTGCAAAAATGTACTCAGGGACATCAAGCAAATGTTGGAAATGTAATGATGTTGAGAAGACATATCATTTGTGGTGGACATGTGCGAAAGCTAAAGTTTTTTGGAGGAAGGTACATGAATTAGTACAAAAAATATCGAAATGTGTGGTTCCATTAAAACTGGAAGTATTCCTCCTAAATGTTATGCCAACGATACAAGATAGAAAGTAAAAATATATTCCAATACATGTTATTACTGCTGTGAGATTACTATATGGGGAAAAATGGAAATGTAAAGATGTACCAAATATGGATGAACTGATTGAGAAAATATATGAGGTTGCAGAAATGGACATCTTGATAGAAAGACTGAGAGATGGGAATATAGATAAGAAAATTACTGGAAGCCTTTTTACAAATGGATTGATAATAAAATAAAGAATTAGATCAGAAGATGTAGAAACAGAAGATTAAAAAATTATAGATAGGGGATTATAAAATAGCCATGCTGTAAAGAAATAGAATATATTGAAAATTATAAAATGACTATATGATATGCTGTAACCCAATGGCAATTCCTTATGTGTTTCCCTTTGTATACCCCTCCCAAATCTTGTATTCCTACCCTTAATAAAATAAAAAAAATAAAAAAGTTTAATTGATTTTAATGGGACAGGAACTGTGTTTAGTGAGACTTATTTGGCCTTCCCTTTCTCTACCTTTCAGCCCCAATTCTGGAACACACACACACACACACACACACACACACACCAAAAAAAAAAACACAAAACACCCCCCAAAACCACTCAACTATAAATAGTACAATCAATATAGCGGAACAATTTATTTCACTTACCCAGTATGGATTTTTTGGTTGATATCCTGGTTACGCTGTCGTTCCTTTTCAGCACAACTGTTTAAGCCAGATTCATGGCTCCCTATGTGAAGTGTCCTCACATTCCTCTTCCCTAGCATTTAGAGGCACAATATGAGCAAACATGAAATTCAAGAAAGCTCAGTGGCTTTATATGATGTAAATCCCACTTGCTGGTGCCATTATACCTCCCACCATCCTTCACTTTCTACTAGTATGTAGAAAAAAAAACACCATAAGCCGCCTTTGGCACCGCCTGAGATGGAGAGGAATGGTGAGATCGAAGTACTGTCAATAAGCAATCTTTTCCTGTTCTTGTTCTTGTTCGATTGTAATTTGGTTTTCAAACACATTGCCTCAGATGAATTCTCAGATGCATAACTATTAGGCAGGCAGCTATTTGAACTGAATATGTTTAGCACAACAGCTAATGGATGGGGAATCCCAGCTTTGAGCCACTGCCCCAGGGCGCAATCCTAACCTAGAGTTAGGCCAGCGCAAGGGCCATCGTAAAGTATGTTTGGACCACGCTTGGAGTCAGAGAGGCCAGCACAAAGACATGCGCCACCTAGATCTTAATTTATCCAGCCAAAAGCAGACTTCCATTTGGAGCAGAATGCAGTATTGAACAAGGATTATGTTTGCTTACCCTGTGGGCTTCAAAGTGTTAACAGTCCTTCTCAAGCTGCCCAGCATTGCTGAGTGACGTCTGAGACTTCCCGTGAATTCCAGTGGCACTGACATTCCAAATCACATGTTGCTTCTATTTCACATTTACATAACACAGTCACAAGACTGGCTTCGCACCTTGGGGTCCTTGCTCTAATCCAAGATGAGAGAATAAGATCAAAGATGTGTCCACACACAGCATTTATTTGCCTTGATGAGTCCCCAGTGGAACATGCAGGCTGCAAATGGCCCCAGTGCGGACAGTGCAAAAGGTGTTTGTTTCGGGTGCAAAAGTCACATTCCAATAAAACTGTTCTTTTTTTTAGTTTCAAACCATCATAGTTCTACAGCTCTAATTTATGAAATGGGATTGTTTTTAGCCATATTTATCACGTAGGCTCATACTGGGTGACAGCATTTAAACAAATGAGGGCACAATCCTAACCAACCTTCCAGCACCGGGGTAAGGGCAATGCAGCTCTGAAATAAGGAAACAAAAATTCCCTTACCTTGAGGAGGCCTCTGTGATTGCGGCTCCACTGCAGGATACAGAACATTGGCACAGGCTACTCCTCATTGGCACAGCTATGTCAGTGCTGGAAAGTTGGTTAGGATTGCTTGCTGAGTCTCTTTTAATGCTGCCATTGCTATGTGGTAGCAGTAAAGACTCTTCTGCTGACATAAAGGCTCTGCCCCGACAATATTGTATATGACAATAATACCTGACTACTCTGGTTCATGGTGCACTCCCTCATGTATGTTCTAGATTTTGGCTGGTGCCTCAGGCTCATATTGGAGAATCTTTAGTATGAACTGAAGCCAAAGTGCTTCAGAATAGAGCTTTTCCCCTTGAGCCATGATTTGCCTGCCCTACTGTCAGGGCATACTGAATGTGTCAATGGGATGTATCATATGAAATGAAAATGCAATCCTAACCTGGGGTTAGGCCAGTACAGTTAGGCCAGCAGAGTTTGGCCAGCACAAGGGACACCGTAAAGTGTGTTTGGACCACTCTCGGAGACAGAGAGGCCAACATACAGATGTGCGCCATCCCCTTGACTCTGAGAATGGTCCAAACCTACTTTATGGTGTGCCTTGTGCCAGCCAAATTTTGCTGGCCTAACTGTGCCAGCAAAACTCCAGGTTAGGATTGCGCTCTGAATATACATTGGCCTTTAACACATTCTCTACAGATTGTGGGAGGCGAGCCCAAGGACTGCTCCCATACTCAGCTGCTCATAGAACCTCATGCCTCAGCACAGAGGGTATCTTCCTTTCATTTGAATGACAGATGTAAAATAATCAGGCAGTGAACACCATCACTTGTGTTTATAATCTTTGTTTGATGTCTGTCACCCTCGCATGACTTTCATTTGTTTGTTTTCTTATATCCATATGTCCATACTGCTTCTTTTGCCCAAGCGAATCATGCATAGGGGTGGGGTTTTGTTGTTGAAAACGGCTTTATAGTGGTTAAAATATCTGAATAAAAACACCGCACTTTGGTATTTAAGATATTTTCCAGTAATTAAAACAGACTACTTTTCCAATTAGAAATAATACTGTTGCTGCATCTGCTGACACTATATCACCTATATCATTTACCCAGTACAATTTTAAAACGTTTAAAATGAATAAAAGGGAGAACTTGGAACTTGGAATGAGAATGTACAATAAAAACACATTAACACCACAATTTGCTATTTTAATCAAGAATTTTTGGAAAAAAATATCACCAAACACACATACCCCTCATTCATAGTTGGGCCTGCCTTATCCGCAGGCCACCACATCTGTGGATTTAATCAACCAGGGATTGATAATGTATTTTTTTAAAAATTCACTTAGCCCGCTGTGGCTTCATTTGCCTCATGCCCACTCATTTATGCAAGTTGAGGCTGTTTCCACAGGCTTTAAGCAGTTTATGTACATGTATGTGAATTTATGCAAATTGCCTAACACCAACACGTTTCTAAGGCCTATGCCTAAAACCTACAGAAACTGCATAAACATGTGTAAAAATGGGCAGGCATGTGGCTAACAAGGCTACAGCAGAGTAAGTGAATTTGAACAGCCATAGAATTTCTCATCCTGTGGAGTGGTGGTCTTGGAAACAAATAAGGAGAGCCCACTGTCCATCTAATACTGCAAGTTCAAGCACTCTTGTCCCTTGTTATGTTAAGCTTTCATTATAACAGTTTGGCCTCAGTTGTATATGATTCTGAATTCCTCCAGTCCTCCTCCCACCACCACCACCACCACCTATCCAATAAGTCAACTGCAGTAAATGTCACATATTCTAACACTGGACTTGTTAGCGTTTCACACAATCTCAACAGTCAGCACAAATAGGTTCAACTACATCTTCCTCTCTCTCTCTCCTATAAAAATAGTCTGCTGGTGGGCTTTTGTTGTATAGTAATTTTTTTTATTTAAATGAGTAAAGGATGATGCAGCTGAAATGATACTTTGGTGACATAACAAAGAACATTAGAGGTCAGGCCAGATTAATTTGCTATGGGATCAGTGGGAGAATATTAAACCTCTTAGCTGTAATCCTTTGGTAACCAGTCCTATAATGTAATCATCAGTGTACATCCAATAACATCCATGTTAATTACTTTGGAATTATACGTTTTCTATTTAATCAAAAAGAAAGTTTCAAGAAAGAGAGAAATAAAAATGTGAATGCTGGCATGCCTGAAAACAGAGCCCCCACCCCAATGGAGAGATGTTCATGAAGTTCTAGAGAAAACTAGAACCCAACCAGCGAAATCAGAGAATGGGCCAGCAGCAAAATGAGCAGTGGCCTAACCATATGGGAAGGGATATTGAGAGCAGTCTTGAAATACAGGCATGCCCCGGTATCGCCAGGACATAGGTTCCCAGTTCTTTCCGGAAGTCGGGTTTTTACAAGAAGCCTGGGTGTACTTAGTGCTCTCTGTATTTCTGAAAGGCAGATTGCAAACACAGTCTACAAACTTCCTTGTGATTATATTTCATAGTTTGATCAATATTTCATAGTTTTATCAAAGAGGTTGGAGGAATTACATATAATATTACAAGGAACTCTCTTACACACACACACACACACACACACACACACACACACACACACACACA
>JAJKFI010000064.1:619298-659629 GCA_029204185.1 Lerista edwardsae
ACACACACACACACACACACACACACACACACACACACACACACACATATGGATCTTTTTGAATAATTCAAAAGCCAATCTCATTGACAAAGAGTTTATACAGCAATACCTTGACTTTCATGCACTTGGCTTCCTTGCTTTGCTCCTTCATCCATTTTCAATTATAACCACATTTCAAATTTTGTCAGCGTTTTCCCCTCTTTCATCTGATTTCATCACACCTTCCTGCCTAGGCTTGCATTGTAGATGATGTGGACAGCTCCAGAGTTAAATCTAGATGTAGAAAATTCAGATTCATATCCCTGCTTGATTATAAAGCTCACAAACTATACTCTGCCTGGGTTGTTATGGAGCTAAAATGTCCCTTTGAGTTCCAAGTGGCAGGATACAAATATGCAATCCATGACACTTAATAATGCTTGCAATGTCTTTTGTCTGCAGTGGTCATGCAAAGGTAAGTGTGTTGTGTTATGTGGTTGTTCTAGGGCACATTCTCATTCATTTATCATAAGGTGAGAAGTCAAGAAAACTTGACAGTGCGCCATTTGAACCAAGTGTATTGCCCAATACAGAGTTGAATCCTATGCATGTCTACTCAGAAGTAAACCCCATTATAGTTGACGAAGCTTACTCCCAGGTAAGTGTGGAAAGGATTGCAGCTACACTCTCCTGCAATGGATAGAATTTCCATGGCATAGAAGTTCACTTTGAAAGAGGTCCTCAAAAAGGAGAAAGGTTGCAAAACAGTAGCTTATTAAAGAGCGCTAGATCTTAATAAAGGTGGAGAGATAAGTGATTTTCAAGCCACCACTGTGAATGGACACCTTCAACTGGGGATCAAGTGACCTTGGGACTTTTTCTTTACTGTAGTTGTACTCATTAGCTAAGCAGCAATTTCCTGTACTAAGTGAAAACATTTAATAGACATTTGTGTACTTAGCAGTGGCCACACAAATATCATGGCGCTATCAATACACGCCACGTAATTTTCCATCCAGCAGTGTTGATTTTATTATCACTTCTTCATCAGTCACCATGTCTGCATCAACATTTAATCTTTTCAATCACACTTACTGGAAAATCGGCAACAGGTTTAAACGAAACAGCCTTAATCCAGGCAAACAGTTTCTCCGAAGTATGGTACTGCCAAGATTTCTGAAGGTGAGGGAAATATGCTGGTTTTGTAATCTGTTCCTTGAGTGGCAAAGTATGTTCTTGGTCCTGTTGTCAAGAAAAATGATAGAGTTAAGCACACCTGGGCATTTCCAGGAAAGTACCAGTACCCATTTGTTCCACACACACAGAATCTCAAGGGACAGCTGGGTAGTTGAAATGGCACACCAAAAGTCTATACTATAAGAGCATGATCCAACGATGCCCTAGTGCCAGCACAGTGCCAGAGTGCAGTGTCAGAGATGTGCCGTAAAGTACGCTTGTGCTACCCAGTGAGTAAGCAGCACCAGTAGGGAGGCCTGTGCCACCCCATTGACACAACAGTTGGAGCCCTGCCATTGCGGGGGCATTTGGAGGGTGGCAAGAGGGTGGGGGGGAGGCATTCCTGGGTGAAGGGAGGGTGGAGAGAAGGCAGTTCAGAGACCTCTCAATACCCAATGGACACAGGGCTGGATTGGAGATTATATTTCCCACTAGTCTGGCCTAATATATACAAAGAGGAATGAGTGCAGCTCCCCTGACACCCAGTTGTCCTTGCCTGTGTATGCGGTGACAGGCCTTCCGAATGTCCCCTAAACATGTGGCTGATGTACTACTTAAGCTTAATGAGAGGTAGAACCCCATCCTTTAAGTATGTCTACTTAAAAGTAACCCCCATTATAATCAATGGGGCTTACTCCCTGCTAAGTATGGATAGGATTGCAGCCACAGATGAATAACAAAATGCCCATGATCTATACTTACAAGGCACATGGCTCACACATGACATTTACTGGATTTACCATTGCTAAACATGTGACTTGCTACATACTCTGTGTGATGTTGGAAGCACGTGTACCCATCTTACTTCTTACCTAGGTCCAACCTAAGACCTTCTAACATCTGTTATGTGGCAGCATGCCAAACACTGCCCCCTTACCCAATGTCCATTCTCCATTCTAGTTCAGAACTCTCCCCCCTTTCCACTTCCTCTCTGTCCCTCCCTTCCTTTTCTAGTCTAAGGAGTAGAAGGGGAACAATGGAGGTAAGAAGGCAGACATAGGAGCCTCCCCCACCACCCGTTTCATTTGGTCTTATGGTTATGGATAGTCCATCCCTAAGATTCTGCTCTGAATTTTTTTTTTTTCTGAGGGATGAGATATTGGTGGATGTACAAATGTCTCTGTGATAGCTCTCTGGAACTCTGCTCCTGTTGGAATGTACAAATGCCCAATCCCATTTGCATTTGAAACATGCAAACATATAAACAGAAACATATAAAAAACTTGTCTCAAAAGCCTTGTCATTCCACCCTTTGCCTTTGAGTATCACTGTTTAACTTGTACATTCTGCAACGTTCACCTTGTGCTTTAATGGAATTCAGAGTTTATTAAGGTAGAAAAATTACAAATATTGCATCTTTCATGTATGTTTTCTTTTTTGAGAACTGCCTATTTAATCTCTCTCTCTCTCTCTCTCTCTCTCTCTCTCTCTCTCTCCCCCCCCTCTCTCCCTTTCGCTGTCTCTCTCTCTCACACACACACAGATACCGACGGACGCGCGCGCAAACACACACACACACACACACACACAGATGGCAAATACAATATGAAATGTCAACAAAATTGGAGTTTGCGTACAAGTCATAATTTCTAGGAATGAACTGTCCCACACCGAAGATTTTATTTTGAAACCGAGTGAAAAGACCCACCATATACTGACAAGTGATGTCAGTGTTGCTTCTGTTCTAGAAAAAGAAAAGAAAAAACATTGCCCTCAGGGGTTCTTCTTTTTGTGTCTTGCTGTGTAATCCAATAGGCTTTATAAATCTTTAAGTTGCTGGTTTGCTCTAAATGCTTAATGATGACATGATGTTCCAATGGCTGCTGGAAGTATTAGCAAACGTGGCAGGGTGACAGAGTTGTAATGCTGTAAACAAACGAGGGGTGGGCAGAATCTGTACAGGGTTTGCCATGTAAGACCTCAACATCTGGGGCTTTAATTGTGCCACCATAATGGTGTGTGTGTGTGTGTGTGTGTGTGTGTGTGTGTGTGCTGTGCTGTTATGTAACTGTAGCTCTCTCAAGAGGCGCACGAGTTGAATAATCTGGTAGGTGGTGGGGGAGGATATATATATTTTTAAAAGATGAGATAGTGTGTAGGAGAGGAATGAGATCATTTGAAATGAACTACTTTTTAATTAAATCTTAAAATATTCAGCAGGAAGTGTCAGCGTCAGGCTAGAAGGGTAAAGCTCCTCACTGGTTTGCAATAGGTGATGGCAATAGGTGGTTTGCAGTGAGTTTGTAACTGAGTTCTGGACTCCAGTATTCGGGGACCCTGGGCCAGAACAGCAGCCTCAGAGCAATGAAGTGTGCCGACTTTTCCGTAAAAGGATGGGAGGACTTCACAGGCAAGTGGGTGTCATTACATACAGGCCTTGTTTGAACCCAACCTCATCAGGGCAGAATGCTGGAATCTTTTTGTACTGCAAGGGCCCAATTCCGAAACACTATAAAGAGGAATATATGGTGCTTTGTACTAGCACCTTCCTTCCTAGCTATCATATGCTACAGGAATATAGAACACATTTGGTTCTAGCGGTGCAGGAATGTGCAGTCCGGAGAGCCACTTCCTGCTGCTGCTGCAGCTGCTGCCTCTGCTGCAGTTGTGTAGCTGAGGGAGGGTCAAGGGATGACAGGCCCTAGGCAGCATTCCGTGAGGCGGCCTTCAGCCCAAAACAGGAAGTGATGGTCTTCAGCTTTCTGGGGGAGTTTCGAGGGGCCAGGGAGGCCATGTGAGTGCAGCTTCAGAGTGCAGCGTCAGTCGCGTTCAGAGGAGCAACCAGCTGCCACACCCTTGTTAATGTGCAAATCAATAGTGGCAGCCAGAACTCAGTAATTAAGGACTATCAAGACAAGAGAAGATCTTGCTCCACAAAAGATCTTACAGGATTCTATTTTTTGGGGGGGGGGAGAGCAAATGGCTAAAAAGCGGAGTCACAGAATCCACAAGTACCTTTTGTCCTGGCTTCTCTATCTGCCTTACTGCTGTGCTTGCACGTCTCACACACTGGTAGTAGTGAAGGGAAGGCTAGGAGTTTACATGATGAGAATATGAGACAGGAATTAGATTATAGCCAGAGTATCAGGGGAATTGGAGGCAGCAGGAAGACGAACAGGAAGTGCCAGAAGATTGGCCAAAATGCTGGAATAATAAAGTAATTTATGGACAGTTTAAGCCTTGAAGTGTGTGTGGAAGAAATTGTATCGCTCTTTTGCCCCTTGTTTGGCCCCAAATTATACCCTGAAATTTATGAAATAATCCTGTGTTTAAAACTGGGGCACTTCCAGACATGGGGTTTAGGGCGCAATTCTGTCCTGGAGTTAGGCCAGCACAGTTAGGCCAGTACAGTTTTGCTGACACAAGGGACACTGTAAAGTATGTTTGGACCACTCTCAGAGTGCAATCCTAAACTGGAGTTAGGCTGGCATAAGTAAACCAGCAAAGTTTGGCCAGCACAAGGGCCACTGTAAAGCATTTTTAGACTACTCTCGGATTCAGGGAGGATGGCTCATGTCTGTGTGCTGGCCTCTCTGACTCCAAGCGTAGTCCAAACATACTTTACGGTGTCTCTTGTGCTGGCCAAACTTTGCTGGCTTGGTTTATGCCGGCCTAACTCAGTTTAGGATTGTGCCCTCAGAGTCAGAGAGGCCAGCACACAGACATGTGCCACCCCCTAACTCTGAGAGTGTTCCAAACATCCTTTACATGTGTCCTTTGTGCCAGCCAAACTTTGCTGGCCTAACTATGCCGGCTTAACTTCGGGTTAGGATTGTGCCCTTAGTCTGGGATTGTCACACTTGGTTCAAACACACTTTACAAAGGATTTTAGTGAAATTTTTTGAAATTTTTTTTGAAAGGATTTTTGAAAGTGGTTCAAACACTTTACAAACACACCATGTGGTCATCCCACTCTTTCCCCACCTGTTGTTTCCTCATGAATATGGATGCGAATAACACAAGATTTCAAGCACAAGGAAAATACAAGTGGATGGCATAGATAATGAACCTTCTCCCCCCCCCCCGACCCCCGTGAAAAGAATGTGAACAAAATGTGGGCGCAACTTAACCAACTTTCCAGCACCGGGGTAAGGGCAATGCAGTTCTCAGGTAAGGGAACAAACATTCCCTTACCTTGAGGAGGCCTCTGTGACTCCTCCTCCTCTGCAGGATGCAGAACAGGCCCCACTGGCACAGCTATGTCACTGCTGGAAAGTTGGTTAGGATTTGGGCCTGTGTCAGCCCCAGGTGTCTGGAAGTGCCCCCTCCTTGCAAGTGCTGGCCCTGTGGATCCCTTCTCCGAAAGGGGTAAGAAGCCTCTGTGAAGCGGTAGCCGTGCCTTCTTATCTTTTAAGCACTGGGTGCGGCAACCTCACATGTAATCCACAGTGCTGTGTTTAAGCTTGTCTGGATTAAGAAATCCTTGTGGCAAAAAGCTTGTTTTCTGGACTCCAATCAGGTCTCTCTTTTTTTTTAAGGAAATACAAACAAGCAGCCCACACCCCACTTGTTATGTCATCCAACCAAAGCCTGGGAAAGCCAAAGGGCTTCAGTCACCCAGCTGGTGCCACCCACGTGCCTTCCTTGCATTATTTCTCATGGGCAAATCCAATTTCGGGGTCTTTATTACTTTGCGTCCCAGTTTATTCCGAGAGATTAAGTCCCGTTAGGCGTGAGCAGATTCTTTTCATAATTGTGCTGAGGCATGAAACATCAGCTTCCTGATAAAGTCCAAAATGAGGATTGGGTAATGCTATTAACGGTGGCAAGACAGGCAGCGTTTTCTGGTCATCTGTCGCAATATTTCAGCTGAAGATAATTGCCAAACTGAGGGCTGCCACTGCTGGGTAGATCAGTGCTGAAGAGTAGAAATTGCTGGTCCAGGATTAAAGGTGAAAGAAACACCTTTGGAACTCCCTCCCAGCAGAATTAAGGACTGCTTCACAAGGAGTTCTTATCTCTTTTGGAAGGGAGTTCCAAAGGTGTTTCTTTCACCTTTAATCCCGGACTCTAGCAATTTCTACTCTTTCCAATGGTGGCTGAAGGCTGCTTCTCTGTTTAAGTTAGACTTCAGCCTTAAATGGCCCCCCCTCTTAGGCTGTTTCCCTGTTTTTAGTCTGCTCTCATTGGTATGTGCTGTATTTTTATGTTTTTGTATCTGTGATATTGTATTGTATCTATTGTACAGAATTGAACATCCGCAGACCCCGAGCCCATGGGCTTCAGAGTGGGCTTCAGAGGGCTGATCAGACACAACCAGAAGTCACTTCCAGTTTGCAGCAGTAACTTCTGGTTCTGACAGGAGTTATTCTGAGGCATGGGGTATTGGAAAAGGCAGAAGCCACCCTGAGGATAGGGAGTGGTATCAGCAAAGGCCCCTTGTCCCAGATAAACCAGGGAATAAAGTTAATCCCAGAAGGTAGTTGCAAGCCTTGCACAGGTGCAGATGGGCGTGGCTGATGAATTAAAGCCTGCCCACTGATTGGCCTCAGTATATTGGCCTAGGTATAAAGCTAGGATGAGAGATGGAGAGGGAACTGAAGGGATCTGGGATGGGACCTGGGAAGGTCCTGGAGGAGGGCACCAGGTAGGTGCTGGAAGATGGTACCTTGGTAAGTACTGGAGGATGGTACCTGGGATGCAGTGCTGGATGGATGGATTGCTGACTGCCTGAAGGACTGGCTGAAAGACTGGCTAGAGGAAGGCCTGCCTAAGGTAAGCTCATTGTGGGGAATGACTGTGGGGAACAGTTGTTTGGCTGCCACACCCCTGGAGCCACCAAAGGGAGGAGGCAGTTGTAGCTGGGACAAGCTGACTGGCTATTGTTTGGTGGTGGGGTATTTTGAGCAAAGCCAGTGATGAGGGCAGTCTGGAGGAGGCTGACCAGCCAGTGATCCCAAACAAAAGCTGCAGAAAGAGAGGAGGCCCAGTGGGTGACTGACCCCCTCCCTCTTGCCTATCTCTGAGGCTGCTCTGTGGGGAAACTAATTAGCCTAATGTGGGCATTGAGGACCTTGGGGAGGCCCAGCAGGGAATTTGGCGGAATCTAACTTTAAGTTCTCTGTTGCAGGATGGGATTTTTTGAACACATGGGGAAGCTGCGCATGGCCTCCCTAAGCCTCAAAACACTGCCCAAATGAGACTGGAAGTCACTTGCGTAAACAGGAAGTGACTTCTGGTTGTATCTAAGAGGTTTTCGGTGTAGGCTGGGAGGCTGGAACAATCTCTGGGGAGAGGGTGTCAGGCAAGACCTCCAGATGAATAATTGTGGTGCTGTGCTACCTCCCACTCCAGTATCTGCTGGGGGTCCTGGAACGGACCCCCACAGATGCCGAGGACCCATGCTATTTTATTGCTTGTGGATTTACTAATAAAATATGGATTAACTAGTAGAGAATGGAATATATATTTTCTACTATTTTACTTCCAAATACGAACAGAGATTAGCCCCTCCAACTGGCATTTTACAGCATGCCTTGAAGGCAATACTTGACTGCCTTTTTCTCCAGAAAGGACCCAAAATGTATCGGTGTCTAGGACAGAATACCAAAATGGCTCCTCATCCCCCAATGTTGTCAAAAAGATAATAATAAACAAAAGGACTTGGAATTTGCACAGTTTGGAATATTTGACAGAGCAAAAGTCCCTTCCCAATCCCAGTGGGACACGACTGTGGCATCAGAATGGAAGGAAAGTTGTGCTAAAGTGATGAGCAAATGTTATCGCACTGGGACTTGTGCTAATAGAACGGAACAGAGAGAAGAGTGGAACCTGGCTTTCCAAACAGTATGTGAGAAGGTCACTGTCTGGGTAGCTTAGCAAATAATGTGCAGCCTTATTATATAACCCATTTCACTGGAATTAAAGCTTAATCACAAACAGTACAAATCATGACGACTTTCTCATGGCAATAGTGGTGTTGGCAGCAAGCCTGTCTGTATAGCAGCACGGCAGCACACATAACCCATGGATAGTTTATTTTCTTGGGGTGGGGTGGGGTGGGGAAGGAAGCTGTATTGTAAAGATAGGCTGTAAATTTGAGCTTTAATGCAAAGCTGGTAGCCATTGACTTGAATAAATTAAGTTTCATGCCAGAGCTTTGACAAATACCGAGATTTGTATGGGATCTGTTTGTATAGGGAGATTTGTATATAATCTACCCATTTACACACACAGCCAATACATTTGAATCGAATGTTTTTGTTCTGAAACAGGCCATGGTTTGTTTTCTGTCTGTCTTTCTACCCACATTGCCGAGGCGGACCATAGCAGTAAACATCGTGGCAGACTATTTCATAGCAGGAACAAGCATTTTACATGTTTATTTTCCCCCTGATTTTAAGACTACATGCTGACCAATCTGCTAATGACAGAGGCAGATCTAAGGGAGGGCAAAGCTCTAAGTTTTGCAAGAAGCCTTACCTTGCAGTGGAAATCACTCCTCTCCTGCACTGTTTTAGCCAATCCTCACAGGGAAAAGCAACATCTTGGCGTTGCTTACTGGCTACAGCCGCAAGGGAGAGGAGGGATTTACATGACAGGGTAAGGCTCCTTGCAACACTTAGAGCTTTGCCCTCCCTGTAGATCCGCCTCTGGCTAATGAAGGCCACTTTGTTACTTGGCCCATAGCAGCTCCTTTATCATAGCCCACAGATTTTCAGACATTTCTGCAAAAGGTTGTTGCAACAGAAGAGTATAAGAACTTCTTTGCTGGGTCAGATGAGGTCAATCTTCACTGGCATTTTGTATCTAAAAGTAGTCACCTAGATCCTTCTCGGAAACTCATCATCAAGGCAGGATGAGTTTGTCTCATCCTTGTAAAAGAGCCACTAAAGCAAGTGGCCATCATCACACCTTATGGGAGTGAATTGGACAGGATACTGCCCAATCCTACTGGGCAACTCTGCTGGTGGAACGAAGGTTCTGCCCACCTTATGGCAGTCATAAATAATCTCCAGGGACACACAAAGCCACGCAACGCTGAAGCACTGCCGGGGAGGCCACAGCAGCCTTGTGCACAGTGATGACTTTGAGAAGGCCCACCATCTCACATGCTCTGATGGAGGAGTTGGGATGAAATGGAGGGTGGAATGTGGGCCGGGAGGAGGAACAAATGTTCCCATACCCAGAAGAGACCCAGAAGAGTTTTTGGAGCAATTGGCACTGCATTGGCAGTGGAAGCATATAACTGGGCTGTAAATCATGTACAAGTGTGCCCTAGTATCCACTGATTCAGTATCCACAGTTTCAGTTATCCACGGATACTATGGATACTGGGATGCCTGTTAAAAAGATAGGGGAACATTAAACAAATATTTCTTTTTTACCTTGTTGCAGCAAAGCCATTGATGTTCCCCATCTTTAAAAAGGCACCCCAGTATCCATGGTTTCAGGTATCCATGGCAGGGTCCGGAATGGAACCCCAGTGGATAGCGGGGCATGCTTGTATTGAAGAACCATTTCCTTTTGCCTGTCCAAGACCTCCTGCCCATGAATTTCATTCATAATGACTTGCTGCAGCCAAACCTTTCAGGGCAGACTGAATGCTGTAAGGAAACAGTTGCTTCTTCTTGCTGCCATAATATCAGACATATACTATTTTATTCACCATAAGCCTACAACTTCCCTTAGGATAAAAAAATCCTACCACCCCAGCAAGTAGGATGTTCTTGCATGGCTCCCATTCATTTCAATGGACTTCCACAGGAGAACTGCCCACGGGATTGTATCCCCAGTGCTGTCAATAGCTCGCTAGTTCAATGCCTTGAAAACCACCACAGCTTACCAGATGGATCCTGCCCATTGTTTCTAAGCAGCATTATTCCATTAATCAAAGCAGAATAGTTATTGCAGTCCAGCCATAGGTACTTGTTGATTAACCACATGATTTCGCCTGTGTACAACTCTTAGTCTTCTGACCTGTATTGCTGTATTCATTTCTTCAATTGAGGTGTAGCTCGAGATGTCTTTGAAGAAAGAACTCTATTCTTTATTTTTCCTATTTTGGACTGATAAACAATGTTCCACCTGAACATGATACACCTGTCAGGAATTACTATGCTTCCCGAGGTATAAAGGACTACATTGCGCATATTGCCCTAGATAGCACATAGAGACAAAGGCATTCTGTGCCTCTCAGGAGAGCGAGAAATTGCATTGATTCATGGCTAGGCCTTTCCCACAGTAAACAAACAAAGGAACACAGAGCTCGTTCCCCTGTGGACAGCCAGAGAAAGCATCAAAGTAGAAGAGCAGCAACACAATTGTGTGTTACTGTGGTACTTTATTTCCATGAACGTTGTCAAGTTAGAACAGATTATAGTTAGGCGTGATTTCAGGAACATAATGATAAAAATTTTGGGAATTTTTTGGAAGCATTCATTGGGAAATTTGGAAGGAAATCTGAAATATCAAACTGGAATAGTTGAAATCTGAATACACAGTGCTTGCTCGCTTGTTAAGTTCCACAACATGACTAGAAATGTATTAGCTCAAAAGGCCCAAACAGCAATCAACATGGAAATATAAATCCTGTTTGGCTGAAGCTATTATGGCATGGGAACAAGTTCTAGGCATAGGACTTCACACATCAGGGAATTTGTTGATGGGGGTAAAACAAAGGATACCCAGGGTGCAATCCTCACCTGGAGTTAGGCTGGCACAGTTAGGCCAGCAGAGTTTGGCCAGCACAAGGGACACTGTAAAGTATGTTTGGACCACTCTCAGGGCACCATCCTAGGCGCCCTGTAGCATCAACGCTACTTGGTAGCGTCCACGCTACACACAGAGCGCCGACGCAGAGACACCAAGCAGCACTCCCGCATTGGTGCTCTGACTCTGAGACTGGCGCTGCAGGCAGTTCCAGCCTCAGAGCGCCTGTGCTCATCTCCTTCTGTGCCAGCTGAGCCCGGCTGGTGCAGAGGTGTGATGAGCTGGGTGGGGGGAGGGTGTTTCTGGGTGGGGAAGGGTGGGCTGTGGGCAGGCCGTCAGGGGTGTGCCGTCTCGGGAGGGAGGTGAGCCTTGGATGTTGCCATAAGGCCAAATCCAAGGCCTCGTCCCAAGTCTGCATGGCCCTGATTTGGGCCATGCGTTCTCCTTGGATCTGCGCCTGCGTCTCCTTGGATCTGAGGAGTCCATAGGGGAGCCTGGCGCCTCCCCTACAGCAAGGGCACAAATATGCCCTTGCCATGAGGAGGCTCCAGCCTCGCCTAAGTAGTGCTGGATATGGCGCTGGCCAGCCAGCCTCGCCATTCCAGCGCTGTTTAGGATTGAGCTGCCTGAGTCAGAGAGGCCAGCTTTCACATGTGCACCCTCCTCCCTGACTCCAAGAGTGGTCCAAACGCACTTTACAGTGACCCTGGTGCCAGCCAAACTTTGTTGGCCTAACTTCAGTCATGAATGTGGGGTCTAACCCTTCTGAGAGCGCAATCCTAAACTGAGTTAGGCTGGCATAAGATAAGCCAGCAAAGTTTGGCCAGCACAAGGGACACTGAAAAGTAGGTTTGGACCACTTTTGGAGTCAGAGAGGCCAGCACACAAATGTGAGCCATCCTCGCTGACTTGGAGAGTAGTTCAAACATGTTTTATGGTGGCTCTTGTGCTGGCCAAACTTTTCTGGCTTAGTTTATGCTGGCCTAACTCTAGTTTAGGATTGTGCTCTCAGACCGCTCCTTCCTTATATGACTTCCATCACTACCTACTGAAAAAGACCTATAAAGTGCTTTCTGGCAATATGTTCAGTAGTTGAATAAATGAATGAATGCCTATGGGATGTGATACACATCCTATCATGAGGTGATCACTAGTTTGTTTGTTACAGCAAGGTTAGAAATAAGTAATAAATGGAAGGGTACAAAATCCTTTTTCTGAGAATTGGTTAAACAAAATGATATATGGCTAAGGTTACAGAACTGATGCAGTTCCATGAAGACGGGGAAAAGGTTAATAAGATCGGGAGAGTTTAGGAACATTTGCTATTATATTGAAGCAAATAATAATCAGGTTTTTGGGTGGAAATACTGGTATCCTCAGAATGTTAAAAACATTAGGAAGTTAGAAACTGGACCTACAGAAGAAATGCTTAGAGATAAAAATTTTGAATTGCTAGAAATGGATCTATTACTGAAAGAGGGAAATAATGAAAGAACACTAAGATATTGGGAACCCTTCTATGACTGGATAAAAAACCCAAAATAAGACTTAAGACAGGGATCAGGGAACTTTTTTACCTTTTACCCCAAAATATATTTAGATACGTCGACATTACCCCCTTGACGTTAACCCCCCCCCCCGCCAGAACAAAAGGAAAAAAAATTACATATTGGAACCCATTGCTTTTTATTTGATTAATTAATGAGCTTAATTAATGCTATGTAAATATTAAGTTGTAAAGAGTTTGGGTACACCTGCAGAACTTGAGAGAATAGAATTCAACCTTTCTGGGTTACAATTACCTTTTTGACAACAGGTTTAGGTACTTGGACTTAAGATTTCTCTCTATAATGAATTCAGATTGGGGCTGGCTGGCTGGCTCTGGCTCTCACAGAGGCCAGCAACAGCAGTTCTGATTTTGTTTTTGTTTTCTGCTGTTCACCTTGCCTCGTTGCCTCCCGCCTCTCTTTGTGTCCCTGACTCCTTGCACAGGCGCAGGCACCCCAGCCCTCCCCCTGCTCGCTTGCCCGCCAGCCTGCCCCACTCTTTGGGACAGCAAGACAAGGCAAACCCAGGGAGAGCCCTAGCTGCTCACAAGCAAAGAGGCACGTCCACAGAAGTCCTCTCAACACACACACACACACACACGCACACACACGCACATGCGCGCCTGCGGGCACATGCACACACATACACACACACACACCTCAGCCGCTCACCAGAGCCTCCCCCATGCCTGCACATCTCGCATCCCTGCCGGGCTCCTGGGTGGCGGCGAGGGATGCAGCTCCTCGGCCTCCCCATCCCGGAGCTGGTTCGGCTCTTCCCTGGTGTTGAGCACCGCCAACTCCATGGCTGCTTGAGTGCCAGCCGGGAGCGGGTCTGCGCCGGCCTCGCTGCCCAGAATAGGCTTGGCCTTGCCGGCTCCCCCATCACCCGGTACCACCGCAGTTGCAGCCACGGCCGCCATTTTCCCTGCTGTTGCTTCCTTCTCCCTCTACCAGCAGCGGGACCGATAACCACGGCCTTCTTCGCCACCTGGGAAGGGAGGGGAACGCTGCCTATTGGGGGCCAAGTACCTTGCTGCTTCTAATCTCCTATTGGAAGCAAGGGAAATCCATCAAGCATGAGAGGAACTTCCCATTGCTCAGAAGAGAGAACGTTGGTCATGAAGGAAGGATGAGGGAAAAGGGGGCGGGGCATACTCCTATCTGTCCATTACCCCCAGGAATTTCATTTTTACCCCATTTGGGGTAATTTACCCCGTTCCCTGACCACTGACTTAAGAAGAAAATGCCATAGAATTTATTTCTAATATAATTAGACACTTTCAATATTATTATTAATAAAATTAGAAATAAAGGTATACATTTTATAGTATAAATTTATAGAAGCTATAAAACAATATGATGTAGAAAGATTTATAGAAGCATGAAAAACAGCGTTGTAATTCTCTCACCTATATGTATAAACCCATTCCCTTTCGCCCTGTTTACCTTTGATGTCTACTCCATTGGAAAATAAAATATAGAAGAAACATTTCTGAGTATGTAAGATGTAATCATGTTTAACTCAAGGAAATGTTTATAGTGATATGAAATTATGTAATATTATGCAATATCAAGCATTGTCCCTATTTGACATTCTCTTCTGTGTTGATATTCTGTGAATATGAGCAATGAAGAGTAAAGCATACAAGGTATAATTTAACTCTCTCTCAATCTCAATCTCAGTCTCATTCCCACCCCCCACTCATGCCTATGAAATAACACTTTTTAAAGAAAGTTAGAAATGAGAATGAGAGAACTTGGCTTTATTCTTACAGCAGGGGAGAGTTGCCTGATGACCTGGGGCAATTTTCAATCATCCAGAGGCAGTCGGGGCGTCATGCAGACATGCTTCCCTTACCCTGGAAACACTCTATTTTCGGAGCATAAGGGAGGTGTGGGAGGGCGAGAAACTGTGCGGTCTCTCCTAGACCGCATGCAATGGCGCCCCACCGCTGCTCCGCGCCCCATGGCTCGTGCCATGGGGCGCTACAGGTAAGATCCGCGTCTGCAATCATCAGGGGTGACCCTGAGAATAGCTGTGCCAGCTTGTAAAAAAAAAAAAATCATTCTAACAGCATTTCCAAAAAGCATTAATTATCACCTGTATCAGCCTCGAGTACTTGTGCAGTCACTATGAGTTGCAGCTTCCCCTTATAGTTTTTGTTGTGGCATTCTTACTATTTTGAATTCATTGTTCTTGAACCTAAGAGTGCCATCTGTGAAGTGGGATTGAGCATGAGTCAAAAAGAGATGGGATTAGAGGAAGCGTGTGATACACAGCATGCCACACATGGCATACAATGTAACAGGTTAGGGAGAAAAGCAGATGGAGACATCAGGAGTGGTTACTGACAATGCTGAACTGTGATTTAAGAAACTATTTTTAGTTATTCGATGAGTGTGTCTGCAAATATTGAAGTAAGGTTCAGATTCAAGTTTAGGCCATGCATTGGATTGTCCCTGTTCCATTTTACACAGTAATGGTAATGCCATCCCAGCACATCTGCCTTACTTCATCATTCCTTTTCTGTGAGGAACTTTCTGTGAGGCACTTTCAATTTCTGTGAGGTTCTGTGAGGCACTCCCTGTACCCTGTGTATCTTCACAGAAAACTGAACTGTCACTTAGACCAGCGGTTCCCAAACTGTGGGTCTGGATCCACCAGTGGGTTGTGAGCCAATTTCAGGTGGGTTGCAAAGCACCTAGGGCAACCATATTGAAAATATGGGAAGATGGGATGCTGGAAAGGGGCAGGGCTGTGTGGTTGTTTTGCTTGTGTCAAGGGTGTAAAGAGGCTTCCCTCCGTTCTGACTGCTATTGAAAAATGACTGAGAAATAACCCAATGTTGCATTCTCAGGAAAGCAGCAGGGTCTGACGTCACAATGATGGTACTTCCAGCCATGACATCACTTCCGGTAGGTCATGGACAGATTGTCGTTCTAAAAAATGGGTCCCAGTGCTAAAACTTTTAAGAATCACTGACTTGGATCATAAGAGCAGAGCAGGCTATCCTCCTAGGTTGAAAGTAGACACTAAAAGAAGGTGGGGCTATCACTGATGATATTTCTGATGAGATATATCCCCTCTTCAAACAGTGCAACCTGTTTTCCTCTTGAAACTGGTGAAATTGTCAACGTGGTAATACAACACTCATTTAGGGCACAATCCTAAGCAGCGTTGGATTGGCAAGGCCAGCCGGCCAGCGCCAAATCTAACGCATCTTTGGGGGAGCTGGAGCCTCAATGGCAAGAGCACATTCACACCCTTACCGGAGGGGAGGCTCCAGCCTCCCCAATGTGCTCCTCGGATCTGCGCCTGCTAAACAGCAGGTGCAGATCCAAGGAGACCGCGAGACCCCAAATCGGGGCCGCGTGGCCTGCCGGATGGGCTTAGGATTCGGCCTTATGGCCAAATCCGGAGCCTGTCCTCTCTCCACCCACAATCTTCCTCCCCCCTGCCAATCCCAGTCCCGGAATGGGACAGAGACTCCCTCCCGCCAACCAGCTCCAGTCAGCGCAAGGGAGGCTCCCCGTCGGCGCTCTTAAGCCGACGCTACTTGTAGCGCCGGCTGGAAAGCTTTAGTGCTGACACGGGGTGCCACTTGGTGCCCCCATGTTGGCACTAATGACATAGCGTCGACACAACCACGATGTGTCAATGCTACAGGGAAGCTGGGATTGCGCTGTTAGTTATCCTGACCTTTCTCCCTAAAGCTCAGGACTACATTCATAGGTTTGTCCCCCATTTTTTTCTCCAGTGCTGTGACGTCATTCAGAGCACAATCCTAACCTGGAGTTAGGCCAACACCGTTAGGCCAGCAAAATTTGGTCAGCACCACGGTAACTGTAAAGCACGTTTGGACCACTCTTGGAGTCAGGGAGGATGGCGCATGCCTGTGTGCTGGCCTCTCTGACTCCGAGAGTGGTCCAAACATACTTTACGGTGTCCCTTGTACTGGCCAAACTTTGCTGGCCTAACGGTGCTGGCATAACTTCAGGTTAGGATTGCGCCCTCAGTTGAGAAGCAGTGATTGACTCAAGCTTAACTGGTGAGCTTCATCAACTGCTCCTGTGGGAAGGAGAGGAGGAGGAGGAGAAGGAGGGCCATCAGGACAGAAGCCACCACTACACATTGTGGCTTTAAAGACCCTGTTGTGTCTTTAAAGGCTACCCATGCCCAGGGCTGAGTCAAGGCTTCCTGACACCTGAGTCAGCATGTCAAATGCTGCCCCCTTACCTGTTCCTGTGCCAGCTGCTCCTCCCACTCTCCGATGTTCCAGCTCAGCACTCTCCTCTCCTTCACATTTCCTCTTGCTCTCTCTTGCCCTTTCCTTTTCCAATCCCAAGGAGGAGGAGGAGCAGTGGAAACAAGTCGGCAAACAGAGGTGTGTTCCTCCTACCAGTCTACTTTTTGAGAAAACCCATAGTCCTCATCGACTGGGCTGGCTCTGTGCCACCACCTCTTTCAAAGCTCCATCATCTGGCTCTGTGCGGAAGAGGAGGGGAAAAAAGAGGAATTGTGGACTGTGCTGTAAATCAAATATGAGCCATCTTGCGCTCACCTGGCTTAAGAGGTGGAAAGATAGGACACAACAGTCTAGAGCAGTGATTTTCAACCAATGTGCCGTGGCACATTGGTGTGCCAGGAATGGTCTGCAGGTGTGCAGCAGGAGGGTTGGGAGATGGTAATTTATTACCAGGATCATTGGGGGATGTGAGTCCCCAACCAGCAGTGTGGTGTGCCTTGTCAATTGTCAAAAAACTGATGGAGTGCCCTGAAAATGTTAGTGGCTTGTCGGTGTGTCGTGAGATGAAAAAGTTTGAACATTGCTGGATAACAGATAGATAAGTGTAGGCTGGGGATTTGAACTCAAGTTTCACTGGTTCCAAACCTTGCACTGTCACTCTGTATGCCAGTTCTCCATTTCGCTGCTGGATCAGACTTCCAAGAATGGGAATGCAGCCTTGCCACGTAA
Source organism: Lerista edwardsae (assembly GCA_029204185.1). NCBI lineage: Eukaryota > Metazoa > Chordata > Lepidosauria > Squamata > Scincidae > Lerista > Lerista edwardsae. The sequence goes on from JAJKFI010000064.1 coordinate 636,691, forward strand.
CTGGAAAAGGAGACTCGTTCGAATGGGTTAACCAACCATGCAGAGATTAAGCACATTTCAAAAGGCTGTTCAAACTAAGCTCTCTTCTCAACAGATCAGCTTTCTCTCCTGGTTTCTGTCCTGCCCACTATTATTGATGAGTGTAGTGATAGCGAAAGAAAGAAAGAAAGAAAGAAAGAAAGAAAGAAAGAAAGAAAGAAGTTTCATCTTTTAGCCATGGCTTTCATCTTTTAGCCATGAACAGTTTTACATTTTTTTCAGAATCTCCTCCATTTTGCTGTGGTGGCTCAAGTTTTTAACCTTGTGGCATTTGACGTGATTGTGGCACTTGAAATATTGACAACTTATATATGGGCTAATTTGCTCTTCTGTTAAACAGGGCAACAATGACTGAAGATGAAAAGAACCACAGGCATACTGTGGGTGCCCAAATCCAGCCAGTCACAGCGTTGCACGGCAAGCAGACACGCTGGCAAAAATACTTAGGATCGGAATGTCCTCTGTGACTGTTTACCGCTCACTCAGTTCTCACAGTTTGGAATGGAGCATGAAGTGGGAGGGTCTCATTTGTAATCGGCTACCAGCTTAACCTGAGGATCAGTCTAGGGTGTCACTTCCGTTTCAAAATTATTAAGCAACCATTGTCTGCTAAGTGGTGAGAACCGCACGCATGTGAGAGAGGGTTCCTTGAAAGTGGAGAAGGGCGGTGGAGAAAACAGTTGAGACTCAAGTGGGGATCCCTCAGGGGTATCAGAGCCAGTGTTGTTGCTTGGGCATGAGATTGCACCAGGTGATGCATTCGTGGTGTGTGTGTCTGTCTGTGTCTGTGTGACACACTACTGGCCAAAACTGTGAAAATCCTGGTATTTTCAAATCCCATCATGTGGAAGTTAATGCAGAATGCAGTGAAATACTGTACATCATGGTGAAAGATCTATATTCTATCAAGCAAATATCGCCAAATAATTGGAAAAGAAAAATACTATTGACAGTCTTTTATTCCATGCTCCGTACTGCTGTAGGAGGCAGCCTGGACTAGGTGGATGGTGCCCGCATAGCAAATCTTCCGGCTTGGATCTAAAGAACAGTGAGCAGATGGAAAACAACAACAACTGAAGGTTGCTCTATGAACTCTTGCGCATTTGCAAGCATAACACATATTGTAGCGCAGAGCTATAGTGTGCTAAAGGTTGCACTGCGATACAAGCACCATGGCGAAGAAGGCTGTAGCAGGTAACTCTAATGGATTGTATAACAAGTTTTAAAGCAAGAGTTGTGCAGAGGGACCCATTTCTCATGCAACTGTCTTCCGCGAACAGCCCAATCCTAAGTAAGGCCGACATAACATGGCTGTATCCTAAAGCCCATTAGGAGGAAGCAGCAGCGAAGTGCAGGCCAAGGGGAGATTTTCCACTTACACCCGCGTAAGCCCCAGTCATCCCAATGGGGCTGTTCGGATCTGCGCCTGCTGTTTTGCAGGTGCACATGCACAGGAGCGGCCCGAATCGGGGCCGCCCTGGCCGGGGATGGGGTTTTATTTAGGATTTGGCACTATGGCTGTCCTGTGTCACAACCCTGTCTCCGCCCACTGTGCCGCCCAGTTATGCCCCTAGCATGCCTCTGGAATGTCCTTGGCCAGGCCCAGCACCGACTGTGTGCTGCCAACGCTTGACTGGCACAAGGCCAGCACTGCTGGTAGTTGCGATGGCGCCCGAGCATTGGTGCTGTTGTTTGTGCCGGTCCAGCGCCGTACTGCTGACGCTGATGCGCTTGATGCTGATGCGTTTGCAACAGCGCTGGACTGGCGCAAGAGCATAGCGCCGGCATAGCAACGGGGGTATAGGATTGCGCTCTAAGTCAGAAACAGGCAGCCCTATGGACTGTGATCCACATCTGTGAGATTTGTAGCCATAGTTCAGATCCAGAATTCACTGGTGGGAAATTTGAAATTTGCATAAGCTTAATAGATATGCCTTTGGAAAAGGAGCAGTGATCAGCCCTCCTCCCACCAAATTGGAAAGGAAGCACAGGTTAATACTTACAGACCAATAAATCATTCAATACTGCTTCAGTATTTTTATCTGGAGGCTGAATGAGAGCTGAAACATTCTCCTGGGATAACAGAAGCATAATTCATTTTTCTCTTGGGCAACCAGTGATGTCATTTCCTGGTTGCTGTGATTACAGGCTATAAAGTCTGCTGGGGCTTCATTAAAAATAGCAGCTTAATACATCTGTCAGTCCTTTTAATTAGGAAACACAGACAAAAGTGCATGTTTTCATTGTGGTTGTTAATGAAAGCAATAAATTCTGCATACAAATGAAGCCATCTCCAAACACGCTGAAGAGAAGCAGATAATATTCATTTATTTCAGGTGTAATGGGGGTGGGGTGGGGGAGACCAAACCTATTTACCAAAATCAAGTGAGAATGCTTCTGATGTATAGCAGAAGATGCCCTGTAGTCTATTGCAGTGGTTCCCAAATTGTGGGTCGGGACCCGTGAGCCAATTTCAGGTGGGTCATGAAGCATCTAGGGCAGCCATATTGAAAATATGGGAAGTTATTTTCCCATATTTCCCCCTGGAAAGAGGGAGAACTGTGCCGTTCTTTTGCTTGTGTCAAGGTTGTAAATAGGCTTTTTTCTTCCTGATTCAATTTGCTATTGGACAATGACTGAGGGTGCAATCCTAACCTGGAGTTAGGCCGGCACAGTTAGGCCAGCAAAGTTTGGCTGGCACAAGGGTCACCATAAAGCACGTTTGGACCACTCTTGGAGTCAGGGAGGATGGCGCATGTCTGTGTGCTGGCCTCTCTAACTCCAATTATTATACAGTGTCCCTTGTGCCAGCCAAACTTTGCTGCCCTAACACCAGATTAGCTGTGTGCCCTGAGAAATAACCCAATTTATTGCTGCATTCTCAGGAAATCAGCAGGCTCTGACATCACAATTTTGGCACTTCCGGCCATGACATCACTTCTGGTGGGTCCTGGACACTGTCGTTCTAAAAAGTGGGTACCAGTGCTAAAAAGCTTGAGATTCACTGGTCTGGTAGAAATATGTAACAGTGCCTATCATTTTTATAAATTTTATGAAAATCACTTTCAGAGGTTTGCCTGAAAAACCCAGTATATAAACACTTCAAATAAAGAAATAAATTTTCAGAGAGTTCAATTCCTAAGAGCAATCTAGGCAGATGTACTTAGAAGTAAGTCCCATTGTGTTCAGTGGGGCTTCCTCCCAGGAAGGTGTGTATAGGATGCCCTAGGCATTCTGTTCCACACCTTATCCTGGTGCTTTCAAAAAAGCATTTAAAAAGCAATCATATAATCTAGATGCATTTGCATTCTTGATAGCATCTGTTCTTGGATGTCTCCTCATCTTGTCTCCATAATTATTGGAGAATAATATAGATCTGAAACATGCAACTGATAATCCTGCCAATCCCATCCTTTTAGTCCCTCTGCTGGCAGATTTTTTAAAAGTGACTACAGTAAGGTTGGCACAGCTAGTTAATATTTCCCCAGTGACTATAGCACTGATGTAAAGTATTGACTGAACACAGTTATGCCTAATGATCTTTTCAGTGATGCCAGAGTTGCTCTTTCTCCCCCCCTTAATAAAAGAAATAATAATAATAATAATACATTTATTTATATACCGCCTTTCTTAATATCACTAGATTTCTCTAATGATTGAACTCAAGGCGGTTTACATAGGCAGACTTTCTCACAAACCCGAAGGTTTTTACAATTTACAGAATGTTCTATCTTCCAAGAACAACACTCCTACAGATCTTTCTTTCTGGATTTAGCCTTCTTTCTTTAGCCACCCGTCTGTCGTCTGCTGGCTGATGAGGCTTCCCTGCTGCCACCAGAGATGCAGCTGATTTCAACACACTCCTCCTCCCACGAGGCAGCTGAAACCCAGCTTTTAATCAGCCGCAGTTTCCAAGGTCTGCTGCTCGCAGAGACTTCCGGCAGTCCCGAGCTCACGACCTTGAGATCTTCAGGTGTTATCTTTGGGCAAACGGAGGCATTAACCCTCTCAGCTAAATCTTCTGCCCACTTGACACTTTAAACTTTGTTCTTGAAATGACACTTGAAGCTTGTGATAGCATTGTGTTTTCCTTTGGCAGTATTACCTGCTGAAATGTTCTGGGAGTGCCAATATGGTATAGAACAGGAGTGGCTGGGGGGGGGGGGCGGGGCCCAAGCGTTGAACGAAGTGCCATGATTCTCTCTCTTGCAAGAGAGATCTGACACGAAGCCTTCTTTTGGGGGGGATCTACTCTTGAGTAGTACTCCACTCTAGAATCTAGGAGTAGATCTAGAGCTTAGGCACCCCTTGAACCTGAAAAGCAGCAAATTGCTGTTCTGGAAGGCTCAAGGTTGCTGTTTTGAGAAGGAGTGCTTTATCTGGACGCATGGCGAATTCCGGACTAGTTCGTCTCTCCTGGTTCCCCACACCGAGACCAGCTACGGAAGATTTGGAAAGAAATTGCAACTTAAATTCAAGAACTACAATCTAAGAACTACAAAACAGCATAACTAAACTGAGGTAAGACGTATGTGATTCTGCTATCTGAAATTTAAGAAGAATGAAGTTTGAAAGTGACGAGACGGGAGGGAGAAGGGAGAAGGATTCCTCCCACTACCCTCATAATAACAACAGAGATCTTCAAAGGATTTGAAAACACACTTAGGACTATATCTTAACGTTAATTAACTCTCTGTAAAACATTCTGGGACTTTAGTATTTGAAATAGTTGAAGATTAAAGAACAAATAACAAATATTTAAGACTGGAGCCATGATGGAGAAATAAAAGACAAATTGGGAGTGAATACAGCCAATTTCCCCTTTTCTTTTACAACGATTTTGGACGTATTTGGGCGAGTTGGTTTGTTTGCCTGCTTCTATTTATGGATTACGATGGCGACAGAAGATAACTGTGGCAGATTTATCACTCAGCCGGTTTGAGAAATACCTTGCTTTAACAAAGGAATGTGAGAGGGAGAGATTGTTGATAGTAACCAAATGTATAATGAGACTCTAATTTGGTAGATATATCTAAATTGTAATTAAGTAAAATTGACTGAATTTAGAAACCTGATTGAATTATAAGTGGGTCATTTGAAGGAAAATATGGCGCACTAAACATCTGGGTGGACAGAAGAACAAAGATGGAATTACTTTCACTTTTGCTGACTGAACTGGTTATATATAAAAAGCCGTGTTGTGTCTGGACATTTGAATAGATATATGTCTGTGAAGCAGAATATATTGGCACGGATGTTTGACTGAAGTGATTGTGGTTTATAACTATGGATGGTCATTGCATAATTGTATTGTTGGGTATTCATTTGTGGGATAGAGAAGCAAGGAAAAATACTTTTATTCATAGACATATGTTTGTGTCGCTTCATATACTGGAGGCTAAAAGATGTCAAGACAAGAGAGACAACAGGGAAGGCAGGAACTTTTAAGACAGGATAATACCAGTCAGTCGGTACAGATTTTATTAACTAAATTACTTTCAGAAATTCAACAGGTGCATCAGGAAGTGGTATTTATTAATAATATTGGAGAGAAAGTCCTGCAGGACTTAGAGATCCTATCAGGTTAGCTATCTTGATAAATCTATGAATGGAACTGGAACTGGAAAGGCAGACAAGACAATTCAATCAGGCTCTGTGACTAGAATAAAAACAGAGTACACTTGCAGCCAAACTCCAGCCCACCTAGCTCCAGGAAGGGAAGTAGTCCTAATGGAGCAACAAATAAAAATTACATGTGAGACATATAGAGTCTTGAAGATAAACTTGGACCAGTCAGGGTTTATGACTAGAATGCAGGGCCTTTTGGGGATGAAGACAGAGGCTATTGAAGAATTTTGCAGAGAGTTGGAGATAAATGTCAGGAAACAACAACTGGATGCTTAGGATGGAGATGCAGAGTCTTTTTCAGGAATGTTCAGGGAGGAAGACATACAGTAATATTGTGAAGGATGCAGATAGCCGAAATTGGTTCAATAAATTGAGAATGAAGATGAAGAAGAAGAAAAAGAAAAAGGAAAGAATCTCTGAGTGAAAGATACTCAGAATCTGATCACTGAATTAGGGAATATATAATTAATGAGAAAAAGATAATACTTAAATAAGGGAGATTATGATGAAACTATGAATTAAGATACTTGTATTGAACCTGGTCTTCCCCTCAAAACTAAAAACAATTCAAAAGAACTTATTTTTCTTTTTCTCTTTGCTATCCTTGTGTAATTAGAGAAATTGAAGTAGTAATTGTATGCATGTTTTAGAGATACTTAAGAAGATGATTGAATAATGTTCATGTTAGTTTAATGCTTTTAACTACTCTTTTTTAATTTCTTTTACTTATTGGCGTTACATTGTGGTAAATTTATGGAGGGATAGTAGAATAAATATCATAAGTTAATCTATTAGGATATAGAAATGTTGAGTTAGAGTTAATCAGATAATTATAAATAGAAAATAAGAGATAGTAAGTTTTGTATATAGGACAATTAAGCAATGTTAAAGTTATGATATAGGTGGTATACAAACATTAATATAGGTAAGATAACTAAGCTGTAATCCGTGTGGACCCTTTGTGTGAACCTTTGTATCCCCTTCCTATGTATCATATTTTCCATTCCCCATACCATTCCCCATATATATATACATCTTTAAACAAAACAAAACAAAAACCAGGGGTGACCAAACAGTGACTTGCGAGCTATATCTTTGATATATAATATGTGGCTCTCAGAAATATGTTGGCTGAGCTCCTTTTTGCATTACAATTAATATAAAAGGTTAATATAAAAGCTTTATAATTATTTATTGGATATAAATTGAATCCACTAGATTAAAACCTAAGTTTAATGTTCATGGTGAGTAGAAAAATTAAGAATTTAAATGCTTCTTAAATATTGCGGCTCTCAAGCATCTTTCTTGTAGCTCTTGAACATCGTATGTGACTCTTCCGTTAAACAAGTTTGGCCACGCTTGGTATAATAGTTAATGTCGGATGTGAACTGACCTGGATTCAAATCTCCACTATGCGCCACTTATCCACCCAGCCTAACCTACCTCATAGGGTGGTTGTAACAGTTCAAAGTAGAGAAGACTTGGACACAGTGCCGTGAACTTCTTCAAGGAAGGGTTGGATACAGCTGAATAAATAATGCTAAAAGTGTGGGGTCCTTTCAGATGTATTTTAGCTGTGTCACTCCATACGTGCTTTATACAGTCTGAAATTGGTTTTTACTGTTTAATTTTTGTTTTAGTAGTTGTGAGTTTGTTTTTGTTCTAATAAAAAAATTTTTTTTTTTAAAAAGAAGTGTAGGGCCCTTTCAGAAATTGCTTCCAAAACAGATCAACATAAGGATTAATTTGGCATTGCAGTACAGTAGTAAATGTATGACAAAATTATGGTTTCTGTATGTCATGGCAAACATATATGGCAAAATTATAAGCTTGCTTTCCTCCTGCCCCTGCTTTTCACCCTTGCTTTGATCTTGAATTTTACTTTGCAGAAGGCTTATTGTCTTGTGATGCCTGGAGGCTGAGGGAAATGAATATCAGTTAAATTTTTCCTTCCTAATTCCAAAGACTGATAAGAAAAACAACACACACACACCCCCTAAGCCTCATTCCATCAGATTCTGAGAAATGGCAAAAAAAGCCGTTAGCGCTTTTGCGAGCTAATGGCCCCCTTGCCCCGCCTCCCAGAAGACTGGCAGGCTGTGGCTTGCTAGCCATTGGCTGAGCGGGTCACTGGGAGGCGGGCCGCAGCCTCTAGCACGAAATGCAGCTCATGCCGTCGTCCAGCGCGGTCCCGGATGGCGAAGCCCACCCACCCGCCCTGTAACTAGTCTGGGATTAGCTGGTTGCTCATTAGAGGGCCGGGTAGGAATTTTTTGCCGTTCTCCTGATCGGCTTTTAGAGAGCGTTTTTTTCACCTACCTCAGACTGGGTTGTTCGGGGCTCTGTAGCAGGCAGTGGTTGTTAGTTAGCAGTTTTGGCCACTTGGGATGAGAGGTGCGGGGTAAGGGGGAAAAAGCCAGACAGCTCACAGTGTCCATGCTGGGGCAGCAAGGTTGTGGGGGAATCTCAGCAGCTCCGATGATGCCTACCCGGCTCGAAAAGCGGCTGGGAGAACCCCATCGACTGGCTCGAGGTGGCCAGCTGCCCAGGCCCCTTAGGGGGCAACTAAGGCAGACCATCCAGTGTAATGACTGAGAATGGACTCGAGTTGTATGGTTCGCCCAATGAGATCAGGGGGGTGATCACTAGGACCGCCACCCCAGACAGTACCCTGCACCTCAAAAAGGGGGAGGTAATCCTCCCCCCTTTTTCGTGTCATAGTTAGTCAGTCCTTGTTTGCAAATCCTTTGTATGTTATTCAATAAAGTGGCCCAAGTAATACGCAAGCAACAGTCTGCTGTCTTTATTGGGAGTGCGTGGGTAAATAAATAAATCTATGCCTCAGAAACAGTTTCCTTTCATTCCTGAATTGCTTCTCCATGTGGTTAAAAAAACATGCAGTCACACATAGTATTGCATCTTCCTTCATAAAAACCTTCAATCATATACTGGACTCTTCAAACCTGGATGTGTTTTTGGTTAACTTGGGGTGAGGAAATCACTCTGCATGTGTCCAGAGGCACTGTGTTGTTGTTATGCCCCCAAAGTTGTTTGGAATGTTTGAACTCTGGCACAGTTTACTATTGGTGTCTCCCCATATCTGCAGATCCTGTGCCTGCAGATTCAGAGTGCAATCCTATACTTGCGCTGCACTCTTGCACCGGTCCAGTGTTGTTACAAATGTGCCGTCACGCACATCTGCGCTGGAGTGGCGCAAGCAGCAGCGCCGGCGGACAGACACCTCTGCACCCGTCGGCTGCTTGGTCAGGACAGGATCTTCCTGGAGGTGTGCCAGAGGCATGCCATGGGCGTAAGGGGGTGGCACAGTGGGCGGTGATGGGGTGGTGACTGCCGATGGCCATTGCGCCATATCCTAAGCCCCACCCTGGCATTGGTGAGCCCGATTCGGGCCACTGCTGTGCCTGTTGGCCTGTGCTTGCAAATCAGCAGGTGCAGATCCGAGCAGCCCCAAAGGGGTGTCTGGGGCTTACCTGGGGGCAAAGGGAAAACCTCCCCTTGCCCTGTGCAGTGCTGCTGCTGCTTCCTAATGGCCTTAGGATGCCTTAGGCCGGCACTGCTTAGTATTGGGCTGCTCCTCATCTGGAGATTTCTGCCCCCCTCATTACCATTATCTTTTCCCCTTTACCGTGGTGCCAATCACTCCTGCATCTTTGCAGCCTGTTATAGAACCCTAGAAGAGGAACACAGGAAGCGGCCATCCAGGAAACTGGATGAGGAAGACAGCCAGAATGCTAAAAGGAAGGAGAAACTTCCACTTTGAACTTAATGGGACTTACTTCCAAGTAGACATGACACGCATTAGGAACAAACTGTTACAGCTCCGTCTAATGCAACTCTCCCAGTACCGATGCACCTGCACCAACAGGTCATCCTGTGATGAAGTTTTGAGTCCTGGAGGCCTCCTCAAGGTAAGGGAATGTTTCTTCCTTTGCCCTGGGGCAAGCTTCCACTGCCCTAAAGGATCTACTTAGACCTGCGTCAGACCTGCAAATCCAAGTGGACGTAGATAGGTAATTCACGTCCAGAGAAGGGCATATCGGTGGAGCTGCCACAGCTGATAACTGCCCCTGTCCTGCCATTAACACACCCTCATCCCCGCCTTCTTCCCCCTCCACACCCTGTTTCACCCACTCCTGCCCATCACAACCCTTATCCAGCCCACCGGTCCCTTGCCACAACTTACCAGTGCTGAGGTTACCATAGTGGCCACTGCTTCCTAGCCATTGCCATTCACCATTTATAGCAGTGGTGCTATATGGCCTGCAGTCGGAGGCCTACAATTTTGTGTGTGTGTGTGTGGGGGGGAAGCCCCGGATGCACCTCTGCTGGGATGGGAGGAGGGCAGCGATGAGGCAGCTCACCTCTTGGAGAGGCAAGCGGTTTTGGCCCTTCTGCCCTCCCCTGCCACGGTATGGCTCCAAAATGGAGTCTGGCATGGCATGGGGGAGGAGCAGAGTGGAGTGGCTCCTGGGGGTAGAAAAACAGTGGTGGGGCAGACCTCCTTCTCCTCCTCTGTCCCTGGGCAGCCCATTGGCTGGGTCTGCAACTGATGGCATGGCATGTTTTACAATGGCTGGAAAACACAGTCACTGGAATGCAGGTTCTGGTAATGCCGTGGCAGGATAGGATTGGGGCCTTAATCTGTTACGTTCCCATCCTGCCAGCTGTAATCCCAGGGTTAATGGAGGAGGAATTGGTCAACTCGCCCCAGGTTTAGCCCTGGGAAACAGGTCTCATACTGAATTTTGGCATGAGGTTAGGCCTTGGATTGAGCTATGAGTTATATAATATTATTTTGCAACTCGGTTTGTGCATTGTAAATTTGCAGAGTCGTCTGCCAAATGGGCAGGAGGTATTAGATACAGGGCCCAATCCTATCCAACTTTCCAGTGATGTGGCAGCTGTGCTAATGGGGCGTGTAATGCATCATGCAGTGTTTGGGGGAGCAATTACTGAGGCCTCCTCAAGGTAAAGGAACATTGTGTTTTCTCGATGCCAATCCCCAACAGCCCAAGCAGGTCAAGTCCTTCTTCGATAGCTTCTGGGGGCACTAAATATGCACATTTCATTTTTTGCTTTTGCTTTTAATTTGCACATTTATCAGTTTCTCTGTACTGGTGGGGAGGGAGCTGGAAAGAGAGCTTTCTCATTGCAACAATCACCTGTGAGATTTATTGCAGTGTCCTATTAGACTCTCTATGTCAGAGATTAGGGGGCTGTTTTCATTTGATCATATGGCATCAAGTGAAAAACTCCTATTTTACCCCTCAATGTGAAAAGCAGCAATTCAAAGGTATGTACCTAGATACCCATCTATAAGCGGAGAATTTTTTTTTGCAAATAAATGAGCTGTAAATTGCTTCCTGCCCTTATCAGAGGGTCAGTCAAGGGTCAGGGCAGTTCAGGGATGTCAGCTGCCTGTTGATTGTCTGCAGTGCCTCTGCATCTGCAGTCTTTAGTGCTTGCAGAGCGCATTGTTTACATTATTTGTTGGCTCTGCTGCTAGCTCTTCTCCTTAACTCATTAACTGCCAAAAAGACAGACTCTTGAAATCTTAAATTGCTGCAAACAGTACAAACTTAAAGACTTGGACTGCAGGGCCTTTTGAGGTGGTTTACATTATTTCTTCATGTTGTTTTGAGAGTTTTAAAGTGCAAATGATTACTGCTTTCTGAAGGTGCTATGCTTTTTATATAAAGTAAAAAACTGCTTCCCCTCGAGTTTGCATGTTTTTTCCACAGCAATGCTATCTGTTCTGCGCTCTCTCTCTCTCTCTCTCTCTCTCTCTCTCTCTCTCTCTCTCTCTCTCTCTCTCTCTCTGTGTGTGTGTGTGTGTGTGTGTGTGTGTGTGTGTGTGTCCGTGTGTCCAAGGCAAGGTACAGCTCCTCCTCACAAGCACTATTTTTCTCACTCTCCCCTTGCTGCAGTATTGGCTCCTGACCTTCTCAGACTGGGAGAAATGAAAGGAGGGTAAAAATCAGACAAAATTATAGTCAGACACCTTCTAAGTGTTATCCCTGACTTATCCAAGGGTAATAGAAAATTCCATGATTTTTGGCTCAAAACCTGCCCTCAACCTATCTGTGAGATCAACTTATACTTGAGTATACACAGTACTTATTTATATAAGTAAATGCATGGACCCAAGAGATCTAGAGGGATGGGGATAACCAAATATTCTGTGCCTGGTGACCCCAGTTACCAGAAAGAGTTTGTTCTCTGCCCATAGACTTCTCAACTGTAGCCTTTTTGCATTTTGCTGTAGTACTCTGGAGAAGCTACTGATAACGAAGCAACCCCATATTTGCCTGATCTTCCATCTTTGCACTGGCTTCTGGATTTTTAATCACACTACAATGTGTGGTGCTTGAGTGTGACAAAGAATGCTAGTTACTTGCTTTTAGGCAGTCTTGTTTATCAGACTCACCTAGTCCATTGTTAGGACTCTCTAGGGCACAGGTGTCAAACATAAGGCTCCTTATTTGGCCTATGGAATAATTGGGCTTGCAATCATAGAGCTGCAGAGGTGATGGCAGATGTTAGAAGCTGAAATATGTTGTGGGCCAATAATTGCTTTCATGTCTTCCTAGGTATGCTAGGACTTTAAATAAGTAATTTTAAACTAGTTGCCTCCTTACAAGAATAAAACAGTGGCTGGTCTGGGAAACTCCCCAGTCTTAAAACATACTACTGCACTCAAATGATCACTTAGCATCCTTTCCAAAATGAGAGTCTACATCACTGGACCAATTTACTACCTAGATCCAGGGCTGGCTCACTTATGAGGCCAATTGATGCAGTTGCTTCAGGAAGCAGGCTGGTGAGGCACATGCACTTCCGTCTACCAACTGACCTCCACTGCTTCCCTTTCTCCCACTCCCTGGATTGGAAAGGGTACCTGGGGGTAGAGCGGAAGAGTAGAGTAGAGGTGGTTGATGGACTAGAGTGTTTCTCTCTTCCCTTTTTCAGTGGGAGGAACAGTGGCTGGCACATCACTAGATAAGATGGGCAGCATTTGATATGCCACCTCAAGTACCAGAAGGCCTTCCACCACCTTTGCCCAGAGCAGTACTTCCACATCGGTTGAAACAACAGAGAGGAGGACTGACTGAAATTCAAAATCTCTATAAAGATTATAACTTTATAAAGAAATGTCTAGGCAGAATCCCAAATTAGAGCTTCTAGGCTGACAAAAAAGGCATTCGGTCTTCCCTACCAAAGAAGGCTTCACCAGGACACAGGGACACAGGGAGAAAGAGGCTGTGTCGCACTGCTTCAGCCCTCCATCAAGCGGTTTCTCCATCAGGTACTTGGAAAGTGCTTAACAAGTGGAGTAAGGCCTGTATATGCTCAGTAACTTTCTGGAATACCCACAGATTCTGCCAATTCTCTCTTCTTCAACCATTCTTCAGTGGTCTGAGGGAGCAATCCAACTTTCTGTAGAAGCCCAAATCTGCCACTAAAAGCTCATTATGCCGTGGCTAAATGAATGCATGGAGGGGCATGTGGCATTATGACAACAGGCTTTTACATGCTCATTGAATATATGCTGATTGGTTCCAGGCAGTGATGTCATGCAGGGGGTACGCGGGGGTACGCGAGTACAGGTTCCTAGGATTATGGTTGGCCCCGCCCATTCGCCCACCCACTCATTGACTCCGCCCCCTGCAACGTTTGAATTTCCTGCACGTTTGAGTTGCCTGCATGTTCTCAGAGCCAGGCAGGCAGCGAGCGGAGCCTTGCCTTGCCTTGCCACTGAAAAATGAGCTGTTCTGGGGTTTTGGAACTGTTGGGTCACTTTAACACGATGCCAGGCCTCCTTAACATGTTCTGGGGGTGCTGTGGAATTCTGTTGCAACTGTTGGGTCAGTTTAAAATCATCTGAGGCCTCAAAAAGGGCTTTTTTCATGTCGCTTCCTGCCACGACCTCACTTCCGGCTTATGATGTCACTTCCGGTGGGTGGGTCCCAACACGTGCCAATCAAAAGTGAGTACCTGTTCTTAAATCATTTAGATGACACCACTGGTGCCAGGGCCTGTCATTCTGATGCTACTTTACACGTTCTTTTCTCCATAGAAGACCATCAGACAAGAACTCTCTTTTAGCACAGAACTTAGCACCAAGAATAAATCAACCTTTCAATTAACACAGCAGCAAATGTGACATTCCTGGGAAAATTGTACAGACCCTTCACTGCTGGGGCCAATTACATGTCCAATCTATCCAGAATTATTCTTTGGAGCCTATGAAAAATATTGAATATATTTCTACTCAGCCGAAGAGCACAATCTTAACCTGGAATTAGGCTGGCACAGTTAGGCCAGCAAAGTTTGGCCCGCACCAGGGCCACTGTAAAGCACGTTTGGGCCACTCTCGGATTCAGGGAGGATGGCAAACGTCTCTGTGCTGGCCTCACTGACTCCAAGAATGGTCCAAACACACTTTATGGTGGCCCTTGTGGCGGCCAAACTTTGCTGGCCTAACTGTGCTGGCCTAAATCCAGGTTAGGATGACCGCTATGTCTTGAAGATGTTTATTGAGATTGAGATTTTTCCTTCTCCTTTCTGTTTAAAGAAATATTGTAATGCTGCCAGGAAAAAAAAAAAAAGGTTGGAACGTCTTTTGAAAAACTCATCAACAGTCGATACAATCTCAGAATTGCTCGGACATCACCACCATGAAGGCCGAAGAGAAATGATGTCCTAGCACTGATGATCACAGCATCAAACTCCCATGGACGCTAATGGATGAATGTAGCCTGCCTAGCCATGGCTGGCCAGCAACCCACGCACTCAAGATAAAGCTTGTGCTTGCCCCACTTGTCTCTGTTCTTCATAACCAGAGATGCTGATAGGTCACATGTAATATACAGTTCTAGTTATTAACATGAGGTAGGAAATGCTAGGAAATTAACAGTGATCATGATGATTAATGGCATGACTCGTTTTTACTCCATTAAAGAGCCTATTATTGGCTCTGCTGGCAGTTAAGCAAAAACTGTCAAGCCACAGATCTCGCCACCCACCTGAAATGCAGCATGAGGATTTGCTCAGAAATTATGCATCCAATGCGAATGCCAAGCAGAAGGCAGCTCTGACATTGAGACGGAGCCAATTCCCTGATAAATCTTCCCAGGAGGAAGACAAAGGACTGGAGCACTAAATATGATGACTTAATTCCACACCTGCAAAGTGTTCCTCTTCAGGCTTCTTTTAATGGCTTCGTTTCATGCTCAGACCCCGTATTGAGAATTGTAGCGTAATATCAAATGATACATACTTTGGAAATGAGTCTTGGCGTCAACTGATGTTCAGTTGCTCAAAAGTCAAAGAGTTGAAGATTCTGAACTCTGCTGTTCATATTCTGTTTGCTGCCACAGTGTCTCCCTGGACTTAAAATACTTGGCCACCCAGGAGGGCTTGCAGGGACCTCACATCCCCCAAAACATTCCCCTGTTTTGATGGTGACGACAAGCATTTTAGTATCAAATGAAGTATTGAGTGGTGTTTAGTCCTTCATTTTCTCTACATATTATGTGTATTATGCATATGATCTAATTAAGTGGTTCCTAAACCGGTGGGTCATGACGCACCAGAGAAACAAACAAACAAAAAAATTCCCAGAGCTCCTTGGGGAAAAAAAATACAGCTGTGTGTATGTTCCTATCCTCCCTCTGGCTTGTGTTGCATTCTGAGTTGGTGAGGGGAGGAGAAGATTGGGAGGCTTGTAAGAGCCTGTAAGTCCCTTGATTACTAATACGGGGCTGTGCTAGATCCATAAGTTGCCCCCACACACTGCCACCTCCTCCCACCCTGACATGCCTCTTGTCTTCCCTTGTTGCCCCCTCCTCACTGACCTACCTGGTTTGGCAGGCACTGAGGGAGCAATCCTAACCTGGAGTTAGGCCGGCACAGTTAGGCCAGCAAAGTTTGACTGGCACAAGGAACACCATAAAGTATGTTTGGTTTGGACCATTCTCGCTGTCAGGGAGGATGGTGCACATCCGTGTGCTGGCCCCTCTGACTCCGAAAGTGGTCCAAACATACTTTATGGTGTCCCTTCTGTCAACCAAACTTTGCTGGCCTAACTGTGCCAGCCTAATTCCAGGTTAGGATTGCACCCTCAGTCTCTGCCATCACATGTGGGGTCATTTTAGCTTCGCAGCTGGCAAGCCATTTCTGATGGCCGTAAAGTGTGTTGCATGGTTGGAGTGCTAGTTCCAATAGCAGCCCACTCTATTAGGATTGTGTTGCAAGTCTTGGAGTTTAGGAGAGCTAAAAAGGTAACGGTAAAGATTTCCCCATGACCGAATGGTCTAGTTGTGACCGACTGTAGGGGGCGGTGCTTATCTCCGTTTCTAAGCCGAAGAGCCAGTGTTTGTCCTAGGGCAAGCTTCCGTGGTCATGTGGCCGGCATGACTCTACGCCAAAGTGCACGGAATACTGTTCCAGGGGAGAGCTCCAGAGGTGGCTACCTTTAGAAGTGGATGACAGTGAAGCACTTAACATGATAGAAGGACACGAGAAAAACATAATTGCCTCCAAGCTGGGTTGGCGCAATCTGTTTCCAGCTCCTGGCTACAGGGGCTTGCAGCCTCAGTGTTCCATCAAGCTACAAAACAGTGTTCTTTAAGCTTTTACACAGATGGTTAAACAAGCAGCTGGCGTATGACTGAGAACGGCAATAGGAGCAAAGTGCCAACAGGAAACCGCCCCACCACCCATGATACATAGTCCTCCGTTGTTTGGGTACACGGCACTGGTATGGATTCCCTATCCTACATGTGGTGTAACAAGCTAAGATGATATGGAGTCAATGTTCTGTTTCCATTTGCAAATAACAGATGTCCTATTCCATCACTTGCGAATGAGCAATGCTCTCCCTGGTTTCGTCGTGTTCTGAATGACAGCCTGTTCTTGTGAGACCGAGGGGGGAAAAGTATTTTAGAAGACCGGGTGCTTATTGTTCTAGGAAGTCATTTATTTGTCACTGTACCTACTATTTTAAAATTGGGTTCCCAGACAGTTGATCATAAAGGGATTCCAATATTGTCAGCATGACAATATTGTCAAACGTGGATTAGCTATAGCAGACGTGAACGCAAGTAATTTCTAGCAGTGTGGCAGAAGGAACAGAGGCTGAAAGAAGAGAGATTTGCTCCAGCCACCTATTCCTTGCATGTTTTGCTTCTGCTGCCGCCACCTCTGCACTACTTAGAAAAAGAAGACGTCTCTTGCCATGCTCCTCATGTGGTTTCTTCAAGCATGGAGGTGTGGGAACTTTGGTTTACCACATGAAGGAAGGAGATCCTTTACTGATTCAGTCCCTGCACACAAAACAGAAAGCTCACCATTTCCACATTTGAAGAAGCCACATGAGGAGTATGCTAAGAAGGTGGGTGATCTGCTCTCTGTTTGCTTGTAGTGGGCAGAAAGCAGATCAGTACTGCTACGGCTGGCTGGAGGGACGTGGTGGCAGCACCAGACTAAGGGTGTAAGTTGCTCCGAATCCACTGCACTCTCACTCCCCCTGGCGATCCATCACTGATTCAACCTGCATCATCTCACTGTCCATCACCTCATGGATAGGCTGCCCCTGCTTTCCTCCTCTCGCCACTGTATAGCCTTTGTCTGCAGCAGGGGCCTAGCTAATGAAAGTGTAGCTCAGTGAAGAGGGCAAAATGTTTCCCTGGAAGTGACATCACGACAGGAAGTGATGTCACATTTGTATTTTCATATTCAGGATGTTTTTTTTTTGCCATAACTCTTGATAGAATGAAGATATTACACTCAGATTTGTTTCATTGCAGTCTGCATGAAATTCCACATCAAACAATACATAACATGACAGTATTATTCTTACAAATCACAATTTAACAAACTGGTATTTTTACATGACAGTTATATTTTCATTTTCTGGTTTGTTTTTTTGGCCATAACTTTATCAAAACTTTTGATAGAGTGTCTTTACTCTATCAAAAGAGAGAAACACTCTGGTTTGTTTCGCTGCATTCTGCAAAGTACCTTTCCAATGATTTATAACATGATGGTATTCTTCATACATACCAAAGTTTTCACCATTTTGACACTAGTGTCAAGTTCAGTTTGTTGCCCTCCCAAAGCTTGTTACCTGCTGCAATTGCACCCCCTTGCACTTCTTTAGCTACACTCCCGGTCTGCAGTGACAAACAAGGTACTTGGGAGAAATTCTAGTGTAATGGGGGCATTTTTTTCCTTAGAAACTTTCATCATAGTGAAAAATGCTATTCTTGTGGAGGTTTTTGTGGTATTGCTCTCACGTGGTGCAAACACATTTTCCCATTTAGAGCAACAGCAGTGCAAATCCTAGAAGCATTGCCCTTGCTTTCAGCCAGCTTTCAGGCATTGTCGCATAGACAAATCTGATTGGCTACATAGCAGTGTGATGTCACTGCACTCACTACGTGATCCCTGACTGACTGAAGCCATGATTCCCAGGAAAAAGATGACTAGTTTAAATTAGAAAGGAAAAACAACAACAACAAATACTGCTGAAGGAAGAAGAGATTGGGAATCAACAGGCAGTGAGCAAGGTAAGCAAGAAATGCTTCAGCTCCGTTCCCAAGTGTAGTTTGTACTGTGCTTATATTTGAGTTGAAGGGAAAATGTGACAGAACCAAAAGCAGAAGGGAAATCTTGAAATAGACTTTCAATGCAGATTGTTTCCACAGAAGATATTACACTCTGTACCATGAGGAAAGTGTCGAGCTGCCTGTGCCTTTCAAAGTATTTGTCCCAGCACTTTCACTTACACTGAACTGGGCTATTTGTAGCATTAGGCCATATAATGCAATTTCCAGCACGTGCTCCATGCTGAGGGGTATTCTTAGTAGTCCCAACATATGAGCAAATAATCACTATAACCAACTCCTCTTACTTGTCCTCAGTGCCTAGTAAGCCTACTACTACTACTACTACTACTACTACTACTACTACTACTACTACTACAATGATACTAGCATGATAGATACTACTACTACTACTACTACTACTACTACTACTGATTAGTATTGATTAGAAACTGCCTTGTACGCCTCCTAATGTGGAGGGGAAAGGCAAGATAGAAATATTTTATTAATACTAACAAATACTAATTTTATTAATATCAATACTATCTTATTAGTACTAATTTGAAGAAGACAGACAATATCTCTGACCCTGGAAGATCAACTGAGTAGTTATGGCTTTGATCATCTTTGATAGAACTGCTCTCTGTGAATCTGCCTTTCTAGCCATCTGCACTAGAGACCATCCCAATGCAGTGGCCACGCAGGGATGATGGCCTTCCTGTGGTGTGAGCCTGTGAAGTGCTTTCCAGAGGGGCACTTGCCTGGTGCCTGCTTGATTCGCTGTCTGTTTTCTCATTCTATCCAGCTACTACTAAAGGAGAACGTTCTCGTGCTGCTGGCGCCTATTATTGCAGGCTTTTGGATTCATTTTGGCGGGATCGGTCTCACTGAACGTGTTTTGCTTGGGTTTTAATGTTGGATATGTGTGAAATGGATTGTTTTAACTGCTTTGCAGCCCCTTTTGGAAGTTGTTTTACTAAAAAGTGTTATTTCCATGTTTTGAATAAACATCCCTATGGCAATGGAATCCACACATCGCTGATGCGCCTGAACAGATGCTTCCTTTGGTTTAACCTGAACATGGAGCCAACACATTTCATTGAATTAACACGAGTTCCAGAGTTTTCAGAAAGAACATTTTCTCTCTTCATTCCCCCCCCCCAATTATGTTATGAATGTTTGCCAGGTTCTTCCTTAGGTTTAGTCCAGTCGAAAATTCCCAAGATCTCGAACCCTTCTTCATAGAGAAGATGCTTAACCCACGCCTAATAAATCTTTGTCACTTTTCCGGCTCTTTTATATTCTTTTATATAGAGCCAGAGACTGCACTCTCAATATCAACACACTACAAATCTTTACAATGGCCTTAATGCTGCTTCAATTCCAATCCTGAATAACTCTTGAAGGCCAATCCTCTATAGTGGGACAGCCTGCAGTATTTTTTACTTACCTCCTAGTAGGCTGACCGATTGTCTATGGCAGCAATTCCCAAAGTCCTACTTGGACACTGGGACAGCTGTAAACACTGGCAGGGTGCGAAAACTGGACGCGCGCTTTGATCCGTGTCACCTGCAGTTTGGCCCCCCTCTATCTGTGCTACTGGGCGCAAGTCTGAGCCAGGGGGCAGTGTTAGATTGCAAAATGGAGGATAGGATCTGGGGAAGTGAGCTGCCACCAGATTCGGCCCTTTCTGCCCTCAGAGCATCCCCAGTCCCCACTCAGTTGTTCCCCTGATTTTCCCTTCCCCACCCATAAACCACAGTCGAAATATACCTGCCCTGGTGCCTTCTGGGATTCATGGCAGCAAGGATCTGCACATGCAGCTAACTTGTATCAGTGGCCTCCTATGGCCTGGCAGTGGCATGATCTCTGCGCCATCTCAGGGCCTTTTATGCCAGCAGAACACTCATCCTGCTGTCGCCAACGGCCCATAGGATTGGGGCATTGATGTTGGTTGGCCTTCCCTGTGTCTATCTAAACATTGACATTGAGCTGAGGCTTTCAGTGGGCTCTCAAACACGCCTTCCAGCTTTCTTTCCTGGGTGTGCATACTAATGTACAACCACATTGCATGGAAAGAGAGATTACAGGATGAACTTAGCATACCACTGTGGCAATTAATAGTCCTCGCAAGCCTCTCACACCTCTTAGAAAGTAATCCGCTTGTTTATATTTAATCTTCCTGGGTTTTTTGTTTTGTTTTTTTAGTGTCGCAATGTATGGTGTTTGGGGCTGAAAAGGAAGCTGTTGCTGTGCTGTTGAATACCCAGGCGGTAAGAATAGCTCCGTCCCCCAAATATAAGTTGCATCTTTTTTCAAAGCTGTTGAGCAAATGAAACAGATGTCAATGGAAATCACACCCAATCACTTCCTCCAACAGACCTGCAGCTGCTGCCGCGGCATCCCTATTTTTTTCTCCTCGTCAAAAGTACAGAGTTCACCTATTGGACAGACCAGCTCTGGGACACGCACGTTCCTCCCTCCCTCCCTCCCCTTGACCAAACAAAGCAGCCTGTGGCATCTTGCTGAGACGTGCACTGAATCAAGGTTGTGGAAATGCTGTGGACAAATGGCAGCAAAACCAAGACCCTTTGAGTCGCAAGGCTCGGTGGAAAGAAAATGCCTCGCATTTCATCCACTTAGTGATTGCCGGGTCTTCTTTTTTCTTCTGTAGTAATTTTGGCTTGGAGCTTGGCCAGGGTTTAGGGGAAATACCAGGCTCTTGGCATGGACAGAAATAGTGTGGCAGCTTAGAGCACCACAGCAAAACAAATGAAAGGCAAAGCAAGGAATCAGATCCAAACTGGAAAGGGCAAATATGTGCTGATAAAACCAAGGATTAGGGGCCAGATGGCCTATATCTGCTAGGAGCACTGTCCAAATTTCTCTGCCCATTCAAAGGTCCTGCTCCAGGAGTTTTCCTGATACATTAAAAGTCAGCTCTGTTTGAAACAACCAACCCTAGCAGTACCTATTTAAAATGTCCTGGAGCTCAAAGGTAAGGACAGGACTGTGGGGGTGCAGTCCTAACCAATTTTCCAGCACTGACATAGCTGTGCCAATGGGATGTGTGCTGCATCCTGCAGTGGGGTAGTATTCATGGAGGCCTCCTCAAGGTAAGAGCACAATCCTAACCTGGAGTGAGGCCAGCAAAGTATGGGCGGCACAAGGGCCACCGTAAAGTGTGTTTGGACCACTCTTGGGGGCAGGGAAGATGGTGCACCTCTGTGTGCTGGCCTTGCTGATTTATTTTGTTACCTTTTTAATTGCTCTAAATGTAAATGTGGCAGGCAAACACATCTTTATCGTGCCAGTTTGAGATATTCTTTCTTCCAGAGTCCACACTCTAGGGACAATATTGACTCAGAGACGATTAGAAACCCAAACACATTTAGATTAGTAATATTTGTAAAACTGTTTTCACATTAAGCTCTCTCTCTCTCTCTCTCTCACACACACACACACACACACACACACACACACACACACAGAGAGAGAGAGAGAGAGAGAGAGAGAGAGAGAGAGAGAGAGAGAGAATATATAAAACATGATTCCTTCAAAATTCCCAGGGTCCCAGTAATGCAACACAGCTTTTCTTTACATGCTATATTGTAGTGACACATAATCCAGGTCCTTTCTCAGGGCGCAATCCTAATCTGGAGTTAGGCTGACACAGTTAGGCCAGCAAAGTTTGGCCAGCACCAGGGCCACCGTAAAGCGTAAATTTTTGGACCACTCTAGAAGTCAGGGAGGATGGTGCATGTCTGAGTGCTGGCCTCTCTGATTCTGAGAGTGGTCCGAACATACTTTATGGTGGCCCTTGTGCCGGCCAAACTTTGCTGGCCTGTGTTGGCCTAACTCCAAGTTAGGAGTGTGCCCTCAGCCCACCAGCTCCCCTGGAAGGATGAAGACACCAGAAACTGAGTCCTTGGTCTTCCTTGAGGGAATGGCACACACAGCAGTGTCCTTAGAGGGTGCAGGGTGCTACGTTTTGTAAGACACTTTACCTTGCTATATAAACCGCTCCTCTCTCCCTTGCCGTTGTAGCCATTCCAGGCTGCGAATGCAACACAGAGGTGTCTCCTTCTCATTGTTTCAGCAGCCTGGAATGGCTATGACAGTGAGGGAGAGGAGCTGTTTGCATGGCAAAATTAGGCGCCTTGCAAAATTAGCAGCCTGCCCCCCTCTAGGGATGATACCGGGCACACAAAAGGTGTCTGTGCTAGAGAAAAGTACGCTTTAATTGTATCCAACTTCATCTGAGATAGACAGGAAACGCAGGAAAAAAAGATAACCCCTTGAGAGTTTGCATTAATTTAGTATGGTTGTTAGCATGAATGAGCTGATTAGAACAGTCAGTGAATATGTATGTTTTTACTAGAAGTCACAATCTTTCTGAGTATATGTATCATAATGCAAAAGCACTAAGGCAGTGATTCCCAAACTGTGGGTCAGGACCCACCAGTGGGTTGCGAGCCAGTTTTAGGTGGGTGCGAAGGACTTAGAGCAGCCATATTGAAAATATGGGGAGATGGGTTGCTGGAAAAGGATAGGGCTGTGTGGTTGCTTTGCTTGTGTCAAGGTTGTAAATAGGCTTTTCTTTCTTTCTTTCTTTCTTTCTTTCTTTCTTTCTTTCTTTCTTT
>JAJKFI010000064.1:659639-683902 GCA_029204185.1 Lerista edwardsae
TTTCTTTCTTTCTTTCTTTCTTTCTTTCTTTCTTTCTTTCTTTCTTTCTTTCTTTCTTTCTTTCTTTCTTTCTTTCTTTCTTTCTGACTCACTTTGCTTTTGCAAAATGACTGAGAAATAACCCAACTGATTGCTGCATTCTCAGGCAGATCAGGCCTGGAAAGGGGCTCAGGATTTGGTGTGCGTTGCCAATGCCAGTCCCACCCTCTGCTGGGCCTTATCCGTCAACCCTGCTATGTCTGCTCCCCATTCTGTCCCCCTTCCCTCCTTCCCCCCTGCCCTGTTTCTTTGGCTTTGGCCTTCCTGCTGGTGTGCTGGCTCCTTGAACTGCCACAAAGCTCTTTACGGCACTTGCGGCAGCCAGCACTGGTGGAAAACCTGATCCGACAGCACTGCCTTTTGTGTGGATTGGAACAAGGTACCTGTTAGACCTCATCATTGTTGGCTGCCTTGAATTTAAGGTGAAAAATAAAGAAACCAAACCAACCAGCAAGTTCTTTCAACTACCCCTTTAAGCGCTCCTGCTTTCTCCTGTTACCCGAGTGTGCTTTCTCCTCATTCAGCCATGTGCTATTTTCTTTTGAAAGCACAACAGGTGTTGCCCCAGAGCCGAAGTCTGTCTTACGTTTCTCTAGCAGCAAAACTCTTTGTTTTTCCCCCGAAGAAGAACGCCCCACTTCGTATGAATCGCTTTCAGCCACACAATGCCATCCATGAATCATTTTGCAGCCTGCTATGCAGGCTTGCTCACAACCCCCCCCCTTCAGTCCCAAGGCTATCCCACAGCTATTCCATTCCCTGAAGCCCGATTATATCCTCTTCTTTGTATTTCTGAACAGGAAACAGCAGCCCCTGTCGATGCCACCTTCATCCGAGCCCTCTACAACAATTAGCAGCTCTCTTGTTTAAAAGAATGCTTGGCAGAATGCGAGTGCTTTTTTTTTTTTAATCATTATTTTTCTTCCTGGCTGTAACAGGTTGTTTCTGTCTTCCTCAAGATGCAGCGGCCGTTTCCTACTGTTGTTAAGCTGACAAGCACCAAACACTTCCCTGCGTATTGTGCAAAAGATTTCTGGCTGTTATCCCACCGCCACCAGCCTGATGAGCCAACTTAAAATTCACGGTCAAAGGCATTCTGTGTGTTGTGATGTGCAGCTGTGCAAATGGATGCGTCAGGCTGCCAAGAGAACACGATATGACCGAGACAAGCTAAACGTGCTCTTTTCATGGTTATCTTGTCTTTCAGCGAACGGCATCCGTGTGGATGGAACAGATCAGATCTTCCTGGAGTGATGTAATAACAACAGCATCGACAACACACCCAAAGCAAAAGGCAGTCTACAACTGAAGCTGTGTGGAAGTCGGTGCACATTTGAATTCAGGCATGCACATTTTGGGACCCACTGAGCAGAATGCAGCCCATGTCGTCTTCTGACAGGCATCTGACTACAAGCTGGTTTTGCCACCATGGGTAGGCAGCACAACCGGGAAGTTGATTGCTTTCCTGGCAAGCCACAGCAGGCAGACTGTGTTTGATGGGTCACAGGATGTTTTCAAAAGGGCACAGCCAATGGCAGTCCATTACTTGAAGTATTTTCAATGAAACAAGGAGGTGAGTCACTCAAGTGATGGGGTCTTAGCTCCTGAGGGATGTAACTGGAAGATGTTATGAAATGATGTTGTCAACCAAGTGGGAGCAGATGAGAGGGTTTCTTAGGAGGTGGTGAGGTGGCATCCAAATGTCTAGATGGATAAAATAAACAGCACTTAATTTTCTCAATGCCTTTTTTATTTTATTATTTTTTTGCAATTTTTGGGGAGAGTCCCAATTTAAAAAAAGGGTAATCCTTACAGATGAATCCTATCTGCCCCCTCCACTGATGCAGGTGTATCATTGGATCACACGCTGCATCCTGGGGGGTGGTGGTGTCAATACCAGAAGTGTCCTCCAAGTATGGTAACATTTGTTCCCTGGCCTGGAGATACATCTCTGCTGCCTGAATGGGTCTACTCAGACCTGTGTTGGCACAAGCCTTAGTAGACCCAGGAAAGCAGATTGAGGGAGCAGTCCTAGAGCACAATCCTAACCTGAAGTTAGGCTGGCACAGTTAGGCCAGCAAAGTTTGGCTGGCATAAGGGACACTGTAGGGTATGTTTGGACCACTCTCAGAGTCAGAGAGGCCAGCATACAGATGTGCACCATCCTCCCTGACTCCGAGAGTGGTCCAAACACACATTATGGTGGCCCTTGAGCCGGCCTAACTTTGCTGGCCTAACTGTGCCAGCCTAACTCACAGTCCCAGAGGCAGATCTAAGGGAGGGCAAAGCTTTAAGTTTTGCAAGAAGCCTTACCTTGCAGTGGAAATCACTCCTCCCCTGCACCATTTTAGCCAATCCTCACAGGGAAAAGCAACATCTTGGCGTTGCTTACTGGCTACAGCAGCAAGGGAGAGGAGGGATTTACATGACAGGGTAAGGCTCCTTGCAACACTTAGAGCTTTGCCCTCCCTGTAGATCCGCCTCTGCACAGTCCTAACTAACTGTGCTGGAGTTAGGCCAGCACAGTTAGGCCAGCAAAACCTGGCTGGCACAAGGGACACCTTAAAGTATGTTTGGACCACCCTCGGAGTCAGAGAGGCCAGCATACAGACATGTGCCATCCTCCTACTGAGAGTGGTGCAAATGTGCTTTACAGTGGCCCCTGTACTAGCTAAAATTTGCCGGCCTAACTGTGCCGGCCTAACTTCAGGTTAGGATTACACCCTTAGGCTGGGAAGTACAGGCTATCAGCAGCTCCACTAACTTCCATCCTGCCTCTTTCCAAATCCCTCTAATGTTGAAGAACATGAAAATTTTTCAGGATTGGCTTAAGCTATTTAGGATGGGGAGGGATGTCTTTTTCTCCATGGAAGAAAGTAACTCTAGGGGAGTTTCCACCCCACACTGGAAAAGGACAGCAAAGACAGCAACTTGATTTTCCATGCCTTAAATGTTAACTTGGCAGTTTTCATGTTGCATTTGTATAACCTGTGGAGTCTGTACTGGATTTGATCAAAAGAACGACTGCTGGCTGGAACACAGCATCTTTTGTAAATGAAGCTCATCAATGATAAATCACCATTAACATGTCAGCCTGTTCTTTTTCCATTTCCATATAATGTAACCCTCGGGTGAATGAAAATGTCAAACCATGTTCTCTAGACCACTAGAGGACTTTTACTTCTTCGATATTTAATACAAAAAAAAAAATGGCATAATTTGGCTTCCTGAGCAGAAACTGATAAATATCTCATCTTTAAGACATGTTCACATAACGTATTGATCCTTGTAAATTATGAACTTTCTTGCGTTCAAGCAGATTTCTTCGCTTGTAATGTTGATATTACATAGATAGAATTACATCGAATTACTGCAGAACAGAGATGCTTAAACTGTAGGTCTGGGACTCACCAATGGGTTGTGACCCAATTTATGAAACTCACAGGGCAGATTAGGCTATGTGGACCAAGGGTTAACTAAGCTGCTACCTGGGGGGGGGCACTGCTGCCCAATCACCATTATAGCTGTACCCTGTGTTATGTATATGCCAATGTAGAGAGCCTCTAGAACATTTGGGAACCATTGGTGTAGAGCATTAGAAAAATGGAAACAACATTTTGAGGAATCACTCCAGGGTACTTTTAGATTCTCAGAAAACGTTTTAGGTTGGACAGGGGCAGCCCAACCAGATCTGCTTAGGCAACCTTAAATACTCCAAGAGCCATTTAGACCCGTTTTCTGGAGAAAAGAAAACCTCGGGAGCCACAAAACCCTTTTGACATCTAAAATGAAGATAATATTGCATAGTTTTTTTACCTTTATGCTATGTATAAAAAAACTATAGGGAGTGGCAACAGGATGCAAGAATTTTGTTGTCTCCTGCCTCCCTGGGGCACCTGGTGGGCCGCTGTGAGATACAGGAAGCTGGACTAGATGGGCCTTTGGCCTGATCCAGCAGGGCTCTTCTTATGTTCTTATGAGCGATCGCGGCTGAAAATCGGGTCTCGACATTCGTCATTCACTGTCTCCAGCTTTCTCTCTCCCCACCCCCAACCCTGCTGCCAATCCTCCACAGCCTTCCAATCGCGCGTAAAAAAACGAACGGCAGAACAAAAACCAGCCACTAGGCTGCACCTTGCAGGGCAACGCGGCGGATCACCCGTTTGCAAAGAGCACATGCGACAAGCAGCAGCAGGATGGGCGGGCAGGGCAGACCCCAGAGCCGAGCTGAGCAGCTGCCCGTGCAACTGCTGCCACTATGGGGTGTGTTGTTGTTTTTTCAAAACGGTGGAGGATTTTTTATTTTTAGGTTTGCAAAAGGGGGATTCCAGGCTCATGCACAGGAACTTTTGCAACTTGCATGCCATCGATGCAAACAATCCCTCCACTTTGCAGAAAGAGGGACCGGGCAAAAGATCCTGGAAAACGGGCAGGACACACACACACACACAACTGCGAGACCCAGCACTTTCCGTGCTTGTAAGCGGGAGCTGCCCCAACGTGTGCAAAATCAGGGGCAACTTTGCAACCCGACCGAGAATGAGCCAGAAAGTTTTCCCCACCGGCTCTCTGCTGCACGCCGCTGCCCCCCGCCACAATCCATCCCAGCTCTGCATGCAAAGCAGTGCAAACACATGGAACATTCAACACAAAAAGCCACGCACCCTTCCAGCCGGCGGATCAGCTCTGGAGCTTCGCGGGTTGCCTTCTGCACAAGGCTATCCACAGACCGAGCGGGAGCGCAGCCGCCACCGCTGCCAGCATGCTCTCCCCGCTTCCCAGAGCAGCGTGCAGCGCAGGACTGGTGCCGAGTGGAGAGGTGCTGTCAGTAGCAGCTCCCGGCTCGGGGGGCTCGGAGGGAAGGGGAGAAAAGGGGGCGATTCCCAACCTGCAGCCCTGAGCACAGTGCAGCCTACCGGGAGGGAGAGCAAGCCCGTGGTCGCAGCCAATGCTGGGAGCCTCCTTTGCTACTCTCACCCGGACTCCAGAGCCGCAGCAGATGGCTAAAAGAGCCACATGAGGCTCCAGAATCATAGGTTGCTGACCCCAGTGCTAGCTGATGCTGCCACTGCCCTACGAAACCCCAGGAACGTATCAGCAAGCACAATGTAGTCACTTAACATTGCTCCTTCTCATGTGATCCTTTTTGACAAAACAAGAAATGTGGATCCTGATGTGAACTCCCAGCATGCCCCACACTTTCTGCTTTATATAAATGGACTACAAAGAAGGGGCAAGGTAAATAACAGGGTCACCTCATCCCTTCCTTGTGTGGTGGTCCCTTTAAACTTTAAAATGTCAGTTTAAAGGGATCACACAAGAAAGGAGTGAGGTGAGTGGTAAAGAAGTACAAGAACATCTACTCACAGGGTGATCATGACGAGATGATAGCAGATGATCCATTCCTGCTAAACTTTAGTGAGCAGGAAGTGAATTGGTATGGCTCTGTCCACATTCGATTGGTTGGAGGTTGTGGTGGCAGACTCAGGGTGAAGGGACACCCTAATGTAGCCATTCTACCACCACCACCCCACACACTCACCATTCGATGCAAATCTCATAATTCACATCATAGATGGGCAAAACGTGAGGTTGGGTTACATCTAAGTTGAACACAGCGTTTGGATAAAATTTGCATTCAAGGTCTGATTTCCCAAGATTGTATTTAATATAGCCCAACATTTTACTATTATATTTATTTAAATGATTTATAGCTCATGTTTCCCTCTGAATATTATGTAAAATTCAAGAATCTCAGTCTGGAAATAAGAACATATGAAGAGCCCTGTTAGAAGCCAAAGGCCCATGAATCTCACAGTTATCTGGCCCACCAGATAACTCATGGAGCACACAGGGAGAACCCAAGACAACAGGATGCCTGATCCTGTTGCCACTCCCTTGCCCCCAGCATTCTGAGGTAGCCTACTTCTAAAACCAGGAGGTTGCACATACCCATCATGGCTTGTAACCTGGGATGGATTTCCTTCTAGAAACCTGTCATCCCCTTTTAAATGCATCCAGATGCTATCACATCATGTGGCAAAGAGTTCCACAGATTAATTACCTGCTGGGCAAAAAAAGTATTTTCTTTTATCTGTTCTCTCTCCCAACACTCAATTTTAGTGGATATCTCCTGGTTCTTGTGTTTTAAGAGAAGTAAAAGAACATTCCGCTATTCACTCTATCCATCCCATGCATAATTTTGTATGACTCAGAGCGCAATCCTATACTGCGCTGGAACAGGCAGGCCAGCGGGCCTGCACTGTATCCAGCGTAGTATACGGGAGGCTGGAGCATCCCCAGTGATGTCATGTAGGGGGTACGCAGGGGTATGCGAGTACCCATTCCTAGGATTACAGCTGGCCCCGCCCATTCACCTGCCCACTCATCGACTCCGTCGGTGCTCTGCTCCACCCCCTGCAACGTTTGAATTTCCTGCACATTTGAGTTGCCTGTCAGCGAGCGGAGCGGAGCAAAGTGAAGCGAGGGAGACGGATGGCAGCAGCAGCGTGAGCAGGTAGGCTGCCTGGGGCTCCCTCTCCCGAGGAGGTGGAGCGGTTCCTGGGGGATTTTGGAATTTGTCTCCAAAAGATTTTGGAATTGCTGAAATGAGCTGGTGGCTTTTTAAAACTTGCCTTGCCTTCCCAAGCCAGGCCAGGCCTTGCCTTGCCTTGCCACTGAAAAATGAGCTGCTCAGGGGTTGCTCTCGAATACTTTTGGAACTGTTGGGTCACTTTAACACGATGCCAGGCCTCCTTAACATGTTCTGGGGGTGCTGTGGAATACTGTTGCAACTGTTGGGTCAGTTTAAAATCGTCTGAGGCCTCAAAAAGGGCTTTTTTCATGTCACTTCCTGCCACAACCTCATTTCCGGCTTATGATGTCACTTCCGGTAGGCGGGTCCCGACACGTGCAATCAAAAGTGAATATAATACCTGTTCTTAAATCATTTAGATGACACCACTGAGCATCCCCGGCACAAGGGCAAGTGTGTGCCCTTGCACGTGGGGAGGCACTAGCCTCCCCTATGGGCTCCTTGGATCTGTGCCTGCTAAACAGCAGGTGCAGCTCTGAGGAGACCACTTGGCCTGAGTGGGGCTGTGCCCTGGGGAATGGGCCTAGGATTTGGCTTTATGATTGAAGCCTGTGCCCGCCCCATTCCCGGGTCGGCATGCCCATGGCATGCTCACCACCTGCCCAAGAATGCCTTTCCCACACCCACTCCCTCCCACCTGCCCTCCTCGGCATGTCTCTGCACCGGCCTGCTTCGGCCAATACAGAGGACATGCAGTGTGGGCGCTCTGAGACCGTCGCTGCGGGCAGCACTGGTCTCAGAGCGTTAGTGCCGATGCAGGGGTGCTGCCCTGAGCCCCCGCGTCGGCTCTGATGACGTAGTACTGACGCAACCATGTTGCATCAGCACTGCGCAATCCCCAGGAGTGGGCTGTCAATCATGTCCCCCACTCAGGTGGTGTCTTTTTTTTTACTTCTAAACTGAAGCTCCCCAAATACTGTAGCCTTTCCTCATAGCAGATGTACCCCGGCCTAATAAACATTTTCGTTGCTCTCTTCTGCACCTTTTCTAGTTACACTACTTCATTTTTGAGATGTGCTGACCAGAATTGTACACACTCTGGATGCGGCCTTACAATTGATTTGTCCAATGACAATAATATTGGTCGTTTTATTCTCAATCCCTTTTTTAATGATCCCGAACATGGAATTGGCCTTCTTCACTGCTGCCGCACAGTGGGTCAATACTTTCATTGAACCGTCTGCCAGCACCCCAGGATCTTCCTCCTGATTTGTCACAGACATCTCAGAACCCATTAGCCTATATGTGAAGTTCTGATTTTTTTTGTAAAGTGATTTGCATCACTTTACACTTGTCTACATTGAAACTCATCTGCCATTTGGCTGCCCATTCCCCCAGTTTGGAGTGCTCCTTCTGGATCTCTTCACAATCTGTCCTGGGTTTCACCACCTGGAAAAGTTTAGTGTCATCCATAAACTTGGCCACCTTGCGGCTTATGCATGTCTCCAGATCATTTATGAACAAGCTGAAAAGCCCCAGCCACAGGACAGATCCTTGGGGCACGCCCAGTGGTGGCATCTAAATGATTTAAGAACAGGAACTATGACTTTTGATTGGCACGTGTCAGGACCCGCCCACTGGAAGTGACATCATAAGCCAGAAGTGATGAAAAAGTTAGACTTCTGAAAAAGTTATTTCAATAAATGTTTTCATCACACAGGCCAGGCCTCTTGTCCTTCCTTTGCTGCTGTAAATAGGCACAATTGTGGGCAAAGTTCTTAATGTCCATTTTTTTTAGCATACTTCAAATAGCTGTGAAGATCAGAAATAAAAAGGAATTTTATATTTTCTCTCTCTCTCTCCCTCCCTCCCTCCCCACCCCCAGCAAAGGGTGACCAAGGCCCGGTAGTTCCAGTTAAAAGGATTTGAGGGCCAGGCTACATGTGGCTCTATTTGCCATTCTATTTTAAAAAATCAAAGGTGTGTGGGTGGTTCTAGGGTCGCGTCCCCCCCGCCAATCTGCACAGCCCGGCGCATGCATGCACACACGCACACGCACGCATGCACACACACACAGAGCGCACAGGAGGAGAGGGCGGGGGAGAGTGGCAATACATAATATTTCTTTTTTACCTTGGAGGTTTTGAACTCTGATCAGCTCTTCCCGCTGAAACCAGTCCCATTCGTGCCCAGCCATGGAGGAGCGTGGCGGCAGCAGGGATGGAGGCACCGCGGCTGCAAAAGTGGGGATCCCCTCGATGCTTCCCCCCTCTGCTCGCATGCTCACATGGCTTGCGTGGAGCGCAAGCGGAGGCAGAGGAGGAGGGGAGACAAGGAAGTAAAGAAAGGCAGTGGAAGGAATGGCTTGGAGGAGCAGAAGACGAGGAAGTAAAGAAAGGCAGTGGAAGAAAGAACTCTAAGAAGCGGGACTCTAACTCTAACTCCCTTGCGCCGCTGCCTGCCTGCCTGCCTGGCCCTTAGAACGTGCAGGCAACGGCTGCGGCGCGCAGGCGCGGCCGAGCCCAGGCAGGCCCCACTTCAAAAAAAAACACACAGAGCCGGGAACGGGCGTTCCACCGCCTGCCTGCCTGCCTGGCTCAAACCAACGGCTGCGGCCGTGCAGGGCGCAGGTGTGGCCAGCCCCATTCACATGTTGCAGGGGCGGGGCGGCAACGACAAGTGCAGTGGGTGGAGTCAGCCCTGCATGTAACAACACAGACAGCGTTCCGGAGCGTCCTGGCTACATGACACCTCTGGGCACGCCGCATATCACTATTGTGAAAATTGCCCATTGACTCCCACTCTCTATTTCCTGGTCCTCAGCCAGTTCCGTGCCCAAAAGAGGACCTTTTTTAGCAGCAGAGCTGCGTCTGCTAAAAATGTACCAAGCTCAAAGTCAGAGTGACTCCAAAGTTGTATATTCTGCCTCATGAAGTGAAACTGTGTTCCTGTTCACGTCAAATAAAAAATTAAAAAGAGGATGCTTTAGAGCATAACCCTAAACTGGAGTTAGGTTGGCATAAATTAAGCCAGCAAGGTTTGGCCAGCACAAGGGCCACCATAAAGCGAATTTGGTCTACTCTTGGAGTCAGGGAGGATGGTGCATGTGTGTATGCTGGCCTCTCTGACTCCAAGAGTGGCCCAAACATACTTTACAGTGTACCTTGCACTGGCCAAACTTTGCTGGCTTAGCTTATGCCGGCCTAACTCAGTTTAGGATTGCACCTTGATTCTCTCAGCATAATTAGATTGGCAGACTAAGTACAATTTTTAGGTAATTAATTGGTGTGAGTCAATGTGAAGCTAATAAGTGAAACCGTGAGCTAGGATATATTTTTATATATTGTGCCGTTCTGTTCTGGTGTGCTGCTGCTGCTGCTACTACTACTACTACTACTACTACTACTACTACTACTACTACAACTACAGTTATTTAAACTGAAAGTTACTCTGTTTGAACAGAAGAGGGCAAAGAGTCAGGGACCTGTGTTATGAAAGCAGATAAAGACTTTGGAGAGGGGCCAAGTTCTATAGGAAAAAGATGGAAGAAGAAAGGAGGGGCCAAAGGAAACAAAAAGAGAGGAAAGGCAGTTGGGGAGTCCCCTTTTGTACCCTTTGTTCCCTTTCCCCTTGGAAAGCTCCAGCAGCTGCAATGATTCAATTTGGATCTGCACCAAGGATCAGGCCTGGGTAGGGGTGATGGGATACAGCATCACCAGTGCTACAAATCTTGTGCCCTTCCTAGATCCCACCTATCCCCTTCCCCCATTGCTGCCTCCACCCATGGCACCCCTTCACCACGCTCTCACCACCCCTGAGTTGGATGTACCTGCTTCAGTGGGCACCGTGATGGCGCCGGTCCCAGGGGGAAGGCTATGGCCTTTCAGCTGGTGCTCATGGCTTTTGTGCTACCACAAAGCACCTTATAGTGCTTTTGTGACAGCATGTACCAGCAGAGCAATGGTTTGCCAGTTGGGATTGGGCCTTGAGTTATTAAAAAGATAAAAACCCAGATAACCTTGTTTCCAAGAAACTGCCAACTTGAACAACCACGTTTGTAAGAAAGAACCATGGTCCCTTTGGGTTTTCTTTTTGTTCGGATTTTTTTGGTTGCGCAACACAGACTTGAAGCAAACTTCTCAGGAAGTTCCGGGGGAAATGATCAATGCCATTTTGCTTCATTACGGCATTTATTTTGAAAGGAATGATTTCCCCCAGAATCCTGTGCTTGTCGCTTCAAGCACCATGCCACACATTATTATTTAACCAACCTCTTTGTCCTTGTGACAAATCTAGTTACTATGTGTTTAGCAGCACCTAAGCCCACTTAGTATTTAATTCCTAGAAAATACAGCATTTTCCACACTATTCTACTTTGTATGCCAATAAAGGTTATGACGAATGAATTCTATTCATAGTATTGAACCCAAGTTACTTAAAAGGTAACTCGATCTAATTGAATTGAACATTTATGATCAAAGGGTCACCAACTCTTTTCAGCTCATTGAAGCTGAAAATGTATTATGTAAATTAATTTGTGAGAAATTAATATAGTAAGGAGTTTTAATATATAGATTCTAAGTATTGTTCTAGAAAACCCAAGTAGGCACATTCCATGTGGTTTCTTCCTTGGCTGTTCATAAATGTCACACAGACTCAATGGTCCACTTCTCTGTGATTCTTCTTGTGTTATGCTGAGGCAACTCACAGAGCAGTCCAAGACAATCCAGCACTGTCCTGTGAGACTGTAGTACAATGTGGGGAAAGAGGGAAGCACCCCCACAGGTGTTCTCCTTCCTCCATTCTCCTTGCTCTCAGCCTAACTACTTACATTCCTGGGATGTGCATTTTTTCTGAAACAGCAGAGCCAGCCTTAAGCCAAGGTGGCCTATGTCGTCACACTTGGGGGATAGGAGGGGAAGGGTCATGCTGGCACCGCTTGTGGATCGCTAGTTGCTGTAGCCAGGATCTCTGTGGGCTATAAACCAGTGAGGTGAATGGAGTAGTAGCACCGTCCCACCATGGTCCCACATGGGCCGACCAGAACTAGTTGACAGTTCTGCTATCACATCACTGCCAACTATTTCTGAGTGTCGCACTTCGCATATGGCACCACAAGCGCTCTTCTAGCCGTGGCTGTATGTTGAGTGAGGGGGCCCCGGGGGGTGGGCAGGGAATGCTCCACCTCAGGCCCCGTTGCTCCTGAGGCCAGCCCCGTGGGACAGAGGGCTAGTGGAATATATTCCACTCCATTTTGCTCTTATTGGATGTACTCTGGGCCGTACATAATAAAATGCACATGTAGGGATACAAAATATGTGCGCAAGGGACCTTCAGTGAGTTATTTTGTGACACACTTCGCAGCCCCATCCAAAAGGCCTGTTGGGCCAATGCACGTCTGCTGCATCATCCAGCGCTGTCACTAACATGCCGCAAGGCGCGTTCACATCAGTGCAATGGATGCACAGGCAGTCAGGTTGGTCCTGCAATTCCAGTGCGATTGACAGGCACGTCAGTCTCGTGCTGGCTGAGTTTGGCCAGTGCGGGACCATTTCTAGATGGGGGAAGGCAGGAGGGATGGGAGAATGGGACAGAGGAAGGGTGCGCCCACAGGCGGGGTGGCCTGGGGATTGTGGAAGAGCCGAGATCTGGCAGTTATGCCCCAATCCGGGCTGTGGCAGGGCGCTTGGACTTGCACCTACTAAACAGCAAATGCAGATCCTAGGAGCTCCATTGGCCCAGCTGGGGCTTACCCCAGGGCAAATGGAAATACCCCCTTACCCTGTGGTGAGCTGCAGCTGCCTTCAAACTTGCATTAGGATGCAGCACAGCCCTGCTGGCCTGCCTGCTCCTATGCAAGTTAGGATTGTGCTCTCAGTGAATTGATATTTGATAAGGACAAGGGAAACAAAGACAGAGCCGTTCTACATATATTGCAGAATTCTATATTCCACACAGTTTGATGTGGAGTTAAATAAACAGGAAATGGAGAGAAGGGGATCAAGAATAAAATGCAATAAACACAGTCAGCATCTAAGCAAAATTAGATGTTAACGTAGGCAGGGGAAGGTGTAGAAAGAGGAGGAAAACATGAGCACACAAAATGGAGGAGGGGAAAAGGAGAAGGAAGAGGATGTGAATGGGCAGATGTTGGCATCTAGGGAAATAAGAGAATTACGCAGTGGTACTAAGAGGTTGCAAACAGGAATTGTCCAGTACTGAGTAGAAGTGCAGAAGGAGAAAAAAAGCTGGGGATAGTAACCAGAAAGAACAGAATGTGCCAGATGTGGTTTAAGATTATGATAGAAGATAGAATTCATTGCTGCCTAGGACAGTGGCTACAGGCAAGGAAAAAGAAAGAAGGCTGAATGAGCAACCTTTCCATCAGACACTATACTATTAATTGATACTCCAATCCCTCGGAGATGGAAGATTATTGATGGGGAATAGCAAATTTGGCAAGAGGTCTCCTGCTTAGCGGTTTTGTTGGCTTGCTTAAAGAGAACTGTAAGTTAGGGGGGCCTGGGGCTAGTCTTCACTGATAAACGTAGACCTAACAGAGCGTTTAGACTCACGCACGCACACATGCACAGAAGGCAGGAATAGAGGCACCAAGCTTGCCCCCAGTTTGACTAAGCGCAAGAAACAGAAGATCCGATAGTAGCATCGATAGCCAAGGTTTCGATTTGTTTCATTGTGGCTTCTGTGTAATTTCATGTTGTTGTTTTTTGCTTCCAGGTGTAAATCAATTATGTAAACCTGCTTGCATGTATTCAATCAGTGGCACTCGACAGTATGAGTCATCCAGATGATATGCCCATGACATTTCTACTGTTCATTTGTGTAGGAAGAGAAGCCACGTGCACACGCACGCATGCATGCACACACACAGAGAGAGAGGGGGGGGGGAGATACTTTCAAGGATGTCCTATTCTCCAGAATCACCCCTGTACACCTCTGAGGACACAGTCCTAACCAACTTTCCAGCCCTGACATTGCTGTTCCCATGGGACCTGTTCTGCATCCTGCAGTGGAGGCAGGCCTCCTCAGGGTAAGGGAATGTTTGTTCCCTCACCTCAGAGCTGCATTGCCCTTACCCCATTGCTGGAAAGTTGGTTAGGACTGCGCCCTGAATAATGCAATGTTTTGGAAATGAGCTTCTAACCAAATGGTGATTTTTACATGAAAAGAGCTCCCACGAGATACAGCGTTGGCTGTAAAAACCAGGAAATAATTGCCTTTTCTCAGCCATTTCTTTCTCACGCGTGCCAGCTTTGGGTGTCATGTTCATTTTTGTTTCATTGCTTCCACACAATATGGGGAAGAAAAAATTCCCATAAATTCCTCTGAATTGGAAGATGAGTCGAAGGGAAGGGGGCGGCCAGGAGTGTACAAGACGTTGGGGCAGCCCAAACAGTTCATCAACAGCCTTATAAGCACATGACAGACTTGGAGACGACTTCAAAGTGATGGAGACGACTGCCAGAAGAGTCAGCCAGTAAGACAGCTGCTGCTGTTGGAAAAAAAAATATATCAGCTGCATCTTGGAATCTGGGCTGGGTGAATTATAATCAAGGATCTACAGGACAAGTCAGTATACTGTATACACTGCAGTGGAAGGTTAGACGATTAGGAAGTGTGCCACTTTGTCCATGCTTACTCAGCACTTTCACAGGAACTGCTCAACCTGCTCCATTTTCCTCTCTGTGAAGGCGCACAGGTGCAACCAGAGACGTCATCCGGGCGCGCCAGGAACCCTCCTGACTGACAGCCCTCCGCCCCGATGGCGGAGGGCAGCCACGCCTCCCTGTGCTTCACAGCGCCTGAATTGCTCCATTTCAGAGCGATTCGGGATGTGAGGGAGGGAGGGCGGGCCCAGGAGCAGCTCGCCTGTCCTCTGGAGAGGCGGCGCGGCCCGGGCCCGTCCGCAGAACTGGCGGAACGGTGTACCGGGCTGTTCCGCCAGGATGACACCGCTGGGTGCAACCCCCATGCTCAGCCAATCATAACTGAAGATCTTTTTATTGTCTGTCAAAGCAAAGAGTGATCAAATAGAATGGGGGATGGGCGAATGCATGGGGTGAACTTTGTTCCAGACAACTATGTCAGCGTCCTTCCGTCACGGCCCGCTGAAGTCTGTTTTTGGGTATATTGTGGGGCTGCGACTTCAGCCAGAGGCTTGTTATAGAAGCCAAGCGAACTTTTCACAACCGAGTTTGAAACGATGCACGTCTTCTTCAGTTTTTGGCAGCCTGAGGCAGGAGGAAAGCTTCAGCAACAGTGGCCGGAAAAGAGGCATCTCACAAAAAGAAAGTGAGAACTTGAAAGAAGTCATGGAAAAGTAGAGGAAGGGGGAGGAGAGGCGGATTTGCAGGCTATCAAGAAAAATACTGGATCTCTGTTGGATGGATTGCTTTCCTAATAGGTGTTTGGGTCAGGGGTGTAGTCAAGGGGAAACTCTGGGATTTCTCCTACAATTGCCTTTAGTAGCAATGCATTTGGAACTTTTTCAAAGGATCTTTGCCTACAAGACACAGCGGGACCAGGGGCATACATTATCAATGTCTAGGCCACCATCTTTTCCAAGATCTACTTGTGAGACTATATTATTATATGGCTGCAATCCTCTGTGAAGTTTCCTGGGAGAAAGTTCTACTTAATACAGGGGCAGACCTAGTTAAAATGGCGCCCAGGGCACCCAACAGAAGTGCACCCCCACAGGAGCCCAGGTCTACCCATTGTGAACAGCCATGGGTTGACCAGGGCCCCAGGGCCCAGATCAACCCATTGGAAACAGCCACAGGTAGACCAGAGCTCCCTACCCATTAGGAACAACAGCAGAGCCCAGATCTACCCTTTAGAGCCAGCCATGGTAGACCAGTGCTACACAGGTCAGGAAGGCATCCATAGTGCAGACCTTCCCTCATCCATTCAAAGCATATTTCCAGTGCCAAGGCTTCTTTAATCATAACTTTTAAGGTCACGGTGAGCTTAGCCTTAGTTTTTTTTTTTGTAGTTGGTTCTTAACGTTTGCTGACTTTAGTTTGAAATCCCTGTGTCTCCACTTTCAAAAATCTGAGTCAGTGTCTGAAAAAGCCACATGTGAGCAGAGACCATCATGCAATGCTTCCAATTTGCCTATATAACTGGGGGGGGGGCAGGTACATGCTAATCTCCCATGCAAATTGGAAGCATTGCATGATGGTCTCTGCTCACATGTGGCTTTTTCAGACACTGACTCAGATCCGGAGCCCTGGTCTACCCGCGCAATGTTGTGGGGGCCACTGGCGCCCCCCTAGATGGCCCCAAGATGGCGCCCAGGGCTCGTGCCCCCCCGCCCCCTAGATCCGCCACTGACTTAATACAGTGAGGGCACAATCCTAACCAGCGCTGGCTGCCTGGACTGTGCTGTATCCAACACAGGTTAGGAGCAGGCTAGAGCCTCCATGGGGCAGGTTCATCCCCTTACCCCAGGGTAGGTGCCAGTCACCCTGATGGAGCTTCTCAGATCTGCGCCTGCTGCTTAGCTGCACAGGCTGGGGATGGGGCTTTAAGTCCCCCCCCCCCCGAAAACTAGAAGCAACCTTTAAACTGTTCCGGGCAGCATTCTGAGGCATGCGGCCTCTACGGGCCTCAGAAAGGTTCCAAACATGACCAGAATAAGGTCTCATTCAGAGTCCCTGTGAGTTGGAACCCCCGGATTTTACCTGCGAGTTTCAGTATCCAGGGGGATATTGGGGGTCTGGGATCCTCCACATATACCAAGTTTGCTCCTGTATTTACCTTTTATATTTATCCAGGTTATTTTCTAATTGCATTTTTCAATTTTCATTCCTTTTAAATTATTGCCAGCCACTCTGCCATGAAATGGGCTAGGTCTTTACATGACCTTTACATCAATGTCTACATAGAAATAAAATGGCAGGATAAGAAAACACTTTAAAGAAAACATTCAAATTGATGTGTTGTTGTATAGTTTTAGTGGTGCAGGGACATGGGGGTTATCATGACAAGTTCCTGCACTTTGAAGTTTATCACTACACTCCTGGTCCCAGAAAGCAATGTTTTCTGCTCAGACGCTAGGAGGAAATTGCCTACATGCCATATGCAGTATGTTATGTGAGATAGAAGCACATGAATCTCTTTTTCCCTCACTAGCCGTGACTTCCAACCCTGTGCACAAGTGGAAACATAAGAATTTGCATGGCCACAGCTGTGTACTTTTCATGTATCTTTTTCATGCATCTGTGCGAAAATGGTACCATATGTGAGAATGAGTCACGTATATAATGGAATCGTGGTTGACACATCTACACTGCTCGTCCAGGCAGCAAAACATGTGGAAGGAAGGCACCCATTCCGAAATGGTTATTTGAGCATGCTGTGGCGCTATGGCCAATCAGGACTCCACGGTGTGTGACCCAAATATTTAGGGATCTGCACCTTCCCACTTTATGTCTTTGCTGCAGGAAACACTGCTATGAAGTGGCGCTCAGGATTCAGTGTGGGATGAACTGCTTTCTATTGATAGCTCTGAACACGCACTTGGAAGGGAGTCCGCCAGCTACATTCCTGGCCTCAGCTGTGCCGGTCCAAACTCTTTCTCCCTAGGCCATGCTAGAGCTCCACTAAGGTATAAACCTGAGAAGGGCTGGTCTCTGAATGCGAAGCAGAACCTTCCCAATCCCCTTAGACCCTCTTGAGCATGCATTTATATTTCTCCTCTTGCCACATTTCCACTGGTATAAATGGCACAGGAATGCAAGACCTTGGAAAATATGCTTGCAGTCCCAGGCTGATTCTTACAAGATGGAGGCGTTGTAGGAAAAAGGATTATGCAAGTTAAAAACGTCCAGGCTCAACACTCATTACGGGGTGCAACTGTTCCTAC
The DNA here is from genome assembly GCA_029204185.1 of Lerista edwardsae. NCBI lineage: Eukaryota > Metazoa > Chordata > Lepidosauria > Squamata > Scincidae > Lerista > Lerista edwardsae. The sequence continues at coordinate 677,105 of JAJKFI010000064.1, forward strand.
CGAAAAATACTTTTTGCAGCTGCATACTGAGAAATGTTTCACATTTTTCTGTCACTGTCAAATCTTCATCAGCCACGATCACTCTCCACCTGGATTTTACTTAGGCGGATGAGCGGTAACATTAATCTATAGATCTCATTTGGTTTTGCCGTGAATGAAAGCAATTTGATGTTTTTTAGACTGTGATTTCAGGTTTTGAAATTTCTTGTGCCAGACATAGAGCTGAAAACAATCAAGGGGATAATTGTTCTAGGCAGGATCAGCTGTAAAAATCTGTGACTTCTCTTTGACTCTGAATTGTACTTTCAGAAGCAAGATCCGGCACAATCTCTTCCAATGAAGGTGGAGACATATGATGGTTTTTAGGCCATTGGTACTACTAGAATTGATTAACCAAGATTGGTACTTGGTTGGATGAGATGGATCAGCAGCTAATTGTATAGCAAGAGATGGATGCTAAGAGAAGGATGAGCAGCTAATTGTATATGGATTCTAAAATGGGGAGGGCACCACCAGTGCCTGAAACCCTGTGTTATCCGCTCTAAGCTTACTGAAGGAAGAGATGGGATAGTCAAAACATAAAGAGGTGTCACGGATGATTTTTGTCTGCCCAGGCCCCTCATTGCACCATCAGGATCTGCATGTTTCATGTCCTACTGCCCCCCTCTGGCATGCCTGGGAATTGCTGCCAAACTGCTTGGGCAGGCATGGTTTGTCTGAATTTGCCTGCGCACTACACAGAATAAGCTTGTTTAAACCATTAAACAACAATTAAACAAATTAAACAATTAAACAAACAACCATTAAACAATTAAACAAATTAAACAACAATTAAACAACCATTAAACAAACCATTGTTAAAACATAGTCAGGGATGGTGGCGCAATAAATGGTGCAGATGCAACAATGCACCATGGAAGCGGCCAGTCCCACGTGCCTCAGAGCCATTCCAGGCAGTGACAGCAGTGTGCAGGCACACACCAAACCAAACAGCTTCTCCAGCGCATTGCCATCGCTACCTGAAATGCCTCCAACAGTGACTGGTAGGCTGTAATCCAATCTTACTCAATGGAAACGAACACCTCTAGCAATCACTCATGCAACCAAACCCTCAATATCAGCGGTTTCTAAACAGAAGGGAGAGAACAAGGAAATGCTTACAAGGAAAAATGGGGAGTGTGTAATGGAGCAAGAGGAGGAAATAGGAGCAGAACAAATGGAAATTACAGAGTATTTACATATGATAAAGGATAAGTGAGCATTGCATTTCCCTGGAATTGCTGGAAGTGTATTGAGTGGGAAGTGTATTAGTGTAGCTGGAAGTGTATTGAGTTCAAGGATCGGCCAGAAACTGGGTATGGATCGGCCACAAGGATCGGCCAGAAACTGGGTATGGTGTTTAAAGAGAGGGAAGGATTCAGTTTTCATGAACTGCCCATTCACTGCCAGATGCAAAGCCCTTGCTGATGCCACCCCTGCCTGCTGCCCCGTGCTCCCCCAAACCAGCCCGTTACCTCCTCACATTGTTCCTTCTTTGCCCTGATATATAAACAAGTCAGGAAGTGTGGAGTGCACTGGGATTGCTTCCAGCATGGCTGTCACTTCCTGTTTTTTTTTAAAGGGGACCATGCAAAGAAGAAGCACTGGGAGGAAGTAGGGGACTGGATCAGCACCTTCTGAATTGCTTTCCTCTTGATTTGGCAAGTAGAAAATGGATTGGAGAGCTATCCACAGAAGGCTGGAGGGAGGCAGTGGTACAGTCAGTGTGAAAAGCCCCCCCCAAGTCTGTTTTCCGCTCCCTGCAACCTGCTGCTTGATGCAAGTCAGGCCAGTCACATGATGCAAGGGCCAGCCATGCTCCTGGTCTTTTCCAATGAGTGTCAGGCAGTGACATACTGGCCAATTTAATGTTAGAACCTCGTCTTGCTGCTCTTTAGCCATGCCACCGGAGCCATATCCCACTAGGGGTGCAATCAGTGATGTCATCCAGGGGCGCCAGGAACCAGAATGCCCGGATGATTGGCAGCCCGCCACCCCTATGGTGGAGGCCAGCCACGCCTCCCTGTGCCTCCCTGCGCCTCGAATCACTCCATTTCAGAGCGATTCGGATGCGCGGGAGGGCGGTTGGGCCCAGGAGCAGCTCGCCCGTCCTCGGGAGAGGTGGTGCGGCCCGGGCCCGTCTGCGGAACTAGTGGAACAGCGTACCGGGCCGTTCCGCCAGGATGACACCGCTGGGTGCAATCCTAACCAACTTTCCAGCACTGACACAGCTGTGCCAATGGGCATGTGATGCATCCTGCAGTTGGGAGGGGGGGCAATCACAGAGACCTCCTCAAGAAAAGGGAACATTTGTTCCCTTACCTCAGAGCTGCATTGCCCTTGCCCCGGTGCTGGAAGTTTGGTTAGGATTGCACCCTAAGACAAATCAACAAAAAAAAACTTTAAAAGGCTGGAGTCTTTGTATTCTCTCATTTCTTCCTCTTTTATCTCCATTCTCCCCTCACTCTTGTTTCCTGCTATCACAAATCCCCAGGTCCTTCAGCCCCTATGTCCCCTGGGTACTACTCCTGATTTCCATATCTCCTTTTCCTATTTCTCTGCACACCATTATATGCACCATTATATACTCCGCATTTCTCCTTGTGAGTAAATACCTGCTTCTTATTTATGAATGCTGATGAGGTGGTGGGTGTATTTAAGTTCCAATCATCTCTTAGAATGGCAAGGAAGTGGCATTGCCCATAAGTATATAACCCCTGTGACATTGGTATTTGGGGACTCAATACAGGCATGCCCCGGTATCTGCTGGAGTTTCATTTCAGATCCCACCTGAAATGGTGGATACTGGGGAAGCCTCGTGGGGGAACAGCAGTAGTTTTGCTGCAACAAGGTTAAAAAAAGAGATGTATTTAATGTTTTCCTATCTTTTTAATAGGCATACCAGTATCCATGATATCCGTGGATAACTGAAGTCATGGATACTGAATCAGTGGATGTATTGGAAAAGGCAGGAGATACCTCGAGGAGATAGGACTGGTATCTGCAGTGGCCCCTTATCCCAGATTAGCCAGGAAGTACGGGGTTAATCCCAGGGCTTCTGCAAGCTTCAGGAGCACAGCTGCAGGCTGATGAGGGCCCTGGCTAGGAAGGGATTAGCACAGGTGAGGATGGGTGTGGCTGATGAATTAAAGCCTGCCCAGCAACAGACACAGATTGGCCTACCTCAGTATAAAGATGAAGGCAGGAGCTGCAATAAGGGACCTGGGTAGGTGCTGGAGGAGGGCACCAGGTACCACCTGGGTGGATTGCTGGATGGATTGTTAAAGGAAGAGTGATTAGCACCGGGCAGGTGTAGGAAGGAAGGAAAGTAGCTGTGGATTGACTGAAGGACTGTTGGATGGATGGATGGACTGGATACTTGGTTATTGGAACTGTGAGTGGGTTCCTGTGGTGCCTTGGCTGGAGAATTGCTCTATGGGTGCCACGCCCCTGGAACCACCAGGTGGAGGAGGCAGGTGTGGCTTAGGCAAGCTGACGGCCTATTGTTTGGTGGTGGGGTTTTGTGGTGCCAAGTTAGGGTATCTGGAGCTAAGCCGGTGATGAGGGCAGTCTGGAGGAGGCTGGCCAGCCGGTGAATCCAAGCAAGGCTGCTGGAAGTGAGGAGAACCAGTGGGTGAAGGAACCCCCTCCCTCTTGCCTATCTCTGAGGCTGCTTAAAGGGGAAACTAAGCCTTATGTGGGCATTGGGGCCCTTGGGGAGGCCCAGCAGGGAGTTTCTGGCAGAACAGTGGAAACCTGTATTTGTTTCAGTGCTAAATGTCAAGCAACATGTCTCTGCATTGCTACTTTTCTAGAAAAGAGAAGGGAGGGGAAACTTAATAAAAAAAACAGTTTAATAATAAGCATGCACAACATTTCTTTACTCATTTGTGTAATACAAATTGTCCATATCTCATGCTACAGGGCAGAACTGAATAGCAGAATTAAAGTGTTGTTTTTTTTTTAATGTTAGGATTAACCGCATTTGATATTTTTGAGATCATTAGCATTTAGAGATTATGCTCTCCTTTGCAGCATGTGCTGTTGAAAACAGATGGAGAAGATACTTTTCCATGAGCGAGAGCTTTCAAATGTTGTCTGGTGCACAAAATGAAACTCGCTGCCTACTCTGTGGAGCAGACTTTCGTATCCAGGACCCTCAAAAAAGAAGAGAAATCATTTGGAGGACTCCTGATTGCAGTGCTCACTACGAAGGGCAACAAAAGTGAATTTTGAATGTGAATGAAAATGTGAGAGAAACATTCAGAGCGCAGTCCTCTACATACTTACCTGGCACGCAGTCTCATTCAATACAGTGGAGCTTACTTCCGAGTAGAAACACCTAGGACTGTGCTAGAATGGGCCTTTTGCAGATGGGAGAAATTAACAGGGGATTATAGGGTTCCCTTGCAGTCTAATCTCTTAAGAAAGACAGTAAACTGCTTCCCCCCCCCAAACTAGCTGCATGCGTAACTACACACACGTGTACATTGTAGCCTCTCCTTTTGCTTTCCCCACTATTAACAAAAAAAAATCCCCTAATTGTGTAGGGAGGCTGGTTTGTTAGATGCCCTCCCAGGAAACTAGGCTGAATGCAATTGATTTAACATCTGGGGCCAGCTCTGGTACTATGGTACAGCTGGTACATCTGGTACATCTGGTACAGCTCTGGGGCCAGTTTGGTACTATAATGTCCAAACTGGCTCAGGGCCCAATCCCAAGCACCTCCCCGGGGCAATGCATCTCTCTCGTGTCAGCCCAGGGCTGTCACAAATGTGCAAGGCACGTCTGCAACAGTGCAAGGCAGCACTGGGGCGGCACAGGCAGTTGCATCAACCCAGCAGTGCCGTGGCTCTTGCGCTGGCCAGATTCAGCCAGCTTGGGAGGTCAGGGAGAAGACAAGAGGGAGGAGGAAGGGGCAGGGAAGGGTGAAAGGAGGCTCCAAGGGTGGGCCAGTAGAGTTGGGATCTGTCTGAACTGGGCCACTCAGGCTTGTGCCAGTCATTTTGTTGGCACAGATCCATGCAGCCCCATAGGGCTGGCTGAGGCCTACCCCAGGGCAAGGGAAAATATCCCCTTGCCCTGTGGTGAGCTCCAGCTGCCTCCCAGCCTGCGCTGGGTTAGGATTGGACTGTATCAATGAACTCCTGATTTATGTCACAAATTAGCAACACAAAAGAGGAAACTTTTTTATAAGTGTCTTTCAGCTATGAAAACAAGTAACAGGAACACATTTTCAATTCCCATTGGGCTAGCAATGAAATTTTCTTCTTCCTCTTCATTTCTTTCTCAGAACAAGAACATAATTACTTGTACCTCCTTTTCCAGAAGTTCAAAGCCACCCTAAGTATTTTTCTGGCGGCTGTTCTTAGAAAGGACTTCAATCCATTTACAAGACCAGTCTAAGGACTGATATAGACAAGGAAAGTATGTTTCACACCCGTTCCATTCAGAGCAGCAACAGAAGGCATGACCATAGGTCTGTCCATATGCTTACTCCTTCCTTTATTACCCTAATCATCTGCCATTTTTTGGCAACTACATTATGGAAATGTTTGGTCCTTTTAACAGTTATTACTATTTTTGTAAGTGGCTATGCAGAACAGGAAGAAGGGTAGTAATTTTCTTCTGAAGTACAACTATGTTGTCACGTCACGGTCCCCGCTGCTGGCCCCTCTGCAGTCAGGAAGGGAGGTGGCCAAGGGGTCCACTGACGACATTCTCGGTGGGCGCAAGGAAACACGACCAAGGGACGGAAGAACGATACGAGGGCCACCCTTTATTTACTCCAAACAGGCAACCTGTTGCAGTTTCACATCTCACAGTCCAGAACTGGTTGAAACTGGCATTCCGTCTCTCCGTCTCAGAATCAGATAGAGCACCTGTGTGTCCTTCAAGCCGGAAGCTTCCCAGCTTGTTAGAGCAACTAGCTTGGACAGTAGTTGTACTCCCTTTCTGATAGTGTAACATAAGCAGGCAGTTTCACACGGGAAGCCCTGGCTGCAAACACTGCACATTCCCATGAGATCATAGTGCTCTAAGGGTCACCCCATTGGGTAAGATGGGGCACAAGGGGTCTTCAGGTATCCACCTCCAGATATACTCTGGCTGCATCCCTTTGTTCTTGTGTAGAAGGAGTTTTTCACTATGTGTGCATAAGATGTAACAGCTGCACTGAAAAGCCGCCTGCGAGCGGCAAAGACTTCACCGGCTTTCTTAGCCGGCAGACTGAACTTTTTTACCTTCTCACTTTCGCTACAATAAAGAGACTTTGTTATGGAAATGTGGAGATGGCTTCAGTCCTTCGCACCGGAGCGCTAAGGCAAGCGCTGGAATGGGTCTCCAAGCCCCCAACTCTGCTACTATTTACACAAATACACAACAGGTTATGGTGTCCAGAGCACGCCACGCTATGGAAGATTCAGCCGTAACCCTGCAGGGGCTCGCAGAGGACCCGATCCGCGGAGCAGAGCGGAGCGAAGACTGAACTGTGAATGCGGCTGCATCCTTCAACTCGCGGACATACTGACAGATGTCTGATGAGGAAGGAGCAACCGGAGGAGTGAAGGAGGAGGAAGATCTCGGGGACGGAGCGGGGGAAGGGGACGCTGGTGTGCCTGGGGAACCCGAGCAAAGCGAGGAAAGCGAAGAGGACGAGTCGGAAGACGAAGATCTCGGACCTCTCTTTCCCCCAGCGGGGCCTCCCGACGGCCAAGCGCCTGCCCCGCAGCCGCCGCCGCTCGTTCCCGGGCAGGGCGC
>JAJKFI010000064.1:683912-695408 GCA_029204185.1 Lerista edwardsae
GGTCTCCAAGCCCCCAACTCTGCTACTATTTACACAAATACACAACACAACCCAGATCCCTGCCCGCCTAGCCCCTGTCCAGAGCCCAACCAATATCTTCGCCTTCCTCAGCCGATAAATGGTCCAACCAAAGGGTTGCCCAACTGGGCTATCTCAAAGTCTAAAGTCCAACACAAACAAGGGTAGCCGACCACTCACGACTCTCCTTGGGGTGTGTGTGTGTGTGTGTGTGTGTGTGTGTGTGTGTGTGTGTGTGCGTGCTTGGGGCAAGCTTTCCTTCTCTTTTGGGTTGACTCTTCAGGGCTCCGGGTAGTCATTCCCACGGGCTGCTTCGACGGCTCTCCTGAGCCAGGTGCCTGTCTTAGTCCATGGTTGGCTGGGCGCGTCCTCGTCGTCGTCCTTTGCTCCTCTCCTGCTCTCCCAGGTAAGCCAGCCCTCCCGCCTTCCCTGTCCCTCCTTTTATCCTTCCCTCTACCTGTCTGATCCACCGCAGCTGGCTCGGGTGAATGAGCTGCATATGTATACGTACAGCTCCATGTGGAGCTGTATGGTATACAGTAGATTTTCATGTGGACTCTGGGGTGTTTTCAGGCTGCTGTTGACTTTCAAGGAAATTGCTGACAAGGGCATGGACATAAGAAAAGCCCCACTGGGTCAGGCCAAAGGCCCATCCATCTTCCTGGTTCTCACAGTGGCCCACCAGATGCCTCAGGGAGCACACAAGATGACAAGATGCCTGCATGCTGTGGCTATGCCCTTTCACATGGCATTCTTAACTAGCCTACTTCTAATGTAAGGAGCTTGCACCACCCATCAAGGAGACTCTCTGCACAGTCACTCCTACATTATTGCATCAATCCCCGGCACCTGGGCATCGCCCTTTGCTTCAGGAATGCCTTGAATTTGGAGCCAATCAGATGCAGTGATAGATGGGAGGGCCCATTTGTGCTCCACTTGCTTCTAGGAGCATTCAGGTGGTGAGAGCTGAACAACGCCCCTTGCATGTAACACTAGTGAAGCTAGCAGGGGAGGGGGATAGGATTGGGGCATGAATCTTGCCACATTTTCAGTTAAAACTTAAATATGTTCAGAGCAAATGACATAAAGAGATTAACAAAGTTGAGAGCCATTCATTTCAAGATTGTAATGTTCCATCATTGACTTTATTTTCCAGATTAAACTCCTTACATCAGTGGTTCTCAAACGTTTTAGCACCAGGACCCACTTTTTAGAATGACCATTTATCCTGGACCCCCTGGAAACTATTGTCATGGCCAGAAGTGCCGTCATTGTGATGCCAGAGTCTGATACTTTCCTGATAATTTAGCAATAATTTGGGTTATTTCTCAGTCATTTTCCAATAGCAAAGTGAATCAGAAAGGAAAAAGCCTATTGACAACTTTAATTCAAACAACCACACACCCCTCCCCTTTCTAGCATCCCATCTTCCCTTATTTTCAATATGGCTGCCTTAGGTGCTTTGTGACCCACCTGAAATTGGCTCGCAACCCATGGGTGGGTCCCGACCCACAATTTGGCAACCACTGCCTTACATTATACATCAGGAAATAGCAATTAAACAATCCATTTGACATATTTCAAATAGGAAAATGTAAAACAAAATGGTATCAAAGAGAGTTGTTTGTAAGGTAAGTAAGGATGTGTTTGTTTGTTGCTTGAATTTGGTGTGTTTGCAATTACTTTGTTGTCTCCTGACTCATTTCCCTTCACCCTACTAGCAATGCTTCAATGCTTCAAGAGGGAGAAGACTATTTGGGCTTCTATCTTTATATTCCTATTGCAAGAGAGAAGCTCAGACAGCTTCCTGAGTATTATTATATTTAGATTTGCCACCAGACAGAACTCTGTGCCCCTGTTCCCTTCTGTATTTTGATTTTCCAACACTATTCTTCACTTTTCCTCCAGTATTCATATTTTTCCTCTTAATCCCGATCCAAAAAAGTAAAAAAAAATGCTCCTTGTCTCCATGCAGTGGAAATTTTTTCAGAAAGATGTTCATTTGGAAATATATTATATATTATATGTGGTTCCAAACTCTTTGCTGATAATTCTGAGAGATTATCTTCGTGAATAACAACTGTTTTTACAGCAGACTTTCAGACAGGAGATATTTTATTTGGAAAAGTCCCATTTTCCCCCTCCCTTGGTTACAAGGTGTTTAAATCACTATCTGAAGGAAGTAGGAAACAGCTGTGGCTAAAATGTGCTTTTAAAAAACGTGTCTTCCCCATCCCCCCCCCTTTCATGCAGAACTGCCAAAATGAAAGCATTAGCAAATACTTGAGGTTGAGGAACGTAAGCTGGAGCTCACATATTGTTGGTTGTGATCCTAGAAAGTGCTGCTTTTCTTTCCCACCCAGTGCTAGACAGTTGTAGGTCAGTACATGCTATTTCTAACCTACATGGGTCATGAGGCAGAAAATAAGAAGCATGGGGCCAAAAAAAGTGTGTAATATGTTTGTCACTCCTAGTGGCAGTGCTACCGTATTCTGGGGGGGTGGGGAGATTCCCCTGAGCACTGCACTGGTGGAGCGGGGGTGGTGGTATGGAGGCAGATGGCACTGTTGGCGGTGAGCAATGATGAGTGAGCAGCATTTGGCCTGCCCGCCTACCCCCTGCTCCCATGCTGCACCAAAATGGAAAGTGTGCCAATGCTGGGAGTGTGGTGTGGTGGCACCGGGGTTGGGCAGGTGACGCTAGGGGCAGACAGCTGTGAAGTTGGCCCCTGGGCAGATAATTGGCAGGTCTGCAACTGGCCGCTCCCTTTCTTTGACTTAACTAGAGTGCCACCTGAATCTGTGAGAGTAGAAGTGTCCACGAGGAAGCCTACACAATGAGTTACGCAATGACTGAAGGTACTCATTGGCACTGATGGCAATTGTATCAGGCTTTAGCTATTCAGGATAAGCTGGTGTCACAGAGAAAGTCACCTGCGCTGGGTGCCACCCAGTGGCGGGGAGTGTTCAAGACATTGAGGCAGCCCAAACTGTTTGTCAACAGCTAGAGCAAAATGGAGGCCACTGTTGGCTAAGAATAGCTATGAAGAGGAGGGGGAGCGGCTGCTTGCAAAATTTAGTGCTGTGATCCCTCTCTAGGTATGCCTAAGAAAGGGTATTTGGCTTAACCATGGGAGGGGGAACCCTCATGCATAAGGAAAACCCATGCAGGTGCGGATCTAGGGGGTGCTAGGGGGGCACGAGCCCTGGGCGCCATCTTGGGAGTGGGTGCCATAACCATGGCGTGCCACGCCCCCAAAATGGCGCCCGCGGCCTGCCCCCACCCAGGCCCTGCGCCGCGTTCTCCGCGCTCCAGCTGGCCTTAAAGAGCTGGCTGCATTGGCTGGCTGCACTCCCACCGATTCGCTGCTCTCCACCAGTCCAGGGTTCCTGAGTAATGGTGCTACTAGCATGGGCTCAGGTAATAGGGCAGATTCCACCAGGGGAGAAAACAGGAGCCTTGAGGTCAGCACAAGAGTTGCCCCAGCCTTAGCTCTCCAACTGCTTGGCAAAAGCAGGACCAGCCTGAAGCAGTGCCAAAGAGGCAGTTCAGGGGCAGGGATTATCCTCCTCTTCCTTTTCCTGCTCTGCCTGGCAAAGAAGCTGGATGGCTGAGATGGCAGTGGGCATGGGTCCCTTCTTCCTCCAGCAGCTTTCAGTTTGCTGCCCCCTTCAATTTGCCATTTGATGTGAGCTTTTCATCCAGCTACAAGGATTAGATGAAGGAAGCAGAGGATAAGGTGGGGTGAGAAATGATGGAAAGGTGTTCTGCCAAATTCCCTGCCGGGCCACCCCAAGAGCGCTAATGCCCACACTAGGCTAACTAGTTTCCCCACAGTGCGACCTCAGAGATAGGCAAGAGGGAGGAGCTGTAGGAGAAGGCACCTGGGAAGGTGTGGATGAGGACCTGGATAGGTGCTGGAGGAGGGCAGCAGGTAGGTGCTGGACAGATGGATTGCTGGACTGATGGAGTGCTGGCTGGACTGACTGCCTGAAGGACTGATGGATGGACTGACTGGCTAAGGTAAGCTCATTGTGGGGAATAACTGTGGGGAACAGTTGTATGTCTGCCATGCCCCTGAAGTCACCAAGTGGAGGAGGCAGTTATGGCTTGGGCAAGCTGACTGCCTGTTTGTGGGGTTTGTTGGTGTTAGACTTAGGTTAGTTTGGAGCCAAGCCAGTGATGAGGGCAGTCTGGAGGAGGCTGGCCAGCCGGTCATCCCAAACAAAACTGCTGGAAGAGAGGAGGCCCAGTGGGTGAATGAACCCTCTCCCTCTTGCCTGTCTCTGAGGCCACTCTGGAGAGGAAACTAGTTAGCCTACTGTGGGCATTAGGGCCCTTGGGGAGGCCCGGCAGGCAATTTGGCAGAACAAAGGGTAAGTCGGAAGCCATGAAGTCTTCCTTTGGGCGCAGGAGCTAGGCACCTGAGTCATAAGCAAGCACAGCCTATGAGCCCATGGCTGGCCTATGCATGATGCAACTGACCAGTATGAGTGGCCAGTATCAAGTGGCAGATGGTGGGCATTGGTGCATAGATGCCAGTGCCTCTCATGCCAAGACTGCTGCTGCCTCCTTCTAGCCTGCCGCACATCTTGCTTTGTTGAAAAGGCACTGCATGAGGAGCAATTAGAGGCATTAATGAAGAAATAGTGAAGAATAGTGAATAGTGAAGCAATAGTGAAGAAACAGGGGGCTGGATCGCCACCTTCCATGCCATGCAATGGTGAAGATGTGGGGCATTATCAAGGGCTTTGAGTTGGGCATTAAATCACCTGGCATGTAGTTACTGTTTAAAATTTAATGGAATTCATAATTTCCTTGCTTTTTGATGCATGAGTGAGTTTATGAGCACCTTAACTCTTCTTTTAGTTAATCCTCTTTGGGTCAGAGAATAGTATCAAAAGTGGCTAAAGAAATAATTTTTCCATAATAATATGAAAGGGAGCAGATGAAGAGATGCAATAACTGGAGTCAAGGGCAGAGGAGAATATGGGAACTTGCAGGAGTGAGAGGGGCTGAGAACGGAAAATAGAGGTGAAATAATGAACCAGACCTGTAGCTGTAGGTTTCAAACGTACATTATTCTTAATCAATGCAAATTAGAATTGTGTGTACATGACAGATAAATGTTTCTCAAACTGTGGATAGGGACCCACTTGGTGGGTCACAACCACCTATCAGGTGGGTTGCGGAAAGCTGGGAGCAGCCATCTTGGAAGCTGCAGACTTTTCTCTTGCTATATTCCTTTTGTGAGTGTCAACAGTTTGAATTTTCAAGTGAGGTTTTTTTTTTAAAATTGTTTTTAGTTCAGTGCTTTCACATAATATTTTGCCCTAATCTTGCTTTCTGTCAGGGATGTTTAATGGTTGTGCAATTGCTGCAGTCCAAGAATTCCAGTTTCCATTCCAGGAGCGTCACTTGTTTACGCCACAATGGCACTTCCTGTTTGATGATATCACTTCTGGCCATGACAACACTTCCAGGTTAATGACATCACTTTCTGGAGGGGGGGGGCGTCCCAACACAAGTGCCATTCTAAAAAGTGGGTCCAGTGCTAAAGCGTTTGAGAACCACTGTGATAGATGTATAGGTGCTATCCCCAGAACTATCCACATGTTAATTTTCCTTGAAATGACGGTATTTGTAAAATCAGATACAATTTTTTGAAACATGTGCAACACCATCCTAATATTTTAAAAGATTTGGGTTTTGACTGCGTCTGCACCTTGGTGTCCATCCTGGCTCCTTGCTGATTGACCTTTCGGAGGACGCTTGCGCTTCCACCTGGCATAGACTTTTTGAAGTGGGGCTTCAGGGCATGGGCCTTTCTTTGGGGTCCCTTGCAGACACTGGACCTTGTTGAGCGTGTTTGGTCTTGGGGCCGAGTCTGTGGGAGGTGGAGACCCGGTTGCTTGCTCTTGCTCTTGACCTTGCCTGCTCCCTGTGCTGTTGTGGTTTGTCTCCATCTTTTGGTCACGATCTTGACTATTTTCGAGGGCTGGTGGGTCCCGGCGGGGGGGGGGGGGAGCGAGCTTTTGTGCTTGCAGGATTTGGTGTTTTTCCTTCTTCGGTTCTCTCTGGAAGATTTCGGGGTATTCCATCTGAATGTAGAACTTGTGAGTTTTGCCATCTAGAGCCTGGTACAGTTGCCCATGTTTTGCGTCACTGTTCTCTCGTGGTGGACTTCGTGGGCGCCTTTGGAGCCAGTTTTGTCTAGTTTTGTTGATTCCTCTGGTGGGTGTGTGGGCTCAGAGGCGGATCTAAGGGGGGGCAAATCTGTAGGTTTTGCAAGAAGCCTTACCTTGCAGTGGAAAGCACGCCTCTCCTGCACCGTTCTAGCCAATCCTCACAGGGAAAAGCAACATCTTGGCATTGCTTACTGGCTACAGCAGCAAGGGAGAGGAGGGATTTACATGACAGGGTAAGGCTTCTTGCAAAACTTACAGATTTGCCTCCCCTTAGATCCGACTCTGTGTGGGCTTTCTCCCTCGGGATAGCTCTGGGGTGGTGGCTGATTTGGTGGCTGATTTCTTGGCAGCTGTTGTTGGAAGGGGCAGTCACCTATAAATGTTATTTGGGATGTGATGACGGGGACGGGTTCCGTGGTCATGTTCAAATGTTTTGGTGTTTGCTTTGCATATTTAATTCTTTTTTTTTTCCTTTGGATGCCAATAAAGGTTTATGAAATGAAAAATATTTTAAAAGAATGACAGTCAAAGGCCCGGCCTGAACGAGTTGCCAAAACAGACTTTTGCATTTGAAAGATCTCCAATATTTCAATGACAAAAAAGCATTGATGGAAATGGCAACGTGGTCTGAGAATATATTATTTTGCTATACTTTGCACCAAGGTTAACAATACATGTTTTCTGGATGAACCTGCCTTCCCCTGAAGCTTAAATAATACAGATTTGTCTCCTAATAATCATGCTCTAGACTTCCAGAAGCTCAGTAATGCATGTTTTTCACTCCAGTCATGGCAGGGGCTTAGTGTGGTGTTTGAACTGGCAGAAAAGCTGTGATTTTACAGGGCTGGGTGGTTGAATCCCACAGCAGGTAGTTATGGTGATCGGTTTCGATATTACAAACAATCCCCCGTGGAGCAATCACAGCCATGGCATTTACCACACTCATTATAGTTCAGGCTAACAAGGCACTCCACGCAGCCAGTGCAATGTTTAAAAGGCACATATCTCGGCTAATGCTCATACAGCAGCAGCTGCATGCAGGTGTGCACTTGTATGGGATTGTAGTTTAGATAGTGGCATATCTACCATATGGCAAGCCAGGGTACGAGTCCTGGGTACCATCTGAAGGTGAAGCAATGGATGTGGCGCCTGCCACCTGGACACTTACAGTGGCAGCTGGAGTGATTTTGCCCCTGCCCCTGCTGCAAGCGTGCGTACATTACCGGAAGTGGCATCACATGACGTCATTTCATTGCATGCTGTCACATGACATCACACCTTTCTTGCCTGGGCCACCATAGCCACCGTATATGCCACTGAGTTTAGATATTATGCCAGCTGGATGGAATGCCATGCCAACACACATAAGTGCTTTCCAGCAGCTTTCACGTAGCCATTATGATTGGCCCTTAGCCTTGCCGTTGCCATCAGGCTCTTTATTTTTGACCTCCATGAAATGATCTTGAGCCTGCCAAATATGCTCTTTCCCCTTGGCTCGCTTCCCACACGTGCATTGCTTGTGAGCCATTTATCCAACTCCTTATCTCCACGGCTAGGTTTTTAGAAGGAATGAAGGAACATTCTTTTCCTGTTTTGAAGTTGGTTAGGTCGGTGTGCCAGCTTTTCATATCAACTGAAGTTTTTCCTCCCTTGAAAGTTAAGAGTGGCAGGAGGAGTAGGAGTAGGAGTGGCAGGAGGTGGTGAATTTCTTTATGCCTGTTCAAAGGGAATGGGGGAATCCCAAACTCCAGCACATTAGTTGGGAACTAATTCTTAGCTGGCTCTCCCCCACCCCATGAGACAACTGCTGCCTGATTGGGCTGCTGGCCGGGGGAAGGTACCCTGAGCTCAACTGGGGGTTGCACACTGCTCAGGTGACCTTTCTACATACTGATCAGAAGCATGCAGATCCCTGCCCACCCTCCTCTTTCTGCAGTCTGGGCCTTGCCGGTCACAGTGTTTGGAGCCTGGTAGGAATTTTTCTGTCTGCCTGATTGGCTCGTGGTGGGCTGTTATGGGCTGTGGTGGGATGAGGGTTCTTGTTTCTTTTCTGTTAACATTGGTCACTTTGATGCAGGTTGATGCAGGCACAAAGACTTGAAGTAGGGTTTTCGGTGTGCATCTGGAGGTCAGCTAAGGCACGGCATTACGTATTGACAGCTCCACAGTTGCCTGGCTGGCGCTTGGGCTGGCCAGAAATCTCCACTTCTTCTGCTTTGCCTTTAAACTTTACAACCAGTTCACAGAACACCAGTTCACAGAGGCAAACATGCTTACCATCAAGTGTACACTCAACAAGAAGTTGCAGGTGATTTGAACTATTGTATACCTGCATTTGCAAACAGATGCTTATCACTTTGTAATATACACCGCTGTCCGTAATTTGGGGAGCGGACCTCAATAACTGCTGCTTGTGCTTATAGTGCCTACAAAAAGCACTACAAGAGAAAGGACCTAGGTGTCTTCCTTAGTATCTGCTGTGCACAATATTCAGAGGAAAGAACATTCTTGTAATACATGGAAACAGACAAAGGGCTCAGGTTTGAAGAAGCAAAAATGTTTCAGGTTCCAAGAAGCAAAAATGTTTTAAAATATTTGTTGTCCACCCAGTGAGATATAGTAAATGGGCAGACACTGAAGCCAAAAGGGAAGTCATAACCTCGTTTTATCTAAGCAGCATAGCTAAATAAGTAACCAAAAACTCAGCCGAGTTGCTCAAAGATTCCTGGTTAGTTGAACCATGGGAAAAATGAATATGTATGGACCATATTACATACATCAGCCATTTGCTAATTCTGCAGGGACCATTTCCTATTTCTGCTCAGTCGTTTTATGGCGAAGAAAGAAGTTTTCAACCAATGGACTATGGAATTAAAAACTGTGTTACACAGTCAATTTCATGTTTATTCCCTTTTAATTCATGGTCTGCAGGAGACAGACATCCAAACATGTCTACTTGGTGTTAGTGCCTTCCTGGAGAGCAAAGGGCCAGACCAGTAACAGAATTACAGGACTGATGGCAAGAGGCCACAGGCCAGGAAGGCCACACGTTACCTTGAACCATGTAATCACGCACTCGCATTGATCCATGAAGCCTCATGTTCCAAATTTGAATGGAGGCTTATGTACTCTTTACATTCAAATTGAGCTTTCATGGCTCTAGAAATTACAGCAGGTGTCTTCAAACCCCGGCCTGGGGGCCAGATGTGGCCCTAGGAGAGGCTCATTGATGTGGTCTTCTTCTTGCTTGTTCATCTTTCAAAGAGGGGATAAGGATAAAGTGGTGGCAGTGGAACTGGGCTGGCACAGCCTGGACTGCTTGCTTGCCCTGCTGGCTGTGCTGTATGGGACAAGGTGGTCCAGCCCTTTACAAGGGATATCAGCAGGGTAGGGCAAGCAATGAGGGCTGGCCTGCAGGGTGAATGACCAGGAGAAACACAGGTGAGGGGGGCAGCCCATACCAGTTTACCACTTCCCCCCATTTTTCAGGTGACCACTTTATTCTGCTTCATGACCGGGCTAGTCCACCTAGTCCTTTGAATCTTAGTTCTTATCTGTGATTGGTATTCTCTGTAACTTTTTATTCTTTTGTGGGTATTGTAGCCCAATCTCTCTTGGTCTTAAAATCTGTCTCTTACTCTTGTTCTTGTTCTTCTTGGATTAATTCTATAAACTAAATCCATATCTTCACTTAATTTTACATCAGTAAGTGATCTTTCCCCAATCATTTCCCAAAATATTCTTGGTAGAGTTCCTCCTTTTTTTTTTTTGTTTACCTTTTTATTAGCTTTTCTGTCTAATTTCCTGTCAGATACTGCATTGAAGTCTCCTAAAATATGTATGTCCGTATCTCCCCATACAGTTAGTATCTGGTGTAGTTTCTTAAAGAAATTTTCTTGTTATGTATTGGGCGCGTTGAATTTCAATTTCAAGGTTGAATTTCTTGTTTTGCTGATCTTTCCTCTTCTCTCTCTCCTTCTGCAGATGTCCTATTTCTTTCCAAACTATGACTTCTGTCTCCATTTCTTTTTCTTCTCAGTATTCCTAACTCATCTGCAAACTCTTCTCGAAAATCTTCAGCTTTCATTGTCGAGTTTATATTTTATCTCTTATTTTTATACATAAAAAAGAACTTCAGGAATCTGCCATCAGTATCTAATATTCAATCTTCTTAATGCTGTTGCTAATTCTTTATATGGTATTCTTTTCTGTCTAATTTTCCAAGGTATTTCTCTTAAAATTATAATTTCTTTGTCTTGTTCTTCTCTTCCCTTATTCTCCAGTAATCTTAATACAAAATCTCTTGTCTTCCTTTTCGTAAATTTGATTAAAATCTCTCTTGGTCTTAAAATCTGTCTCTTACTCTTGTTCTTGTTCTTCTTGGATTAATTCTATAAACTAAATCCATATCTTCACTTAATTTTTCCTTGTCCAGTCCTGTCTCCTTTACAATCCATTCTTCCATTTTTTCTCTGGTGTTTTCATCTGGTTCCTCTGGAAAATTCTGTATTCGAATTAGATATGCTGCTCTGTCCATCTCCTGTCTCAAGAGGCCCATCTCCAGCTGTAGGTTTTCGTTTTTAGTTGTTGGTTTTCCATCTGCATCTCTGAAAATTTCTTTTCTATTCGCCCTATTGCTGTAGTAGTACCTTATTTTTTTCAATTCTTTTATATCTTGTCTTGTTGTTATCATCTGTTCTTGTAAATTAGTTAAAGATTGTTTAATTTCTTTGGTCTCGCCAAACCATTTCATTATGACCTTTTCTTTGCTGCCTTTTATCTCGTTTTTTAATTCGACTCTCATTTCATGTAGCTCATCTAAAATTGATAGTTGCCCTGATTGGCTATCCCGTCTTTCTTGGATTCTTGGCTCTTGAGCCATTTGTGTATTCATTGGTGTAATCACTTTTGGTGAAGTTCTTACTGTTGTCTTTATGCTGTCCTTCTTTTCTTTAGTGTATATATACTCATTTTGGTAAGTCTCCACCAATATCAATGTCAATTTTAACAATTTTCATAATTTTTTATATCTTAGTCCACAATGTCTTAATCTATAATCTTTAATTCTAATCAATATTTTTATACTTAATTCAAGAAAATCAATAATTCAAGCAATAGTGGCAAAAACCCTAAAGACAGGAAAATATTCAATAATAAGACATCAGCTCAATTATTCATTAACAATTAGTGACTCTTCTGTAAAAAAAATTGTTCAACCAATATGTTGTTTAACACCGACCTAAATACATATGTATATAATTCATTATTTAAAAAAGAGAAAAGAATATAT
>JAJKFI010000064.1:695508-711089 GCA_029204185.1 Lerista edwardsae
ATATATATATATATATATAGTTCATACATATATGAACTACATATATGAACTTGGGCAGAAGATTTAGCCGAGAGGGTTAATGCCTCCGTTTGCCCGAAGAAACAGCTGAAGATCTCAAGGTCGTGAGCTCGGGACTGCCGGAAGTCTCTGAGAGCGGCAGACCTTGCAACTGCGGCTGATTAGAAGCTGAGCTTCAGCTGCCTCATGGGAGGAGGAGTGTGCTGAAGGTCAGCTGCGTCTCTGGTGAGAGCAGGGAAGCATCAGCCAGCAGAAGACAGACGGGTGGCTAAAGAAAGAAGGCTAAATCCAGAAAGGAAGATCTGAATGTGTGTAGTTCTTGAAAGATAGAACATTCTGTAAATTGTAAAAACCTTCGGGTTTATGAATAAAGTCTGCCCATGTAAACCGCCTTGAGTTGCAGTCACTGGAGAAATCTGGTGATCTTAAGAAAGGCGGTATATAAATACATGTATGTATGTATGTATACCAACTTAAAAATCCATTTATAAATCTCTTATATCTACATGTCCTTAAGAGTGTCACGAAATCTAAAATAAAAAATTCTAAGGTTAGTATTATATCCAAAATGTATAATCCAAAAATAAGCTATATTTATTCCATCAATATCTGATTAAAAATTTATTAAAATATATATAGTTCATATCACCTTAAAAGTCTTCAAGAAGAAAAGGAAAAGGAAGGAAAAAAATTATTTCATCCATACGACCTTAAATGTGTCATTCATAATATGACCTTAAAAAATTCAGTTCTGCCTAAAACCAAAAGTAAATTCCTTCCCTTTGTTCCTTTTCATTCAGTTGCCATTTTCTGATCTCAGCAAACGCATTTCCTCCCATAGGCGCGTTACTGCAACACTTTTTCTTTTGCATTTTGAAACATGTACAGCCCCCCCCCTCAGGTAAATATGTGTTTGGAACCATGTCAAAGTGTTCCCATATACCTGAACTGAAATTGGCGCCTTTGCCCGCCGATGGGACTGAAAGCGTAATTTTTACTGTGCACTATGGTGCGCTATCTATGGTACTGTGTATCAATTTATATGGAAATATTGAAAAAAGCTACCTTTACCCCTGAAAATCTTAAAAAACACATTGTTCACTGAGCACACATCTTGCTTACTTCAGGAATTTGCAGAAGGGGACCCTAGAGTGCAAATCCTGAAGTAAGAAGTTCATTCTTGCAAAACTGAATTTTTGGCATAGCTTTGACTGCTGCTAGGCTAAATTAAGTGTTTTGCAGGCTTCTAACAGGCTGCTACTTGTTTTGTACCCCCTGTAATGAGCTGGAGACAGAATTCTTCTGGACTTTCCTTGACCCTTCTCTGCTTTATAAACATCTTGGAAAACCCCCTATTTTTTATTTTCAAAGAGCTGGCTTCTGCAGCTTGCAGCTTCCAATATACTTCCAATATAAGGTGAACCTGAGTTCACCTTTTGAGGTTCCCTCCCACCCCAGCCCTAGAACAAGCTGTGAACAGTTGAAGAAAAAAGTATCTTTCTCATTGATTTGTCTTCCCTAGCAGCTACAGAGGCAAGAAATAACCTTTCATAAACCCTTTAGTTCCTATGTGAAACACAGCATGTTTCATATTGTTTCCTATGTGAAACAATTCCATCTCCCACCCCACTATGAGATGGAAACTGAATTTTTGGCATAGCTTTGACTGCTGCTAGGCTAAATTAGGTGTTTTGCAGGATGATTCACTGTTTGGCTTGTACAACTAATATAATTTATTACTAGTATGTTCCTGTTCTTGTGTCACTGAGTGGATCATTTTAGCTTTTCTTTGAGGGACTGTAGCCTAAGGAACTCTATGAGGCCTCCATGCTGCAGTGAAGCAACTAAGTGCCCAATCCTATTCAAGTTTTCAGTGCTGAGGCAGCCACAATGAAACCCCAAGGTAAGAGAATATTTGTGCCCTTACTTTGAGGAGACCTCTGTGACTGTCTTCACACTGCAGGATGAAGCACATGCCTCACTGGTGCAGCTGGATCACCACTGGAAAGTTGGATAGGATTGGGCCCTAGATACTCATACCAATGCCTGCAACCTGTGAATCTGGGTCACGGGTGCACAGAAGCACCATCATGTTTTTTTTCCCCTCAGCCAGTAGGTAAATGGTACAGGACAGGTAAATGGTAAAGCTACAGCTGATGACTGATAGCAAAGATGCATTACAGATTGTGTACATTACATATGCTAATATGTCCCTGCAGTGGGGAAGGGAGCCCTGAGTGTGCATGTTGGCTATGCCCCAGTAAAGTTTGCTGCCATGGTGCAAGAAACAGGATGACCCTCACAGCATGAATCAGCTTTGTGAGAAAAGTAATTTGTCTGTTGTCACCAGTGAGATATCCAGATCAATTGCTTTGGATGAGTGGAGATGCTCACACAGACCCAAATCTGCTTGTGTGCAGAGGTTTGTAGAAACCAGGTTTGTTTAAAAAATTATTACAGATGCTAATTGTACCTGAAAGCTTTAAAGTTGACTCAGTGAGAAAGGTTAGCCCCTGACCTAACAC
This sequence comes from Lerista edwardsae, assembly GCA_029204185.1. Classification (NCBI taxonomy): domain Eukaryota; kingdom Metazoa; phylum Chordata; class Lepidosauria; order Squamata; family Scincidae; genus Lerista; species Lerista edwardsae. The sequence continues at coordinate 698,052 of JAJKFI010000064.1, forward strand.
AGGAAGCCAAAATGGCAACTTTCATTTCAGATTTGGGGGCCCCCAATCAGATTCAGAGATGGCTCCCCATAAAACAAAAAAAAACCCCAAATTCTGCCCGTTTCTTAAATGATGACATGGGTGGACAGTCAAAACAACTGTACCTCTAAAAAGGTCTATCCTTACACTGTTTACAGTGCAAGTTTCAGGTCATTTGGTGGAGCCACTTTTTGAAAATCTCTAAATCATAAATTGGCGTGTAAATCCACCAATGGTAGCGAACGGGTTGTTCTGTAAAATCTTTACTGTCCCTCCTCAATGTTTATATCTGTTTGCAATCCAGTTTATATCCTACTGCTCTTCTAGTGATTCAAACTCCATTTAAGTCCCCAATTCTCCAAACCTGTCACAACATCTTTTTCAGAAGTTCTTCAAAGATCTCTTCCTTCAATTGAAACATGCAAATCGCCACAGTTTAAACAAATCCACTCCCTGTTTGGCTATTTGTAATCCACCCAGTTAGGCAGTTAATTAATCCAATTATCACAGATTCTAGCAGGGGTTCCAGCAGGCAAAATGCAAACAATTATCGCAGGTTCTAGCAAGCAGGGTGTAACGCTATCAAAATGTCTCTGATCCACAGTGAAGAGGCTATGGGCTGGTAATTATCCAATTAACTCAACTGATCCAACTGTGGCTCACTTCTTTCAACATCTGTATTTCTCAACAGTCATAGTTTTTAGTCTATATGTATTTCAAACAATGATTCCTTTAAAGATTCCTTCCAAGGACTTGCAAATGCTTCCTTTTGTTACGTAAAATTTGCAAAGTCTATCTACATCATAACATTGGCACAATGCTGATAGTACTGACACTGGGGTGCCGAGTGGCACCCCCCCATCAGCACTAGAGCAATGGGACCGGCCCTGCAGGCAGCACTGGTCCTGTTGCGCCCACGCCAAACCTCCCTTGCATTGACCAAAGCTGGCTGGTTGGGAGGGAGGCTCCATGTTGGGGCAGGCGCAGGATTGGTGGAGGGAGGGAGATTGTGGGTGGAGGGAGGGCAGACTGTGGGTGGGCTCCGGATTCGGCTATATGGTTGAATCCTAAGGACATCCAGGAGGCCACGCAGCCCCGATTTGGGCTACGCAGTCTCCTTGGATCTGGTCTCCTTGGATCTGGTCCTTGGTCTCTGAGGAGTGCATAGGGGAACATGCCCTTGCCGTTGGGAGGCTCCAACCTCCACTATACTGCGCTTGGATTTGGTGCTGGCCGGCTAGCCTTGCCAATCCAGCGCAGTATAGGATTGCACTTTCAGGGAGGATGGCACATATCTGTGTTCTGGCCTCTCTGACTCCAAGAGTGGTCCAAACATACTTTACAGTATCCGTTGTGCCAGCCAAACTTTGCTGGCCTAACCACGCCAGCCTAACTCCTGGTTAGGAGTGCACCCTTAGACTAGGGGAGTTAAATAGATCTCGTTTCTTACTGAGGTCAAATAGCATTTATGGCTCTTGCTGAGGGCCAAAAGTGATGTCATTAAGCAGGAAATGATGTCATTAAGAAGATCATAACGAGAAATAAACAGTTTTTCCTCACCTAGGAACTCATTAGCTGCAAAAAAACAGCAGAACAAATGTGCATATGATCTTGATCATATTTTCAAAGTATGAGAGAGCCCGATTATTATGCGGTTTCAGCAACTCTGTTTCTGCCAAGAGGTCGCTTCACAACTCAACAGCTGAAAGGTACTCTGCAAAGTGGCACTTTGGCAGAAGCAGTGCTCTTGATTGGGCTCTCCCAGCACTGCTCTTTCAGCAGTTCCACTTCTGCCGATGTGTCACTTCGCAACTCATTAGTTGAGCGCAGCTGATGGTGGTACTGGGAGAGCACAATTATGCGGGCTAGATAAAGATCTTCCTTGGGCTGTATCTGGCCTGCAGGCTTTATGTTTGGCACCTCAGTTTTAGCTCTTGTATGACTTCATTGGGACAATATTGACTCTTAGCGCCTTGACCATTTTTTCTGAAATGGCAATATACACCATAGTCTGAGACAGAGCTTTGATCTGGAAGAGCCATTGCTCTGCGCCAAAGTGCCTCATCTTACGATTGTTATAGCTGATTTGATACAGACTCTGCAGTTCTAAAAATGTTCCATCCGTTCAAGGTCCCTTGGAATGAATGGTGTCTGGACTAGTATTCACTCAAGGTCTCTCACGTATGGAAAAATCTTCGTTTCTCTACTGGATACCTATCTTATCCTTAAAGCACTGGAACACTATGTGTTCTGGAGCGCACACATACAAAACAGCTGTGCATTCTCACACATATGTTGCATATGCCTTTTTAAAAAAAAAAAAAATCCAGCAGTGAGGACAGTTTTATTTTTAGTCAGACATAATGACTTTGATTCGTTACAGAGGAATACCAAAAAAAGAAACAAATAATAGCTTTCAATAAACATGGAGGAATAATTACTGAACTGATGTGACTGGAAAATACAGAAAACATTTTCCTAATAGAAAAAGGAAAGTTATTACCTTGACGCGCCTCACGGTTCGGGGGACTTGCCCTGCACTCCAAGCAGGCTGGCCTGGGCCTTGCACAGCACCGCCGGCAAGGAGGCGGGGCGAGCCAGCATGCTTGCACAGGCTCGCGTCGCCCAGCCCCTCAGTTTGGGGTTTGCCAGCGATCTCCCACCTGCCCGCCCTCTTGGCAGACTGAGGCTAGCTGGTTGCTTCCGGGCCGGGTAGGAATTTTTGGCCTCCCAGCTGATTGGCCTTTGCTGGCGGTTTTTTCACTCACCCCAGTCTGTCCTGATGGGTGGCAGTTCTGTCAGGCAGATTGTTTTCTTGTCTGGTCACTTTGGGGCAGGAAGCGTGCTGGTGGGTAGGAAGGGATGTGTTTGGTGTACATCCTAAGGTAGCACCTCTGGGGATATGGCTGGTGCAGACCATACGTTGCTGACCCGGCTCGGTGTGATGGCCGGCTTACCCCTGGACGGAGGTTGCAAAAGCTGCCTTTTGGCTATGCCGGGGTGAACTGGCGCACTCATGCTGGCTTGACCCTTCGGGGTTGGGCCAGTTAGTTTCTGGAGTCAGGAGTACGCCCGTTGGTCATCCTGACTGCCAGGGGGAGGCAGACGGCTAGTGCCATTTCCCCCATAGACCCAGCACGCTTGGGGGTCAGTTTAATACCCACTGCAAGTTTATATATTGTTATATTTAATAAAGGGGCCCATTTTCACTCCAGCCTTGTGTCAGCGTGCTTATTTGGGAGGTGCAGGGGTAAATATGAAAAGCTTCCTGAATTTTCTTTAACCAAAAGTGCCCATGGCTCTTTTTTTTTGGGGGGGGGGTCCCAAATCAATCAATCAATCAATCAATCAATCAACAGGTACTTATATACCGCTTTTCAACACGAAGTTCACAAAGTGGTTTACAGGCAAATAGTAATAATAAAGTCAAATGGCTCCCTGTCCCAAAGGGCTCACAGTCTTTTAAAAAAAAAAAAAAGGCAGACCACCAGCAACAGCCACTAGAAAGACACTGCGTGGGGGTGAAGAAGGACAATTACTCTCCCCCTGCTAAATATAAGAGGAACACCACCTGGAAAAAGTGCCTCTTGCCCAGTTAGCAGGGGTAGATACAGTGCATTATTCATTAACTACATTTATTCATATGAAATTCTAATCATATTTCCATGTCTACAGGTAAATAGGGTAAATTGTTGCTTTAGCAATGATTGTGTCAAAGGCTAATTGCATTTGAAGCATTTATTCTAGAAAAGGTTAGTTTTAAAAAAGTTAGTCACCTGATGTTCTCAAAGCGCAATCCAAACCTGGAGTTAGGCCAGCACAGTTAAACCAGCAAAATTTGGCTGGCACAAGGACCACTGTAAAGTGTGTTTGGACCACTCTCAGTGCGCAATCCTACCCAGCGCCGGAATGGCAAGGCCGGCTGGCCAGCGCCATATCCAACGCTGGGTGGGGGGAGGCTCCCGTGGCAAGGGAGCGCACGCTAACTTACCATAGGGGAGGCTCCAGCCTCCCCTATGCGCTCCTCGGATCTGCGACTGCTAAAGAGCGGGGCAGATCCAAGGAGACCATGCGGCCCGAATTGGGGCCTCACAACCTCACAGACGGGTTTAGGATGTGGCCGTATGGCCACCTCCCTAGCCCGCCCACATGCCGCCCAAGTCCCGCCTCACCTGCCTCCCTCCCACCAATCTGCACACCGCCCCGTCATGGCACCTCCCTTGTGCCAGCCGGCTTTGGCTGACACTAGGGAGGTGCTGTTGCCTTAGCACTGACGTGGGGGTGCCAATCGGCGCCCCCGCATCAGCGCTAAGCGCACAGCGTCGGTGCAACCCCGTTGTGCCCACGCTGCGCAAACTGTAGGATTGCGCTGCCCGAGTCAGGGAGGATGGTGCACGTCTGAGTGCTGGCCTCTCTGACTCCAAGATTGATCCAAATATACTTTACAATATCCCTTGTTTTTTCTTACAAATATATTTGGTTGTTTCAGTGAATGGTTATGTGTGCTACTGTAAACGTCAGTGAGGTTAAAATGTCAATGAGGTTATTTCTCTCTTTCAAGAGAAATTTGCCTACTTTGTCCAACAACTGGTTATTTGGAATGAACTTGGACACAAGAGTTTCTTCATGCTCTCTTTGTTACCCTATCCATGTCACATCCTTTTTAGATGACAAACCAATGAGTGTTTGTTAAGATACGTAAAACTAGGTATAGAAGTTCATGACCCAATCAGCACTTTTTTATCATCAGGAAATAATACTAGTGACAGAAATAAAATCTTCAGCATGGTAAACACATAGCTTGTTTAAGCTATTGTCAAGAAGATGGACCAATCAGGTATCAAAATAGCAGTCCAGTCAGTTGGTAAGCAAGAAACAACCTCTTGGTTTTGTCCATTGCTTCAAGCATCCCAAACTGTTAGTAGAAGGACCCCAGGTCTTCATTTCTTCGTTTGTTGCTGCATCCCATTGGTCAAATTACCATGGAATTCCCAGTCTGAACACTCTGGCAGAGTCACTCAGAATAGTAAAGCTGCCTCTTCTCAGATGACCACACATGTTTGCTTTCAGTTCTTTCCAACTTGGAGCACAAAGCTATTTTAAGAGTTTCCTCTTTTCATGCATGCTTCGTTGCCATGGTTGCAAAACTGATGCACATGGAACGAAAGGTCCTTCACTGCTGATGCAGCACTAAGGCATGCTGCCGAATGGTCCCTTTTCTCAGTTCATGATAGCTGTTAAACTAACCTCCCATTAGCTGCAACTGTTACCCCCACACCCTCCAATAAACTCACTGACACAAGGCTGTGGTACTAACGGGCCACTTTATTCAATTCCAACATTAATAACTTGCAACCAGTCTAACCCAGCGTGTGGGTCTATGGGGAAACGGCACTAGCCATCTGCCTCCCCAGTGGTCAGGATGACCCATGGGCATACGCCCTGACTCCAGAACCAATCCAGACAGAGTCCAGTTGGATCTATCCTTGCCGACCCGTTAGGGTTGAGGCAGCAGGATAGTGCTGGCTCACCCCGGCTAAGCCAAAGGGTAGCCTTTGCCAGTCCGAACCGGGATGCCCAAGCCACCCACCAAGCTGGGTCTGCAACGTATGGATGGCCAGACATCCCCACCCGTTCTGCCTCAAGATGTGCACTAATTACACCCTTCCTACCCCCCCCCCCATGCTACCTGCCAAAGTGACCAATGCATCCTATTTAAACACCCAAACAACCCGCACCAGGTTGGGGTAGGCAAAAAAACTCCCAGCTGAGAGCCAATTACCTGGCAGCCAAAAATTTCTACCTGGCCCTTAAAGCGACCAGCTAATTTCAGCCTGAATGCAGGGCGGGCGTGTGGGAGATCGCCGTCCAGAGCTCGAATGAGAGCTGGGCAGGACAAGCAGAGCATGAGCACCCACTCATCCTGCCCCCGGGCAGCAGCAGCCAATGGCCTGCCCCAAGCCTCGTCCTAGCATGCTGGAGGGGATGCGGCAAAAGCCCCAACACGCACAGTGCGCCAGGGATGTTACTTATGGTGCAATCCTAAGCAACTTTCCAGCACTGGGATAAAGTAATGCAGCTACTGGTACTGGGTGCAAGGGAGTGGCAACAGGATGCAAGCATTTTGTTGTCTCATGCCTCCCTGAGGCACCTGGTGGGCCGCTGTGAGATACAGGAAGCTGGACTAGATGGGCCTTTGGTCTGATCCAGCAGGGCTCTTCTTATGTTCTTATGTTCTTATGTCCTCGGTAAGGGTACAAACATTGACTTACATTGAGGAGGCCTCCTTGACTGTAGGATGCGTCACATGACCCATTTGTACTGCTATGTCAGTGCTGGAAAGTTGGTTAGGATTGAGGCCTTAGAGTGCAATCCTAACCTGGAGTTAGGCCTTCATAGTTAGACCAATAAAGTTTGGCTGGCACAAAGGACATCATAAAGTATGTTTGGACCACTCTCGGAGTCAGAGAGGCCAGCACACAGGCATGCGCCATCCTCCCTGACTCCGAGAGTGGTCCAAAGGCACTTTAACCCATTTACTACCATGGGTATTTTTGCGCAAAAGTCTTTTGCCTTTTGAAACATGTACAGCCACCGCCCTTCTCAGGGCAATTATGTTTTTGGAACCATGTCAAAGTATTCCCATATACCTGAACTGAAATTGGTGATTTTGGCTACCAATGGTACTGGATGTTTAATGTGTACTGTGCAAATCTGGCCCGCTATCCATGGTGCTGTGTATCAATTTCTATGGAAGTGTTGAAAAAAAGCTACCTTTACCTGCTGAAAATCTTTAAAAAATTCATTTTTCAGTGAGCACACAGCTTGCTTACTTCAGGAATTTCCAGAAGGGGGCCCTAGAGTACCAATCATGGAGTAAGAAGTTCATTCTTGCTAAAGTGAATATTTGGCATAGCTTTGACTGCTGTAATCTGACTAATTAGCTCTTTTTGCAGGGTTCTGCTATCTGTTTTGCACTCCAGCTAATGAGCTGGAGACAAGAAGTCTCCTGGACTTTCCTTGACCCCTCTCTGCTTATAAACATGTTGGAAAAAAACCCTATTTTTTCAGAGTTGGCTTCTGCAGCTTGCAGCTTCCCATATACTGATACAAGGCGAACCTTTCACCTTTAGAGGTTCCCTCCCACCCTAGCCCTAGAACAAGCTGTGGAGAAAAATAATTATCTTTCTCATTGATTTGTCTGCTCTAGCAGCTACAGGCAAGAAATAACCTTTTATTTCAAGAAATAACCCTTTAGTTGCTGGAAGGAATGATTCCTATGTGAAGCAAAATCCCACCTCTCACCTCACTATGAAAATGACCATTGGACTGTGCCCAGGTGCTGATTTGGAGGAATATTATTTGAATCTTATTCTGTGTTCTTGCACTATTGACAAGACTGATTGTACCACACTGTACAACATATAATTTATTACTAGTATGTTCCTGTTCTTCTGTCACTGAGTGGGTCATTTTAGCTTTTCTGTAGCCTGAGGAACTGAGAGGCCTCCATGCTGCAGTGAAGCAACTAAGTGCCCAATCCTATTCAATTTTTCAGTGCTAAGGCAGCCACAATGAAACCCCAAGGTAAGAGAATATTTGTACCTTTACCTTGAGGAGACCTCTGTGACTGTCCTCACACTGCAGGATGCAGCACATGCCTCATTGGTACAGCTGGATCACCACTGGAAAGTTGGATAGGATGTGTTTTCTCTATGTTTTCACCTAACTTGCCCCCCAAAGTAAAAAGATAAAGAAACCCTACAAAGTTTGAATAGTTTGAATGGAATAGCCTATAGTTTGAATGGAAATACGCGCGTGTCCTACCATTGTTGATTTTGGCTACCAATTATTAAAAAATTATTACAGGTGCTAATTGTACCTGAAAGCTTTAAAGTTGACTCAGTGAGAAAGGTTAGCCCCTGCCCTAACACAGGAAGCCAAAATGGCAACTTTCATTTCAGATTTGTGGGGCCCCAGTCAGATTCAGAAACAGCACCCCATAAAACAAAACAAAAAACCAAATTCTGCCCCTGTTTCTTACATGATGACATGGGTGGACAGTCAAAACAACTGTACCTCTAAAAAGGTCTATCCTTACACTGTATACAGTGCAAGTTTCAGGTAATTTGGTGGAGCCACTTTTTAAAAATCTCTAAAACATTAATTGGAATTAATTGGTAGTAAAAATAACAGATGGTAGTAAATGAAATGTCCGGCCCCAAAGAGAATGTCTTGTTCCCTTTCCCAGCTATGTTCACCTCTGGGTCCTTAGTCCGCAATACACAGTCCGCAAGAATCACCCCCTCAGTTTTCCAGTTACACAGTCGCCAGTTTCAACTTAGGCCATCATGCTTTCAGCAAGGTAGACTTGAATTTTTTTATAGGACATTGTGGGTGCAATCCTAATTTGGAGTTAGGCAGGCACAGTTAGGCCAGCAAAGTTTGGCTCACACAAGAGCCACCGTAAAGCACGTTTGGACCATTCTCAGGGTCAGTGAGGATGGTTCACATCTCTGTGCTGGCCCTTCGGACTCCGAGAATTGTCCAAACATACTTTACAGTATCTCTTGTGCCAGCCAGACTTTGCTGGCCTAATTGTGCCAGCCTAACTACAAGTTAGGATTGCACCCTGTGTTAAAATTAGTTGCTTGAATTCAACACACACACACACACACCGCCAAGATCTGTGCTTACAATGTGCCTAAATTCTAGATCAATCTTTATTTCCAAGAAATGTAAGGAAAGTGCTGAAACCAAATATTGGGCAGAAAGCTGATGGGTTTATCAAATCATAAATATAACCTCTGAAGCCAAACAGCCAACACTAGTCACTGTATATTCCCCCCACAGATCCTTTTAAATTTAGACAGGGCTGGAGCACAATTTGGTTTTCATCCCCAAATAGATTGCCTGTAATCCTAGCCAGTATACTGGAGTGTTTGAACAAGGATTGCAGTGCAATATGTGGGTTATTTGTTAAACAAACAGTCCTGATTACTTTTGAAGTGCAGCCCTTCTTGTACATCCAAAATTAAATCCACCAAGAGCTGGAGAATAACTTGCTACAGGAATGATCAGCCAAGAGCCAATAAAAAGGCTGATCTCTATCGCGTAGCAGTAGCAGGCTCTTAAAAAACAAAAGAGAGGGCAGTAAAGCCTTGTACCAAATATAATTTTTAACCAAATAATGGGGTACTGCTGTTTGTTTTGGATTTTCCCACCACTTTAAATGAGTAGGATGCTAGATGAATGGCAGAGAACTTTTTTTTGATTAAATGAAAATTGCACATCGCTTTGTAATATTAATGAGAACTTACCCCAAATCACATTTGCTTTTGTTTGATGATAGGAAGCCAATTTATCATGTCGTCTTCTTTAAAGAAAGACACTCAAGATACATTTGAAAAGGGTTGCCAATTTGTGTGGGGGTGGGGGTGGTAAATTTTCCAAAAAGCAAAATGCATAACACGACTGTGACATTACAGTAAATATACCATATTCTCACTGCTTGGTGTGGTTTTGTCCTAGTCTACTGAGAAAGGGGTTCCATTTTACTACAACAGCAGGGCTTGTTGCTCTCTAGCTTTTAAACTACTGTATTTCCCCAAGTATAAGACGCACCTTTTCCCCAAAAAACCGGGGGCTAAAAATTGGGTGCGTCTTATTCAAGGGGTGTGCCGGGCAGCGCTGCGTTCTCCATGCTCCCACTTGCCTTAAAGAGCCAGCGGGAGCGTGGAGAAAGGAGGGCAGTGCTCCCGCCAGCTCTTTAAGGCAAGCGGGAGCACAGAGAACACAGCGCTGCGTTCTTCGTGCTCCTGCTTGCCTTAAGAGCCAAGAGCCGGCGGGAGGCCGGCGGCTCTTAAGGCAAGCGGGAGCATGGGGAACGCAGCGCTGCGTTCTCCGTGCTGCGTTCTCCATGCTCCTGCTTGCCTTAAAGAGCAGCCAGCCCCAAAAATGTATTTTTCAAATTTCTGCCCCCAAAATTAAGGTGCGTCTTATACTTTGGTGCGCTTTATACTTGGGGAAATACGGTATGGCTTCTTATGTTTTGGAATACGCAATCAAAACATTGCTACATATTTGCTAGGGAAATTGTATAGGGCAGTGGTTCTCAAACATTTTTGCACGTGGATCCGCTTTTCAGATTGACAGTCTGTCGGGATCCACCGGAAGTGATGTCATTAAACTGGAAGTGACATCATCAAGCAGGAAAATTTTTAACACCTCCATATGTCAAGATCAAATAAAGCTAATTAAGGGCGTGCACTATCCTCTCTGACTCACAGGGTGGTGCAAATGCGCTTTACCACATATTTTCAACACTCTGTGGCTGGTACAAGGGACTTGTGCTGGCCTAACTCCAGATTAGGATTGCACCCTAAGTAAATTATAAGTTTTCAGTAAGTATAAGTTTAAAAAAATTAAAATAAATTAAAACTCAGTTTGAAACTTATTTAAAATAAAGAACCCTCCTAACAGACTGGCTGGTTTTTTATACTCTCTTTTTAGGATCCACAGGGCTGGCTGTTTTAAATTTTAAATTTTAATTATCTTAACTATTGTTTTTAACTTATTGTTTTTAATGGTCAAATACTGTGTTTTTATTGTATTTTAATGCTGTAAGCCACCTTGGGTGCCATGGGGCAGAAAGGCGGGATATTAAATAAATAAATAAATAAATAAATAAATAAATAACCCTCCCAAGCAGCTGCAGATCTGTTTTAAACAAATTTCCCAAACAGTCCAAAGATTGCAATCCTATCCACACTTACCTGGGAGTAAGCCTCAACTACTATCATTGTTAAAAACATATACACAGTAGTCTGTTAAAGCACAGATCTGTAACATTTCCCCAAATGCAATCTCACACCATGGTAGCATCATGTCTACTGCATTATAAAATACATGTTGAAATGAATGGGGACCTACCTGAAATTGGCTCATGACCCATCAAGTGGGTCTTGACCCACAGTTTGAGAAACGCTGGTCTAAGGATGATTCCATGATTGGTAAGGGAATTGTGCAGGAGATCTATTAACTTGTATTGGAGTAAGCCGTGCCCACTACTGGTCATTGTACTAATACCATAGAAACAATTTGCATTTGAAGGTAAAAAATAGTGGTTCTTGTAGAAACCCTCTTCCACAATACTATTCTAATCTGTTCTTTTGCATGCAAGTTGTGTTTGGTATTTACTGGCATGTATAGTAATTGTTGAAAATGTCAGTGAATTGGCAAATGGTAAATATCATTGACATACGGGATGGAGAAGTAATGTTTCCATGGCCTCAAATTTTCCATTAATATGCACCACGCAGACTAGAGTCTTTTGTGATTCCCTAACTATTCTGAGCAGGAATACAACAAAGTCTGTGAAAGAAGCAAAACATTTTGTTAAATTATTCTGTGGTCTGTGCACAGTGTAAACTAATTGAAAGCATATTATTGGGATTCTCAGTTGGGGCCTCCATTTGTGCCCCTTTGAATATCACAGAGGAAGCATTCTATATTTCAGTATACAGTGTATTTCAGAAAGCTTTATCATCATGCAATTTATGATCAAATTATAATTCATATTCTCATTTCACTTTATAGAGTGGTGTGCTGACCTTTTTCCCCATGAAAAGAAAAGGATAAGAAGCATGTCCAGTAAGGTCCAGGAACCACAAATTTAGGATCAAGATTCTTGGCTTCAGTGCATCGAATCATCTTATCATCTTGTTTTTGGATGGGAGATGGAATGCCAGGCTATGACAAGCTGCAGTACCTGTTGTGGCAGAATGGAGTCGCTGTGGATCTGATCAGCCAATTTGGGAATGTGTGAGAAGGCCAGCTGGCAAAAGAATGGATTGGGAATGCGTCTCTGCCCTCCTATTTTGCTTGAATGTTGGAAAGAACGGTGATACAACAACAGCATAGCCAAGGCCAACATGACAGCTATGTAAAGTGTGAAGTAGTTGTCATAAGGTCTTGTAGGAGCAGCCTTATAATGAAAAGTTGTTTAAATAATAAGACTGGAGTTAGCTTTTGGGCCTTTTGAAGTTACGTTTCTCTCTCAATGGACTGAAAATTGTTTGTGGCCCTGCAAAAATGCAAGCATCATAGATTGAAATTCATTTCCTGATTTTTGTCAATCTCTGTAATTTATTATTTAAAATTTAAAAATTAACATAGTGCAAGAATAGAGAAGATAATAATAATAATAATAATAATAATAATAATAGCAGCAGCACATACCCTTCCAAGAGATTCTTTCCAGTTTTAGGCGCACACTCATTATTTGGAAAGAAAAGAATATCCATAATTGTACCATATGATGTCTACTCAATAGGACCAACTCCAAAACAACACATCAAGGAGGACAAAAGCAATTCATAAAATAAGTCAAAATGTCAGCACTTGATTATGTCGCTCTCTATTGAATCATTATTTAGTCTGGTATGTTACAAAATACCCTGAAGCTTAGAAAGCAGCTAATAGACACCAGCTTTGGGAAGAGTTTGATGACTAACTTTTAATGGTCTGGAGAAAGTCAGAGACTAGCTATGGCTCTGGGAGAAAGAGAGCGAGAGAGTCTATTTCAGGCATTCTCAAATTCTGAGATAAGAATGAGATCGAGAAGGTTGGGAATTGGAGTGCCAAATTATATTTGGCATATATTTGAATTATGTATATTCCTCATTCTACCTAAATCTTTTTTTTTTTTTTTGCATTTCCTGTATCTGTACGGCAATATCACACAGTGCTGTGCATGCTCAAATGCTCTGAGAAATAATCTGCCCGCTATGTTCTAGAGTTGTGATCTTCAACCTTTTTTTGTACCACAACCTCAAAACATAAAAGTATGAAATTGGGGACCCACCATTGGTCCTGCTCTCCTCCTGGGACCCTCTCCATCCATTTCTTGCTCCTGTTGCCACCCACTCCCCATCCCTGGTATGCCTTCCCAGCACTGTTCATGGTAACCAAATATCTATCTATCTATCTATCTATCTATCTATCTATCTATCTATCTAT
>JAJKFI010000064.1:711099-771517 GCA_029204185.1 Lerista edwardsae
TATCTATCTATCTATCTATCTATCTATCTATCTATCTATCTATCTATCTATCTATCTATCTATCTATCTATCTATCTATCTATCTATTTGGAGAACTTATACCCCACCTTTTCCATGTTGAAGCAAATGCCCAAGGCGGCTTACAGAGAACAACAATGTAACCACAATAAGTAAAACACATTAAAACAACAAAATTAAACATCAACGGGACACACAGAGAGTATACGAGAATGAAGCTAGACCCAATTCTCCATATCAGGCCGTTTGGAGAGTGGGAAAACAATTGGCCAGGGGCAGTGGCACCAACTCCATGGGTATGCTATCAGCACTCACAACATTTTTTGGAGGGTGCTCCGCACCCCCAATGTTGGGTACCCCCACACAGCACAGCACCTCCATGTTTGGCACTGGGCCAGGAGCGCGCCTGTTCGTTGGAGCGGTCAGGCACACTCCACAAGGCCCAGCAGCAAACAGGCCGAGCCGAGGGCAGCGCAAGCATGTGCAGTGGTTGCGTTGTGATTGAGTCACTGAGCTCCTTCCTGAGGCGTTGCTGGTACCTCAGGAAGGAGCTCATTGGCTCGATCGCAACATGACCACTGTGCATGCTTGCGCTGCCCTCGGCTTGGCCTGACCGCTCTGGCGAACAGGCGCACTCCTGGCCCAGCACTGAACATGGGGGTGGCACGATGCAAGGCAGCCCCTTCCGAGGCCGGGCGGCCGAGCGAGCTAGCCTCGATCACCACAGTCTGGGCTCGGAAGAGGCTGCCTTGCATCGTGGAACCCCGGCGGGACTTGCTGCCAAAAGAGACTGTCATGGCTGCCAGCATAAGCAGCCTAGTTGGAGGGGAGGAAAATGCAAGGAGAACCGAGGCAGGCACGCAGTCCAGGGAGTGGTGCTTCTCTGGCACGCTGCGCTTGGGGATCTCTCAGAGGAAGCAGGCGGCCAAAGAAGGCAGAGCTCTATGAACTGGGGAGGGACAGTCAGGCAGCCTCTTCCGGGCCCAGACTACGGCAATAGATCCCAGGTTCGGAAGAGGCTGCCTTGCATCACGGCCTGGCCTGCGATGACACTGGGCGTGGCTACATCAGGGGGCGTGGCTATGTCAGACATGGTCACATCAGGGGCGTGGGTACATTGGACATGGCTACGTCAGGGGGTGTGGCTACATCAGACATGGTTACATCAGGGGGCGTGGCTACTCAGCACCCCCAATGTTCCGAGCAAGTTGGCACCTGATCAGGGGAGTGAACAAACTATGACAATATACCAGAGGGACAGCCACACAGTCATCCAAAGGTCAGACTAAATAGGTATTATTTGAGCCCTCTCCGAAAAGCCATGAGAAAGTGTGTAGTTCTTAATTCTTCTGCAATGCAGCTCTGAGGTAAAGGAACAAACATTCCCTTACTTTGAGGGGGCCTCCGTAACTACTACTCCACTGCAGGATGCAGCACATGCCCCATTGGCACAGCTATGCCAGTGCTGGAAGTTGATTAGGATTGTATCATGAGAGAGAGCAGAAATTTACCCTGAAGCCTGCCACTAGTGGAAGCTATTTTAGCACAATTGCTAAGAATCTGAGCAGAACTGGGACACAATCTTCTGGTACCTAAAGGGGTACGTCAGATGCCCCCTTTAACTGGTGGTGCTCTAGGCCAGTGATCTTCAATCATTTTCTTTCCTGTAAGTTGTCATGACCCCACAACTGAGGCCCTGGTAGATACAGTACCCCTGACCTCTTTTACCCCTCCTGTTTCTCTTGTGGTCTGTTGTATTTGGGCACATGCCTTTCAGAACAGGTGAGTCAATGGCACTTACAATTGTCTACGCAGGTGGTCGTTATGCTGCCCCTTCTCAGAAAGTCAGACTTTCTGCATTCATAAATGTGGAAACCGGATGGTTGACAATGTAATGAGAATCCACTGTAAAGAGCATGTGAACCAAGTGTGATAACCTCAGCCTAAGCATTCTATCTGTAAAAGTTGGACAGCTCAGTCCTACTGAGTTCTACTGCCGGTGTTGCAGCCCAGCGTTGCAGGTAGTGGTTGTCGCAAATGTGCCTTATGGCATGTTTGCACCACCCAGAGAACAGGCAGTGCCAGTGGAGAGGACTGCACAGCAGGAACTCCGGCCACTGGCAGATAGCAGGTAAGCACCAAGTGGCACAGGGGCATGAGGAGGGTGGTGGGAGGGCAGGGCAGTGGTGTTTTGGCAGAACAGGAGTGGGGGAGGAACTGGCGGAGGTCTCCTCAGCTGTTTGTCTTCCCCATGTCATGCCATGTTATCCCCCAGGCATGAAAGCCTGAGTCTGCTTCTAGAGTATGTGCCTGCAATTTAGTTGACACAGAGCGCAATCCTAGCCTGGAGTTAGGTTGGCACAGTTAGGCCAGCAAAGTCTGGCTGGCACAAGGGCCACCGTAAAGTGCATTTGGACCACTCTCGGAGTCAGGGAGGATGGCGCACGTCTGTCTGCTGGCCTCTCTGACTCCGAAAGTAGTCCAAACATACTTTACAGTGCCCCTTGTGCAGGCCAAAATTTGCTGGGCTAACTGTGCCAGCCTAAGTCCAAGTTAAGATTATGCTCACACTCAAGAAGCCCCATTGAGCAGGCTGGGGCTTTACTTGGGGTAACGGGACAAAAATCCCCTTCCCCAAAGGAGACCTCCAGCCTGCTAGAATCCAGCACAGGATAAAGCAGGGGACAATGAGCTGGATAGAATTGGGCCCTTAGACTGTTATCACTCTAGAGTTTCAGACAGGTCTGTCCTGGTCCTTGTTAAGACAGCAAAGATTGAATCTGGATCTTCTGCACATACATCAAGTGCTCGACCACTACTATATGATCTCTCCAAGAAGCTCAGAGAAACTAAGCATACCAAACCAAACCCAGTTCCCAAAGTCTTGGCTCCAAGTGGCTCCAAGTGGGAGGGGTATCTCCCTGAGGTCAGCCACAAACTGTTTCAAAATATGCCACACCTGTCCTATTTTGTTTCAGTTTTGCATTTTGCCCAAAGGCAATCCCTCTGGGTAAATCCCTCTTTTAGTTCCAAAAGAATATCACTTTCTTGGCTCATCCTATGACTTGTGCAGAAACCTGCAGGCGGCATAATCATCTTATAGGAACAGGTTCTGCAGTACTGCCGAGGCAGGCATAACTGGATCCAATGGCTGCAACTTGAAGATAGACAAATGTTGTCCTGAAATAAAAGTGCCGCTTCCAAATAAGGAAAGTAACTGGACGCTGGAACAGGGCAGCGAAAGAGCCACTTGGAATTTTTACAAGAAGATTGGATATCATGCATTCATAGGAAGGGGGGAAGAGAGACTTGCATGGCACTCAGTATTGTACTGTATGACCTATAAGAAGACCTGAAATGAAAAAAAAAAGATTTAAAATAAGTTATATGCATTGGATCAAATTGGAATATGGATGCGTTTTACAGCCACAGTTCTTTTCAAGCACTGTTGAAATAACTGACAAGCTTTGCTTCTAAATGTAAGCAGTCTTTGTTCTGAGTGATCAAGCGTATACCTCTCGGAAGAGTGACACGGAAATGCGGATGTACGTCTGTCTGCCCAAGCACGTCATCCCAGAGGTGACCGGCTGCATAAGCAAACTTGCTCAACAATGACTTTTTCCCTTGTGCCCAGTGAAAACATGTAGAGCTGTGAATGTGGTCCCATTTCCCACATGCTTTTTGCATGGACAATGGAAATTGTCTGTGCTCGCTGGTAACAGTGTAAGGTCTTGTAACTTGATTTTGCAGTGATGCAGTCCAGCCCCATCAGTCAATGATTTGAGGGGAAGCACTGGCGATAGTCTTAAGCACAACAGATATATCCTTTTGCAATCCCTTTTAAATGATACCTGTAACTGTGCTGTGATATGTTACACACACCTGTAAGCAGGAACTTGTAATTTAATATCTTGGTGGGATGTTTGAGTATGAGCAGGTGCCTCTTTGTTGGACAGTGATGTACATAAGCCAGAGGGGTCAATTGTCCCCCTCATGGTGGAATTGCTGCTTTCTGCCATCTTCTGGGGGGGATGGTGCCTACCTATTGTGCAAAACAAATGCCACAAAATTTCTCTCCTGCCCACCCTGGCTCTGATTTCCAGGGCCAGGGATGCACATGCACTGGGGAGGGTGTGACCGCACAGGCATGGGGATGGGGGTGATCAGGCTCATGGGGCCCTGGGAAACACACCCCCAACTATGCTACTTGTGTTGGATTCAGCAAAGGCAGGACTTCCTGGTGTACACACATTGGACCTGTATTTCCAATTCAGTCTTTAGACCAGGAGCTACGAGCCCTTAATCTGAAACGTTTTCTTTCAGGTACTTTGATTCAGGCCAAGGGTTAAAAACTGAGGGCCTGACAGTCCTGTGGCCAAATATCACTGATGAAGGCGACTGCAATGAGAGTTGCAACAGCCCCCGGTGTATCTTGTCTTCTTGCTGTTACCAGTCAACTTAGCAACATTTTCAATTGTTATGAATATCTGCTTGTGTGATTTTAACTATATTTCTCGCTCTCCCCCTCTCTCACACACACACGAATGCATGCATGCACACACACACACACACACACACACACACACACAAACGCATGCACGAACACACACACACACACACACACCCCTTTGTGATTTATTTCTTAGTTTAGAAGCAGACACTTCTGGGTTCTGTTTTTAAATACACGTCTGTGAATGGAATCATGTGTCTCTTTTTGGCTGCCTTTTTAAACACATAATTCATTCAATTTGAACTAAGTGTCTGTAATAGGCACATTTTTAAGGGAGCTGACTGGCATAGAATATGTACCTCATAGCTTGCCAGGGTTGAGCTTCCTTGCCTTCCAAATGCAATTCAGGGTACAATCCTAAGCTGCGCTGGAACAGGCAGGCTGGCAGGGCTGTGCCATGTTTGTCCCCTTGCCCCAGGGTAGGTGCCAGCCGCGTCTATGGGCTACTCAGATCTGCACTTGCTATATAGCAGGCACAGTCTGAGCACTCCATGCGACCCAAATCCCATCCACGTCCATCCCCTTGGTCCAGAGGAGGCACCAGTCATGCCTATGGGCTACTCAGATTTGTGCCCACTATATAGTAGGCACAGTTCAAGCACACTGCACCGCACAACTCGCATCCAGGTCCCACCCCCTCCCTGGGCCGGATCACCTGCCTTTGTTGGCTTATTCTGGTAAAGGAAAAAACTTTTACAAGTACAATATAATGAAACAAAGTTTTTCTCTCACTTTTTTGAATGGTGCATCATCACCGCCCTTCAGGTCTCTTTATAGAGCAGTGGTCAGGGAACAGGGGTAAATTACCCCAAATGGGGTAAAAATGAAATTCCTGGGGGTAATGGACAGCTAGGAGTATGCCCTGCCCCCTTTTCCCTCATGCTTCCTTCATGACCAACGTTCTGACCAATGGGAAGTTCCTCTCATGCTTGATGGATTTCCCTTGCTTCCAATAGGAGATTAGAAGCAGCAAGGTACTTGGCCCCCAATAGGCAGCGTTCCCCTCCTTTCCCAGGCGGCGAAGAAGGCCATAGTTATCGATCCCGCTGCTGGTAGAGGGAGAAGGAAGCAACAGCAGAGAAAATGGCAGCCGTGGCTGCAACTGCGGCGGTGCCAGGTGATGGGGGAGCCGGCGAGGCCGGCGAGGCCAAGACCCGCTCCCGGCTGGCACTCAGGCATCCGTGGAGTTGGCGGTGCTCGACGCCAGGGAAGAACCTGAACCAGCTCGGGTGGGGAGGCTGAGGAGCTGCCACCGCCACCCAGGAGCCCGGCAGGGACACGAGACGTGCAGGCTTGGGGGAGGCTCTGGTGAGCGATTGAGGTGTGTGTGTGTGCATGTGCCCGCAGGCGCGCACGTGTGTGTGTGTGTGTGTGTTGAGAGGACTTCTGTGAACGTGCCTCTTTGCTTGTGAGCAGCTAGGGCTCTCCCTGGGTTTGCCTTGTCTTGCTGTCCCAAGGAGTGGGGCGGGCGGGCGGGCGGGCAAGCGAACGGGGGGAGGGCTGGGGTGCCTGCGCCTGTACAAGGAGTCAGGGACACAAAGAGAGGCGGGAGGCAACAAGGCAAGGCGAACAGCAGAAAACAAAAACAAAATCAGAACTGCTGTTGCTGGCCTGTCTCTCTGTGTGTGTGCGTGTGTGTGCGCGTGCGTGTGCATGCGTGAGAGAGAGAGAGCCAGCCAGCCAGCCCCACTCTGAATTCATTATAGAGAGAAATTTTAAGTCCAAGCACTTAAACCTGTTGTCAAAAAGGTAAGCTAGTTGTAATCCAGAAGGGCTGAATTCTATTCTCTCAAAGTCTGCAGGTGTACCCAAACTCTTTACAGCTTCATATTTACATAGCATTAATTAAGCTCATTAATTAATCAAATAAAAAGCAATGGGTTCCAATATGTAATTTTTTTCTTTTGTTCTGGCGGGGGGGAGGAGGTAATGTCAAGGGGGTAACGTCGGCATATCTAAATATATTTTGGGGTAAAAGGTAAAAAAGTTCCCTGACCCCTGTTATAGAGAGTGCTCTGGGGCACAGTGTCTGTCAATGGAAAACTGTTTGCTGGCTCTGGAAATGCAAACAGGTTCAATACGGTGCTGCTGGGTTTGATTTGACCCTCCGTTCACTTTGCACAATGGCTTCCTAAGCCTTGTGAGGTACTGTAGCAACTGTCAACATGCCAGGTTCTAAAATAGCTGGTGCTCGTCTTCTTGATGGTGCTGACTAGCATTACAATGTGGTGCACTGGAAAAAAACCCTGAATCAGTTCTGCTCCCTTTGCAACGTGTGAGTTCATGGACCGATCGCAGGAGACATGAACAATTGTCTGGACCATAGTTTGATTGCTAGAAGGTTGGCCAAGGATATAACTGGAGGGTAAGGAGTAAAACTGTAGATTTTACAGGTGAATTGACCATGAGTCCCACTGGCTTTTCTGGTTCATTAGGATATGATCAGAGGCGGATCTACAGGGAGGGCAAAGCTCTAAGTGTTGCAAGAAGCCTCACCCTGTCATGTAAATCCCTCCTCTCCCTTGCTGCTGTAGCCAGTAATCAAGGCCAAGATGTTGCTTTCCCCTGTGAGGATTGGCTAAAACGGTGCAGGAGAGGAGTGATTTCCACTGCAAGGTAAGGCTTCTTGCAAAACTTAGAGCTTTGCCCTCCCTTAGATCTGCCTCTGGATATGATCTTTTGAATGTTCACAAATATAGGTCAATATATACTTCTTGTTTGTATATAAACTTAGATTAGGATGGCATAAAACACTCTTCAATTTCTTATCAGTAATTGAAAAGCCCAATCCTAACCCGCACTGTATCCAGCACAGGTCAGGAGGCAGCTGGAGGTCACTTCGGGGTAAGGGGATATTTTCCCCTTACCCCAGGTAAAGCCCCAGCCACCCCTATGGGGCTACTTGGATCTAGGGATGACCAGGGCATGCAATGCCGACTGGGGCAGGGTCAGGAGTTAGGATCCTTATGGCACGTTTGCAACAGCACCAGGCCAGCTTAAGGAACGTACGCAAGCCCAGCGCAATCTTAGGATTGCGCCCTGAACTTCCTAAATCAAGAAAAGTGCATTCCTTTGAGGTTTCCCCAGTGTAGTTTAAAGCATACGTAGCTTAAACATTTCCAGGGAAATAGGAATTCTTATTTGCAGTTCAAAACAAGCCAGTCTCAAATGATTCATTTCCGATCAAAATAGTAAAGGCAACAGGCTACATTTCTTTCTTTTTTAGCAAACAGCATTATTGTTTTGCTCTGCTAGTGCCATAAGGGATTGAGAAGACTATGAGTTATTTGCACTAATTAAAGGCAGAAGGCAAAAAGGAACTTTTACACTGTTTCCATGATAGCAACTGCAACAATGCAAAAGATAGATCTTGCCACATGTGGTCTTCAAAATGAAATGACTCCATTGATTATATAAAAAGGCAATTGCCTAAAAACATTAAATATGACATTCACTCACAAAAATGTGCGGGCAGTCCAGGAGCCTGCCATAAATGAGCATCCATTCAAAAGTGACATGATTAATGGCGCAATCTTAATTCCCAATTGAGCCAGGATAGCCATCCCTGTGCTAGCCAGAGTGTCACAAATGTACCGTAAAGCATGTTTGTGGCTACTCATGAGCTAGCAGTGTTAACCCAACCTGGAGAAGATCAGGTTGGTACAGGTCAGGTTGTGCCAGGTGGCACAGGGTTGGAAGAGGGTAGCAGGGTTGGAAGAGGGTCGTTTTGGGGCTGGAGAGGGCAGAATGGGGTAGATCAAGCAGAGAGAGAGAGAGAGAGAGAGAGAGAGAGAGAGAGAGAGAGAGAGAGGCGTCCGCCTTTTTCTAAACCTCCCCCTTCTGGCCCTTCTGGTGTTACAGTGGGGCTTCCTGGATTTGCACCAGCTATAGATGGTGCAGATCTGAGAAACCCCATAAGGAAGCTGAGACTTTTCTCAGGATAAGGGGAAATATACCCCCTTACCCAAAGGAGACCTCCAGCCACCTCCTGAATTGCACTGTATGCAGCAAAGGCTCTGCTGTACCAATGCAATTTAGGATTGGGCTGTATAATATTTCTGTTTTATGCTAAAGGGGCAATCATAACTATAGCTGTGGCATGTACTGCATCCTGCAGTGGAGTAGTAGTCATAGAGGCCTCCTCGAGGTAAGGGAATATTTGTTCCCTCAACTCAGAGCTGCATTGCCCTTACCCTGGTGCTGGAAAGTTGGTTATGAATGCATCCTAAATTGCAGAATATTGTTTCAAGAAGTGATTAGATTCACATTAGGATTGATGTGAATTAAAGGAGAATTCTTAAAAGTCTTCAATCATTTTCATCTTCTAAATTTGCCAAATAAAGTAGCATTATTCTGATTCCTCATCTTTATTAAGGTAAAGCAATTTATTCGACATTAATAGATACATCTACATTAATTCCTCATCCTTATCTATTAATGTAGAATAAATTGCTTTACATTAATAGATAAAGATGAGGAATCAGAATAATGCTACTTCATTTGGTATTGTTTCAGTCTATTTCATTTTATTTATTTCTAGGAACATTTATCCTATGGTTTTGACCAGCGTCGTCATCCGCAAATGAACTCCCGGAACTCTGGGAGGGACTTACGCGGGGCTTCGCCATGATTGGCTGCCCGCCTGTTTCATTCCGCGGCTGCCCTGGCCTCGAGGGATGCCTGCTCGCCGGGGGAGACAGGTGGGGGGGGGCGCGCTGGGTGCCTGGGCAAGCAGCGGGGCAGCCCCCCCCCTCGAGGCCAGGGCAGCCGTGGAACGAAATGGGTGGGCTGCCAATCACGCGAAAGTCCCGCCCATGTCCCTCCCAGCGTTCCGGGAGTTCATTTGTGGATGATGACGCTGTTTTTGACATTTATTTGCCTCATATCATATCAAAACACAAAAATACAATAAATCTGTAAAATCATTTTTTAAAAAACTATTTAATATACACACAAAGTAAAAACCAACTGAACAGCAAGAACTACAAATAACAGAAAGCAACTGGGTGTAAGAAAAACCAGAAGAAAAACTAAGGGGCATCTACTAAACCGAAAAAACTGCCTGAACAAAATACAATAGCCTTAACCAGATGACAAAACTAACTTCTACATCCTAGGTCCGCATGATGCTTGCCAAAAGTGATCAGAAAGAGGAAAAGGCTAAAACACAGATGAATAAAGAGGTCATCCAACCAATAACCAGTCAGGGGAAGATGAAGAAACTGCCAGCCAAAAGCTGATTAGGTTTGCAGCAATAACTTCCTACAAGCTCCCAAAAGGGACAATCTCAGACTGAGAGTGCAATTCTAACCTTGAGTTAGGCCAGCACAGCTAGACCAGCAAAGTTTCGCCCACACAAGTGCCACCGTAAAGCAAGTTAGGGCCACTCTCAGAGTCAGGGAGGATGGTGCATGTCTGACTCTGAGAGTGGTCCAAACATACTTTACGGTGTCCCTTGTGCTGGCCAAACTGTGCTGGCCTAACTGTGCCAGCCTAACTCCAGGTTAGGATTGCACCCTGAATTGAGGGAAGGGTGGATGGGGGTCACAAATTGAGAACCAGGCTGAGGGAAGCTGCTAACCATCACTGTGCTCCACCCCCTGTGTTCAAAGGTACCAATCAGGGGAGGGCCTGATAAGATTGGCCAGCAAGAGACCATCCTGCACCACTGCAGTTCTCCTCATATGAAAGTGAGAGCCCTGGTGCAGACATTGTGCTCCAGTTTGAGTCACACAGTTAGACAGAAATGCCCTCATTGACAACCTCCCTTCATGCTTTGCTTTTCCCTAGATTCTTTTGTTCTCCTATACTTCTGCTTCCAAGGGCACAATCCTAACCAGCACATTCCAGCACTGTCCATCGTGGGCTATAGGCAATGATGGGTTGTAACCTCCTTACATTAGTAGTAGGCTACTTCAGAGTACCGGGTGCAAGGGAGTGGCAACAGGATCCAAGCATCTTGTTGTCTCCTGCCTCCCTGGGGCACCTGGTGGGCCGCTGTGTGATACAGGAAGCTGGACTAGATGGGCCTTTGGCCTGATCCAGCAGGGCTCTTCTTATGTTCCTATGTTCGTATGACCTAACTGTGCCAATGGGGCATGTGCTGCATCCTGCAGTGCAGTAATCACGGAGGCCTCCTTAAGGCTACGGAATGTTTATTCCCTTACCTCAGAGCTGCATTGCCCTTACCCTGGTGCTGGAAAATCGGTTAGGCTTGCGCCGAAGTCTCGTTTCTTTTTTCTCAAGGTGAGCCTGCCTTAGATTTCCTGTGCTTCCAGCAGGCCTGCCGCAAACAATGCCAAAGGCTCTCACAACTGTACAAGAAAACTTCTAACGTCTCCCCCTCAACGATTATATGCATAGTGGAAGTAAAGTGTGCCACCTTTGTCACATGAAGGAGGAACCAGGCAGGCAGGACTGCAAAGGGGCAAAAACTGGGATGGCCAGCCCCTGGGATTAAGGGCCACCCAAAACATAATGAAATGATTTGCCATATCTGCTTTTTCCATCCATACTGGTAGTGAAAGTTCATGTCTGAAACGTACCAATGATAGACACTGAAAATGAAGAACAAAAAGTCAATGTGTGTGTGTGTGTGTGTGTGTGTGTGTGTGTGTGTGTGTGTGTGTTTATTTATTTATTTATTTATTTATTTATTTATTTATAGGGTTACTGTAACACTAGTATAGACATAAGATAATCTCTTCCCTACCGCCCGTATTTTACAGTAAACATATTTTCCACTCTACTCCAGCATGTAGCACCACAGCTGTGCTTGCTTGTTGGCAGTGTCATTTTGTTAAGTTAGCTCCAGCCTGGCAGTTATTTTTCCACCAGTGATTAGTTTCCTCTTTGCTTACTCCCTGGACAGAACAGGTGACCTTTCTGTCACCTGTGAATGTTGTCATGCTGCATAAATTGGACAGGGAATCGCATGGACTCTGCAAGGATCTGAGCGCTAATGCATTCATTTGCACACACCACGGGTGGTTGGTTACTTAGATAAAAATATATTGTGTGTTGCATTAAAATCAATCAAAAGTATTTATATACCGCTTTTCAACACAAGGTTCACAAAGAGGTTTACAGGCAAATAATAAAGTTAAATGGCTCCCTGTCCCCAAAGGGCTCACAATCTAAAAAATAGAACACCACCCGCAACAGCCACTAGAAAAGACACTGCTGGGGGGGGGGGTGAAGAGGGACAATTACTCTCCCCCTGCTAAATATAAGAGAAACACCACTTGAAAAAGTGCCTCTTGCCCAGTTACCAGGGTTCACGTAAAACAAGTCCGTAAGTAGAAGAACAATAGTGAGTGGGTGGGATTAATGCACAATGGGCCAGTTCAGACAATGCATGTCCAAGGCAGTGTAGGCAGCACTCAAATGTACCAATATTCTAACCCTGTCCATCTTCCTTACTGCCGCCATTCCACACCTTGGACGTACATCTGCTAAACAGCTCAGGGATGTAGACTGCCCTCAGCTGCCGCCGCCACCCCACCACCCAACCCAACAAGATGCCACCAACAGCATGAGATGTCCTTGTACCACTCCCCCCCCCCCCAAGAAAACAAAGTAGTGACCAGACTGGAGTCCTCCAGAAGAAAGAATATACAAGGACATGGAAAGACCCAGTGGTGTCATCCAAATGATTTAGAAACCGGTACTCACTTTTGATTGGCACTTGTCCAAATGCCAAACAAATAATGATTTAGGCCAGCTCAACTGCTAGAAACCGGTACTCGCGTAGTGGTGCGTAGTGGGTGCATGACATCACTGGAAAGACCCACTTGGTTCCCAGGCTAGGGCGCCCACCCAATCCTGTGGCAGTATGTTCACTACAACAGGCTGACGGTGCCCTGTGTAGATAGCGGAGTGGTCTGCTTATTATGCCCACCCTACCACAGAACCCCTAAACAGCAGGTGTAGGTCCAAAGAGACCTGGATGTGGAGGCTTTCCCCAGGGTAGCGAACAAAATTTGGGACCGCGGTTGTCTGATGTTGTACCAGTGCCCACGGTGCATCAGAATTCTATGCCAGAAGATCTGTTGTTGCGCTGGCATATGTAGAGCATATCTCAAGCATATAAGCATATCTCAAGGATAGGATTGGGCTTAAGCGTCCCATGTCCAACACTGCTATCTAGTTGACACTGCTGATTCACTGTACAATATGGTCAGCATCTGCTACCAGTTCTTCTGTATGATAATTGGACTGCCTGTGCCAAGTTCCGTATATTTAAACATACCCAGGGTTATAGTTGTTTCTAAATGGGGAAGCAGAACTTTCCATTTCCCTGAGTGAAACAGATGAGTGAAACACTATAGAAAAATGCATGTCAAGCTCAGAATCTGTGAAAAACACCAACACCAACAACACTGTAATAGTTTCTTTAGCGCAATCCTATGCATGCCTTCTCAGAAGTTAGTCCCATTGTGTTCAATGCAGCTTATATGCAGGAAAGTGTGCACATGATTGCAGCCTAAGCATATTCATAGATAATACAATTTCTGAGATCTTAGACCTGGTGTTGCATGAGCGTGAATCAGCTGCTTTAAAGTGGAAAGTCTGCAGAGGGTATGGGTTACAGAAGAGACTCAGAAGGAGCTGTGAAGATCTCTGGTTGATCCTGTTGGGTGCCTGGCGTGTCTTGAAAGGAGCAGTCTGGCTGGAAAAGACCCAATAAAACATTTTCCATAAAGGAAAAGGCTGTTGTGT
The DNA here is from genome assembly GCA_029204185.1 of Lerista edwardsae. NCBI lineage: Eukaryota > Metazoa > Chordata > Lepidosauria > Squamata > Scincidae > Lerista > Lerista edwardsae. Next base: position 724,349 of record JAJKFI010000064.1, read on the forward strand.
TGACAGCCTCTCCCATAGTAGTTAAACCTTGGACCTAGCCCTTAGGCTGCTATGTGATTGGAGTGGCAAATAAGAATGGAATATGCCATTCCTGCGCTTGTATGTTTCCTCTGTACAATGGTCTAATACTAATTAATAGAGATCTGTCATTTTCTAATTGGAAAAAATGATTAGAAAACTAGAAAATAGGAGTAAAATTAGCCTTTCACACTCTAAACTCAGAACAAATAAATACAGTACAAACACTGAGAGTGCAATCCTAACCTGGAGTTACACCGGCACAATTAGGCCAGCAAAGTTTGGCCTGCACAAGGGACAACATAAAGTATGTTTGGACCACTCTTGGAGTTAGAAAGGCCAACACACAGACGTGAGCCATCCCCCCTGACTCTGAGAGTGGACCAAATACACTTTAAGGTGGCCCTTGTGCCAGTCAAACTTTGCTGGCCTAACTTGTGCCAGCCTAACTCCAGGGTAGGATTGTGCTCTGAAATGTGTAATTGAAAATGTAAAATGTCAGTGTTCTCTTCCAGTTATGGACAGGTGTTTGAGATATCATCATCATCGTCATAATGATTTTGAGATGTCTTTTCACAATACAAGGGGAAACAAAGAGATGATATTCTGATATTTGCATTGATCTTCATTTGTCACACTGAGCTTTTTGTCACACTGGTGTTGTTGTTTTTTCAAAAACAAATTAATGGGAAGTATTGTCTATGTATGGAAAGAAATGTTATTTTGAGCATTCATCCGGTCCAATGCAAATAGCCCCAAGGATCGAAATTTGGTTGGTCACATCCATGAGCACACGAGATCCCTCCTCCCTGTTGAGGGAGGAGAGAAGAGGAAGCAGAGGGTGGGGCTTGAGGGAATTTAAGGGGCCTGCGCTCTGCTCTCCCCCTCTTGCATGCTGGATCATATGCTGTGCTCTGACACCCGCACATCTGCCCTTTGAGCAATCTGAGTTTTGCTGGTTGGGGCCGGGTAGGAATTTTTCTATTCACCCGATTGGCCGTTGGTGGATAATTTTTTCGCCTACCCCAGACTGTTGGGCTGGTTGGTTTCTTTCCTTGATCTCATTAATATCTCGGCACTGGCGTAGCTAGCAAATTTGAAGCCCGGTGCAAAGTTGAAAATGATGCCCCCCCCCTCATTCGGACGTGATGTCACTTCTGGGTGTGACGTCACAGTCACTGTTTTTTAAATTGAAAAATAAAAAATCTGCCACCTCCCCCTACCCAGCCCCTCCTTCTCACCCCAAGCCCTCAGAGCAAGAGGTGACAAGCAGCCGTGCTCGCTGCCACCTCAACAAAGCAAAAAACCTGGAGCTTTTTGCAAGAGGCGGCCACGGCGAACACGGTGTCTTGCTGCTTCCTGCCTTTGCTCCACTGCGTCCCCCCAGCCAGCCTGCATCAGCCCCTGTGGACCTTGAAGAGGGGCGGTGGTCTCCTTCTCCCGGCCTTAACACAGAAAAGATTCCTGCTGAAGCACGCACTGGCTGCCTTCCTCCTCCTGCCCCTTGGATGGTGAGCCGGTCGCTGTGGGCAGTGCATTCCAGGGAGGGCACCAACCCCCCCCCCAGCTCACCTCCATCTCCTCTCGCCGAGTGCAATTGAAAAAGTGAGCGGTGGCGCCTGGAACGCGGAGGAGTGCGGGAGATGCTGCGTGTTGTTGTTTGGTGCGGCAGCAGTTTTAGTGCTACACTGGAGGGCTCTGGAGAGAGAGGGGGGGAGGCTGGCCAGGAGTCCCCCGAGTGTGAGGTGGGTGCAGGGCTTCCCTCGGCCAGCGTCCTTTCAGCAGTTGCAGCCCACTCACTTCTGCTTCCCTTAGTCATGAGGTCCTGCCAGAGACTGCTAACCCCCGGAGCAAGGGGTGGTTAGCGGCTGTGTTCGCTGCCGCCGCTGCTTCACAAAAACAAAATAAAATGAACTTTTACCAAGGCGGCAGTGGCGAACACGGTATCTTGCCACTAACCGCCCCTTCAATCTCCTGCCTCCCCTAGCCCCTCCTGCTTCTCCCACAAGTCCTCGGTTGCCCCGCAGCTCCAAGCAGAGGAGTATTGCCCCCTCACTCTTGTAGCCCGGTGCAGTTGCACTCCTGTGCACTTCTTTAGCTACGCCTCTGTATCTCGGTCACTTTCTTTGGCAGGTAGTGCAGGTTTGAAGGCAGGAGGTCACCTTCGGTGTGCACCTCGAGGTCAGCAAGGGCAGGGTAACCCACTTCCACTCCTCAAAGACGAGGGTGCGGGAGAGATGGCGGGAGCGACAGAGGGCAAGGGAGAGATGGCGGGAGCGACAGGGTAAGAGAGAGATGGCAGGAGCAATAGAGGGCGAGCGAGAGATTTGAAGGTGCCATTTTACTGCTGTGTGGGTGTGGCTACGCCAGGGGGCGTGGCTACATCAGTGTGGCTACCTCAGGGAGCGTGGCTATGGGCACCCCCAGTGTTGAACTCAAGTCGGCTACACTGGTCAGAGCCTTGATCTGGATGAGGCTGCTCTTTAAGACTTACACAGAAGAGGAAACTGGCTTTTGCAGCATCTGCCATATACCCCCCATAGCTAGTATTCTGCTCTGGTAATGTGCAATAGCAGCCAGTGTCACAAATCACAGGCAGCCAGTGTCACAGATGAATTAAGCTCTCTACAAGTGACAGGCTCTTTACATGGGAATTCCACCCACCCCGTAGGGCCATACAAAGCAACAGAACTGGGCACAGCCTCCAAGTGAAATGTATAGTAAAGTCCAGACTGTGTAGAAGGCACTGGAAAAGCTGTGATCAACAATGGTGGCCCAGGAATTCACCTGTTTTGCAATTTTGGGAATTGATTTGAGAAAGAGCTGCACCACCAGCTTATTTTTGAATGGTGTTTCCCATTCTTAGAATGTCCCTTTTTCCATCAAGTGTTCCAAGAGTTCTTTCCAAATATATCATGCGAGCTCTGAACGGGAGCCAGGCAGCACTCTGTCTTTGGGCAGCCAGCCTGTGCGGTTCCTCCCTCTGCGTTATTCCTTCACCAAAAATACAATCATATTACAGTGGACGGCCCCTCTATGGAAAGAAATCCGAATTAGAACCCCCTGTGCTTTTTAAATCCGTCAGTACTCACACTCCAGGCTGCAGGCCCAAAGCACGATATTGAATTTCTAGCCAGGTGCTGGAACAACTTTCTTCCATTCTTTTTTAAAAATTGCTCACCTTCCAGTTCCTTTCCTGCTCTCTCTCTCTCTCACACACACACACACACGCGCGCACACACATCTTTTCACCCCAGCACACTTTTCTAGTGGCTGTTGCTGGTGTTTTTCTGCATCATTTTAGATAGTGTGCTCCTTTTGGAAAGGGAGCCATTTACTACTACTACTACTACTACTACTACTACTACTACTTGATTTTGTATGCAAACTGCTTTGTGAACTTTTTTTGTTGAACGTTTTGTAAACTTTTTTGTTGAAAAGCAGTCTATAATACTGTTGCTGCTGCTAATAATAATAATAATTATTATTAATTTATTTAACTACTATTAATTATAATTATTATTAATTAATACTAATACCCTCCTGCACAAAATGACAGAATAGACATACAGAAAACACGCAAATATTGTTTCAATCAATACTACTAGATCACTACTAGAAACTACTAGATCATTTTAGTAAATATTTCCTTGAAGTTTGGGGAAAATGATACATGCAAGTCCAATGGTTCCAAAGGGAAACATTTTCAAGGCTCCTCATGTCTCATTTCATGGAATCCCACAGTGTTGGAGGGGGCTTTCTCCCAGCAGTGTATGTATCAGATTGCAGCCTTAAGCATATGTCTTCTGACAGCTTGATGACACAAGATGCCTCCTACAGTTGGCAAGGGGGGGAGAAGAACCTTCAGCAACTGCTGAAGAGCCATGCTGTTCTTCCATGGCTATGGCTTTAACCATCACAAAAAGTGCTGAGTGCTGTAATGGACATAGCTTGTGGTGTCAGCAGTGCCTTCCCTGCTGATTCCAGAGCGCACAGGGTTAACCCCAGAACTCCTGCTGTCCTCAGGAGCACAGCTGTAGCCCAGGCAGGCTAATGAGGGCTGGTTAGAGGCAGAAGTGCTGAGTCACTCAGCAGGTGCTAACTAATTGCACACTGAGTGACTGAGGCACTGGTGCAGATGGGTGTAGCTGATTAGCTATAGCCTGCCCAGCAACAGTCTCTGATGGGCCTGCAGATGGAAGTGGAGAGAACGGACTGACACATATGTATATGTATATGACCCATGTGCATGGACTACTGACTATGAGCTTGGATTCCGATTTGGCTTGGTGCAACTTGGACCTGGACTGACCTGGCATACTGATCATTGGACTGGCCTATGGACTACGGAACTTGGAACACAGACTAACTGTGAATTTTGGATTTTCTGGCTCGGGACTGACGTTGAGTGGCGTGGCTGCTGTGCTTAAAGAGGTAAGGCCTGGTCGTGTTCCCTCCATCACTGCACCAGGGCTGCTCAAAGGGGAAACCAGTCAGCCTAGTGTGGGTATCAGGGCCCTCAGGGAGGCCCAGCAGGAGTTTCTGGCAGAACAAGTGCAGGAAAGATGCTTGCCACATTCGGCACTTGATCTCTTGAGAAGCACCAAATGCATGGCTATCTTGGGGCATAGCCAGGAAATCCCTCAGGACAGGATTATAGCTAGTTAGCATGCACCTGTTTGTACTCTCCATTCCACTGGATCTTCATGGACAACATACACTGCCCTTGGGCTGGAATGTTTACCCTAATGTTATTATCATTATTTATTTGATTTCTACCCCGCCTTTCTGCCCGAAGGCACACAAGGCGGCTTACAACAATTAAAGGCAATACAAGCCACAATATATACAATTAAAACATATTAAAAACAATATTAAAAACAGTTAAAAAAAACAGTTAAAAAAATTAGATAGACCAAAGTAAAATGGTAGAACATGGTAAACCAAAGTAAAGTGGTAAAACATGATAGAACATTAGATAAACCAAAGTAAAATCAGAGGCATGGCTAAAGAAGTGCAGGAGGGTTCAATTTCACAAGGCAACAAGCTTCGGGGGGGGGGGGACAAACTGAGCTTGGCACAAGTGGCCAAAACTGTGAAACTATTTATATGTATGAATAGTACCATCATGTTATATACCATTTGATGCGGAGTTTAATGTGGAATGCAATGAAACAAATTGGAATGTAATATCTTCATTCTATCAGAAGTTATGGCCAAAAGAACAAGAAAATGAAAATACAACGGTGATGTCACTTCCTGTTGTGATGTCACTTCCAGGGCATCATTTTGCCCCTTGCACTAGGCTACACTTTCATTAGTGACGCCAGTGAATTAAATGGCATTAAAATATACGTGTCCCACCCCTTCCATGGAACGAAGGATTCCTCTATTTTTAGCTTCATTACAAGTGAAAACGAGACCCTGTTGGTTCTGCTCGGTGCAATTTAATTTGTAGACAAGATCATTGCTGTCTTGAGCAGCAGGCAAAACACATTTCCCTTTGGGGTTTGTGTGACTTGAAGCAAAAATTGTAAATCGTAATGAGATGCCATCCACACTGTCACTAGGTGGGTTCGTAGGTGACAAAGCTCATTAATGTTTATGAAGAAAGGGGAGGAACATGGGAAAATGCCCAGCAGTATGGTGGTGAGAGAGGAACCAAAGGGAGTAAGAGGGCTGTGTTGTATTCAGGTGCAGTGAACTGAGCATTGTCCCAAGTACAACTGAGCCTCCAACCCCCATCTCTTAGACTTTGAGAAACTTAGCAGGCCTGTGTTATGAGTCTTTGCTCACCTCATCCCCAAGGCTCACACAGGCCATCTCAGTAACGTTGCTGAAGTTCTTTGTGCATGATCTAACCCCTTCAACAAGACCAATGCCCATGGTGCACAGAGTTATGCCTGACCGTTCTATTGAAATCCCCCTTGTTTTTAACTGTCATCACGGGAGGATTTGCTTCTTTTTGAGGCCAGGCTGCCAACCCCGCTCAAAGGTAGATGGTTGACTACAGCAAAGGCCAGCCCCTCCCCCAGCAGACAGCTCTCTTTTCAAAAGGCCTTCTAGGTTCTAGCAACCCAGGCTTGAAATTCTGTTTATCAAGCCCAGAAAAATTATGGAATTTATGGAACAGCTACTACTATTTGACATTTGCTCTACTCAGTGCCACAGTATGTTTTGTACTGTACAAGAACTGACAATGTGACAATCTAAGGGAGTGTTCACATGACCAGGTATTTTTCATCATGCAAGATCGGCAGCCCAGTCCTTCCCTAGATGGCCTGTGCAGTATCCAGAGCAGGGTTGGAGGCAGTGGTGTCATTCAAATGATTTAGGAACAGGAACTCACTTTTGAGTTCAAATTCAAATGTTGAAAAAAAAACCCAAAAAAAACCCCGGAAGCAGCCACGGAGCCCATTAGGATCCGGAACGCCGTTCTGGTCCATTCCCCCTGAATGACATCACTGGTTGGAGGTGACTGCAGGGCAACTACTCAAATCTATGGTAGCAAAATCACTGGTGCAGATCCAAGCAACTTGGTGTAATGCCAAGCTGCTTGGGAGGGGGGTCAGGATCCAGTCCAAGTGCCAGAGGCTGGTTCCACCCCCTTCCCGGGCCTGGTCTGCCCACCAGCCTGCCCTCCACCTGCCCAAATCTGCCCTTGTCTGCCCTCACCCAACCCTTCCCGACCACCCATCCCCCGGTCCAGCTGCCCTCGGCCAGCCCAAAAGCACTTTCCCAGGGTGGTGCGGAGGCTGGATTTTTGCCTTCATGAGCCAACACGCATCTTCCTGCCAGCCCAGCCAACTCCTGAGGAGGCACAAATGTGTTGTAAGAAACATTTGCAACTCTCCCAGGCGGCGAAAGGGACTTATGCCTGCCCGACAAATGATTAAGATTGCACTCTAAATGCTGATGCTCCCTCATAAGCACAGTGGTCACTCACAGACCAAATGTTTTAGACCAGGACCCACTTTGTAGAATTAAATGGCAGTTGTGTTGGAACCAACCAGAAGTGATGTAATTAACCTGAAAAGTAATGGCTGGGAGTGACATCATCAAGCAGGAAGTGCTGTTGTTGGTATGTAATCAAATGACACTCCTGGAATGCAAACTGGCATTCTTGCACTGCCGCAATTGCACAACCATGAGACATCCCTGACAGAAAGCAAGATTAGGACAAAATATGATGTAAAAGCACTGAACTAAAAACAAAATAAAAAAACCCTCACTTGAAAATTCTAATTGTTAACACTCATAAAAGAAATATAACAAGAGTAAGTTCTGCAGTTTCCAAGATGGCTGCTCCCAGCTTTCCATGACCCACCTGACATCAGGTCATGACCCGCCAAGTGGGTCCCGACCCACATTTTGAGTAACACTGCCATAAAGATTTGACTGCACAGTGGGAAAAGCCATAGACTAAATGAAGACATAAACTGTTAACTGTGGGTTTTCCCACTGCCTATGGGTTTTCCCTCATATGCACTGCCCAAGTTAAAATATGCTTTAAAACAATCACATTCTGTGATTTTTTTTTTTTTTACAGTGCAGCAACTGTTCTGCTCAGTTGTGGCATTCAGTCTAAATAGTGATGGGAAGGCAGTCGGGAAGGAAGCAATGCAAAAGGCTCAACAATAAAATAGTCCACAACAACACCTTGCGTGAAAATCCCATGAACAAAATGCAGTGCTTTCTGTTATTGACTTACAATAGTTGTTACTGTGGTCTCCATAAACAATGAGCATTCTTTAGATTTCCTACATTAAAAAAAAAATCTGTTTTGTTCACTCGGAATTAGTGATCAAAATCACCAGAGTACCATAGTTCTCCCTTTGTGTTTTAGGTGCTTATTAATGTCTTTCCTTCCCAGATACCTCATCCAAAGGAACAACACATGGATACAAATTGGAGAAAGCTGTGCATCCTGCTTGGGAACAACTCAAATTAACGGAGAACTTAGAACCTGTGCACACTGTCTCCTTCCTCTGAACTGGGCACTTTGTACGGGGATGCTGCTCCTCCTCCACAGATAACAGGGACATCTTCTGCTCAGTACCAGTCCCTGCATGAGGCAAAGCAGCCTAGCCTGCACCTGGTTGAGAGGCAGCTCCTTAAAAGCAGTGCTCAGACCACCAGTGGTGGGGTGGTGGTGGAGGCTTGGTCAGTGGACCTAAATGGTCCCAGCAGTTCAAGCCTGGGCATCACCTCATCCCTAGCCCACCAACTGAGTTTAGTAGTCTAAGGGCACATAATAGTCTAACTCCATGTTAGGCTGGCACATGTCACTTGTGTTGACCTTTGAGTGTTGCAAATGTTTGTACCACTCTTGTGCAGGCTAGGCCAGCATGAAGGTCTATGTAGGCTTGCCTGCACCAGAACAAATGGGCAGGTAAGGCTGGCCAAGTTAGGCCAGCACAGGGACATAGGAAGGGTGGGGGAGGCAGATGGGGGGGAAGGGCAGAAAGAAGGTGGACCCATAGACAGCTTTGCCAAGGATGGTGGAAACAGGTCCAGCACTTAGGCCGGATCCTAATCCTCATCTCTGGCCCAGTTGATCTTGCATGGGCCACTTAGAGTTGCTCCAGCAATTTCACTGGTGCAGTTCCGAGTAGCCACATAGGGCCTGCTGGCCTGTGTGTTCCAGGCCAGCAGGATTCAGAACATAAGAAAAACCCAGCTGGATCAGGCCAAAGGCCCATCTAGTCCAGCTTCCTGTATCTCACAGTGGCCCACCAGGTGCCCCACGGAGCGCACCAGAAAACAAGATGCTTGCATCCTATTGCCACTCTCTTGCACTCTGAAGTAGCCTACTACTAATGTAAGGAGGTTGCACAACCCATCGTGGCCTATAGCCCACGATGGACTATTCCTCCAGAAATCTGTCCAATCCCCTTTTGAAGGCATCTAGGCCAGATGCCATCAGCACCTCCTGTGGCAGAGTTCCATAGATTAATTCCCCGCTGGGTAAAAAAGCATTTCCTTTTATCTGTTTTAACTCTCTCAACACTCAATTTTAGCAGATGTCCCCTGGTTCTGGTGTTGTGAAAGAGGGAAAAGAATATCCCTCTATCGAATCCATCCCTTCAGTGCATAATTTTGTATGTCTCAATCATGTCCCCCCTCAGGCGCCTTTTTTCCAAACTGAAGAGCCCCAAACGATGCAGTCTTTCTTCATAAGGGAGGTGCCCCAGCCCCGTAATCATTTTTGTCCCTCTCTTCTGCACCTTTTCCAGCTCCACTATGTTCTTTTTGATATGCGGCGACCAGAACTGGACACAATATTCCAGGTGCGGCCTTACCATCGATTTGTACAATGGCCTGATAATATTGGCTGTTTTATTCTCAACCCCTTTTTTAATTACTCTAAGAGCTGCAAGAGTAACTGATTGTCTTTGGGGGCTAGCGAGGAATCTTTTGCTCTTTACCTGATTGGTAGGGGGATTTTTTTTCTTTACCCGAGACCAGTGGTATTCAAACATTTTAGATAGACTCACATTTTAGAATGGCACTCGTGTGGGACCCACCAGAAGGGATGTCATTAACCTGGAAGTGATATTGTAGCAGGAAGTGGCATCATCAAGCAGGAAGTGCTGTCATTGGAACCAGGCGCGCACGGAGGCCCGAGCACACCCCATGGCTGGTGCTGAAATCCGCCCCCGTGCGTCGCTCAGACACGCCTTCCTTACCCTGGAAATGCTCCTGGAAATGCTCCAAGTGAGGGCTGAAAACCACGCGGTCTCTCCCGGACTGCGCACAATGGTGCCCCGCCACTGCCCGGCGCCCCATGGCTTGCGCCATCGGGGCCATAGGTGAGATACGCACCTGATTGTAACAATAAAATGACACTCCTGAAATGCAAATTGGCATTCTTGGACTGCAGGAATTATGCAACTGTGAAATATCTCTGACAGAAAGCAAGATTAGGACAAAATATTATGTAAAATCAAAATTAAAAAAACCCCTCACTTGAAAATTCAAACTGTTAACACTCACAAAAGGGATATAACAAGAGTAAGCTCTGTAGTTTCCAAGATGGCTGCTCCCAGCTTTCTGCGACCCACCTGACATCAGGTTGCGATCCACCAACTCCCGACCTACGGTTTGTATAACACTGCCCTAAAAGTGTGGTGTTTAACCAGGTTGGCCATAACTGGCAAGTGCAGGGCAGGGGGCTTGCTGGTTTCTGGGCTCAGATGGCAAAGCAGACCCCAGAGACTCTCAAGCTTGGGACAGGTGGAATAATGAAAGTAAACGCCGCCTAACTATTCCACCTGTCTGAACCCTGACAGCCTTTGGGCCAACACTGCAATCTGAGCCCACGGCGTTACCGGCAGCAAGCATCCCTGAGATGCCGGGATTGGTGCAATCAGACTGCAACTATTGCCTATTCTTCACATGATGTGCCTTGCTAGACATTCGGGAGCGTATGGCCGGCCTTTCTGGCTGCACGAAGAGGAGATGTACAAATTCAATGGCCAGCTTCATAACTGTGCCTGCTAATCATCCAGGTTTTACAGGTGCCAACAATATGTCCGCTCACCAGCTTATACATATTTTCCTGCACGTCTTAAGCATCTGCTTCGGCGCTTGTTCCCTTATGCCAATCATGTGCTGCACTGTAAACAGAGACGAAGTTTTAACCCAGAACGCCATCCAAATCTTTCTTCCCTCCTATACTTTTTTTTTGTAAGGAGAAAAGGTCAGCGTATTCCAGTGAACTGACGCACTCTGTCTAATTTATGCACCAAGAAGCTTAAAATTGTGCGTCATTTGACCATTTTCCATTTGTTCATGCTGAGATTAAGAGATGGGGCTTATTGTTGAGCTTATACTCAAAATTACAACTAAGAGAAAAAAAGGGTTAGAGGGGATCAGTAGCTGCAGCTGGCCTTTGATTTATTTCGTGCTGCCCAGCACTGGATGCACTAAATGGGGAAACCTGGAGGAAGCAACATCGCAGGGAGCAAAAATTGCTGAGCCATTTTTTTCTGTTCCATTCCAAGAGAAGACACTTAGGGTAACGGTGAGAATCGAAACGTAAAAAACGAGCCAATTCGTTGCCAAGGAGGAATCAACGTGACGACAGCTGTGACCGTTCATGTTTGCTCAAGATATGTTTTTTGCGTTCTGTGAAGCTCAGCATATTTTCCTTGGCTAAATCGCAGAATTGACTTCCTACACTATGACTGATGGCCGAACTAGGCGAAGGTGATGGGAACGTGGAATTTGACTCAAAGGGAAGACTGTTCCGCTAGATAGCTGTCTTGTGCTCTGCTTATCATGAAAGCAGGAAGTAGACTGCTAACAGTGACAGATCTATGAGCAAAATGATGGTTGTGGCCAGGGAGCAGAACAAGCCTTCTCTGAAACCTGGGAAAGAACTGTCAAAGACCACTGTATTGACTATATGGACCAAAGGCACATAACATAAGAGAAAACCGTTTCATACGTTGCAGCTTTGGAAATGTCAAAAAATAGAAATGCTAAAGGGCTGCAACATGGACATTCCCTGCACTGCTTCAAAAGTGCTGTCCTATTGATGTGACTGAGAGAAGGTTAAAAACAAGAAGGGAAAACAGACTCCCAAGTGATTCACACTTCTTGTCCAGATGTTCTTCAGCATCGAACGTAGGACTCATCACCCACACGGCCCTTCCTAAGTTGCAGGAAATCCAGCACGACAGTGCTGTAGGGTTCACTGCAGTTGATATGTGGGAGTCCCACTTTAGACATTGCATCAGAAACAAGATGGCAAGCAAGTCACCTAGGGTGCAATTCTAAAATGGAGTTAGGCTAGCACAGTTAGGGCAACAAATTTTGGCTGGCACAAGGGACACCGTAAAGTATGTTTGGACCCCTCTCAGAGCGCAATTCTACCCAGCACTGGAATGGCGAGGCCGGCCGGCAGCGCCATATCCAACGCTGGGTTGGGGAAGGCTGGAGCCTCCTGCGGCAAGGGAGCGTGCACAGGGGGAGGCTGGAGCCTCCCCTACAGTAAAGGAGCGCATGCGCCTTTGCCACGGGAGGCTCCACCTCCCCTATGCGCTCCTCGAATCTGCACCCACTAAAGATCTGAGGAGACCACGCGGCCCAAATCAGGGCCGTGCGGCCTCTCAAACATGCCTAGGATTCTGCCTTATGGCAGAATCCAAGGCCCGCCCTTGTCCTGCCCCCGCCTCCCTCCCTCCCTCCAATCCCTGGGGAGTGCTGTTAGCGGGCCTCCCTTGCGCCTGCCGGCTTCGGCCGACACAAGGGAGGTGCTGCGCGGGCGCTACAGTGCCTGCGCTGCCAGCAGCGCTAGCCCTGTGGCCTTAGCGCCAATGTGGGGCACCCGATCAGTGCCCCCATGTCAGCACTAAGTGCACAGCGTGGCTCAACCCCATTGTGCTGCCGCTGCGTGGGAGATAGGATTGCGCTGCCCAAGTCCGAGGCCAGCACACAGTCATGTGCCATCCTCCCTGACTCCGAGAGTGGTCCAAATGCACTTTACGATGGCCCTTGCACTGGCCAAACTTTGCTGACCTAACTGTGCTGGCCTAACTCCAGGTTAGGATTGTGCTTTTAGAGGGTCAGATTGACATCTTCTCTTGGGAAAAATCCCCAATATAATGATGGAGGAAACTTCCCCAATTGGGTTCAGAATTGGCCTTGGGAAACCAAGGTATTTTCAAGTCATGGAAATGTTCGTGGAAATGGCTGAACTTATCTTGAGCCCAATCCTGGGTCCAATCAGACCTCATTACACTCACAATTATCTCAGTAGAATTCTGGCAGTGTATTCAGTACTAAAGAAGGAGGGCCAAATGACAGCCCTCCCCCCACACCAGCACCAAGGCAACCAGGGAGGTGGGTGGGTGGCAGGTAGGCAGAGAAAGTCTTGAAATCTCTGTCCCAGTTTAAAATCTGAGCCACAAGAGAACCTAGAGGGCCATAAAGCTTTCAAGGTGGTAATGTACTGCTGCAGTTTGTATTCCCATGCCAGGCACCATGAAATATGGTGATATCAAAAGACTGGCCCAGCTGTGGAAAACCCAGTTACGAGGCTGGCTATGGAAAATGAAATAAAAGAGTCTTGCAACACTTGTGAACGATGACAGCTCTGGACACTGGTGAATTGTTTTGGGGAGGTGGATTTCACATCTGTAACCACCATGACTGTGTCTCAGCATGGCGTGACATTGCCTAGACATGCCACACCTAGTACATTCAAGAGGACACATGGGGAAAATAATGTAGGTCTGAGTGCCCGACAAGGCCAGCCTCAATGGCTGCTGAGACGAAGTCACTGAAGCAGAGGAGGCAAGCAGTCAAAACTGAGGGATAGTCTAATAGTTTCCCTGACAGCCACTTCTTTCCCTCCCTCCCTCCCTCCCTTCCTGTCGATGCAGCTGCACCAAAAAAGTACATGCTATACCCATGGGAAGCAGATTGGGAGGCTTGGGAGGGGAAAGGAGAATTATTTCTTTAAGCCTCCTGCTTTCCAATTGGTCTCTTCAGGCCTGCACCAGCTCTTGAAAGTGGTGGGGAGCCTCTGAATAGAGGTGATAGGATCTGGCTGGCACAAGAGCCACCGTAAAGCACATTTGGACCACTCTTGTAGTCAGGGGGGAAGGCACACATCTGCATGCTGGCCTCTCTGACTCTGAGAGCACAATAAACTGGAGTTAGGCGGGCATAAGCTAAGCTAGCAAAATTTAGCCAGCACAAGGGCCACCATAAAGGATGTTTGCACTACGCTCAGAGTCAGGGAGGATGGCTCATATCTGTGTGCTGGCCTCTCTGACTCTGAGAGTGGTCCAAACACACTTTACGGTGTCCTTTGTGCCAGCCAAACTTTGCTAACCTATCTGTGCCGGTCTAACTCGAGGTTAGGATTGAACTCTAAATTAGTACAACAGAACTGAACTCCTTGTCCACAAGAAAATTTTTTTGCTGGATGAGAAAAATGTACAACTGTCTTGACAATGGTTGTTTGTGGGAGATGGAAACAGTGTGTTTATCCACATGTGCTAACTCTCCATGATCATGGATCAGTTTGAATCTCTTAGCTGGTCACAGTGAAAATGCTATTATGGCATTGATCACATATTGAACCAGTTTTTGGATGTCCATGATCACTACACTGTTGTGTTGTGTTTCTCAGAAAAAAAGATTAAGGGCGCAATCCTAACCTGGAGGTAGGCCAGCACAAGTCCCTTGTACCAGCCCAGGCTCATTGCAAACGTACCTTAAAGCATATTTGAACCACATTTGGAGTCAGGGAGGCCAGCACACTGACATGCACTGTCCTCCCTGATTCTGAGAGTGGTCCAAATGCACTTAACGGTGCGTTTGCAACACTCCTGGGCCGGCAAAAGGGACTGGTGCTGGCCTAACTCCAGGTTAGGACAGAGCCCTAAATCATTTGATATTGACTGAGGGAGATTACAGGTAATCCTGTAAATCCACAGCAATTGCACATGATATATTGGGATTCCCTCCCACTTTTTCTTTTTGCTGCATCAGTGCTGAAATTATTTCAGTTAAAATCATACATATTTTTACACAGCTTCCAGACAATGAAGGCTCTCATTTGGCACCTCTTCTTATTTACTCAAGGTCAATCAAAGTTGTCAACAAAAGGCAACGGCCAACATTTAAAGATGTTTTCCTTCCTGTTTCATCTACGGAAGATTAATTTCTCATTTCTTACTTAGGTTTCCAAATTTTAAACACACATATCCACAGGCATACACTTACACACATGTGGGAGAATCAGCTTGCATGCTCCTTGATTGTCTCTCCTAATGTGGAGAGAGACAAGTCTCAGACATCTGCCTGGTGCACAGACGCACTTAGAGTGAAACAATGCCTATCCATGCACATTTGTATGATGAGATCTGTGTTGTACTCAGGGACAGTGCATGCTCAGGGACATTAGTTGCATGCTTTCCCCTTAAATTCTGCTAACCTTCACCATCTTTGACTACATGCAGGGCCGGCCCTAGGAGCAGTGTGACTCAGCGTGGGGCATTCCAATGGGGCTCCAGGGCCGCACCCTCCCCACAGGTCCTCGCAGTCACCATACAGTCATGATAAGAATAGTGCTTGTGGTGCCGCTTGCGAAGTGTGGCACCCAGAAATAGTTGCTGGTGCTTCCAGGAGGCCCATTTCGGGCTGCTTAGAGGCACGGGCATGTGGGAGGGCCCAATGAGCAGCTGCTCCACTCACCCCATTGGTGTCCAGCCCACAGAGATCCAGGCTGCAGCAGCAAGCAAGGGCAGCACCCCACACCAGTGTAGCACCCCCCAAAACACAGGGCCCAATGTGACGACATAGGCCACATACACACACATGGGAGGATCATGCAGTTAAGGCTGGCCCTGACTACATGAATGTCTTTCGGAAGCCTGTGCTCAAAGGCCTAGCCAGGCCTGTATACAATGGAGGCCTGTGTTTGACCTTATTTAGCCATGTTTATATGTATTAAATCATGTTTAAAAAGCAGTTGGGGCAGTTCAGAGGCAGTTTGTGGCAGTGTGTGGGCTGGGCAGGCAGGGGGTGGGAAGGGGAAGATCTTGGCAGCAGTGGCGCACACCGAAATCCTATCCCCTTTTTGCCTCCCTGAAATGCCCCCAAGCCTCCTCAGATGTATGCCAGAAAAACAGCTGTTGTAGGTGTGAGATGACCCATCGGAGGCCAGGTAACCTATTAGGTACATAAGAAAAAGTTTTTCTTTACCTCTCTGGGGCCATCTGGTCAGGCTCTGGCTGCAACACTGCAGACTATGGGCTGGAGAGTGAAAGGATTGGGCCATCAGTCAAAAAAGGTGGGACATATATCCCCGGTAAAGGTAAAGGTTTCCCCACCACCGAATGGTCTAGTTGTGACCGACTGCAGGGGGAGGTGCTCATCTCCGTTTCTAAGCCTGTAGAGCCAGCGTTTGTGCGAGGACAAGCTTCTGTGGTCATGTGGCCGGCATGACTCTACGCCGTAGCGCACGGAACGCCGTTACCTTCCCACCGAAGTGGTCCCTATTTATCTACTCGCATTTTTACGTGCTTTCAAACTGCTAGGTTGGCAGGAGTTGGGACAAGCTCACTCCGTCGCATGGTCTCAAACTGCCAACCTTCCGGTCAACAAGCTCAGCTCAGCAGTTTAACCCGCAGTGCTGCCACATCCCCTGATAATCTATCCCTCACATGGTGACAAATGAGAAATGTGTAAAACAGGGCAGTTAGGAAAGAATGTTTTTGACAAGCAGGAAATGTATCTAGCCATTATTGTCCATTATATAGAGGGTTACAGAAATGTTTTTCCTTTATGTACTCATTGTTATTGCCCTACTGACTGTTAGAACTCTTTAGTCATTTCAAATGCAGTGAAGCAGACACACAGTTCAGCCTTTTAAGTAGCTAAATTATGGATCATTGAAACAAGATGTGGATCACAGTGAAACTTACATTGTTATAGCCTAGGATTGAAATGTTTTCTAAAAAAACTGTATTTTGCTAATATGCATTGCATGCAGTTTGAAATCATAAGGGACAAAATTGGGTCCTATAGGCCTCATATATGAACAGCTATTACACTAGTATTAAAGACAACTCAAAATTTGTAGAATATTTGATATTTGCACTTGATAAAATAAACCTTTTCGTTTTTGAAAGCCCCTTCTTAAATTGTCTTCAACTGTTTTGTGCCTAATCCCTTGTAATTTAACTACATGAAGTAGTTCTCTATGCATGCTTGTTGTGAAAAAAATATGCCATTGTAAACAAGATTGCTGACATATTTAATGAGCTGGATAAAATAAATCAGTGATAAAAGCCAGAAAATAACTCACGGATGGAGTGGAACTCATAAGGCATTTATGGGTTGCTTCCATACATTACCATTGGGACACTGATGGTATTTTTTCACATAAAGCTTCTGGGCCTGCAGAATCCAATTGGGAATTATTTGTTTATATGCTTGTCCAATCCACTCGTACAAAAAAGCCCAAATGAATAAGTATTATTTCCCCGATCCAGCAACCAATGTGTAATCCTAGCTGGATGGGGAAATCATGCATACAAATGAGTGCCATGTAGTTCAGAATTCCTGGTCCAGCCCAATCCTTCAGGTAGGGCTACCATATGTAACCATTCAACTCAGCTGGAATCTCACAGCTGTTTGATAAGTTGCGAGGATAATGCTTCAGGTTTTGAGGCGTCCTGAACCTTATGGTGGCAGATGGCAAGATCCACCACTGAAAGACTCCTGTAGGAATGAACCTGATATTTTCTTAACTGTAACTTGCTGAGCAGGGAAGACTTCTCACTTTCAGCTCCTGCATGAGCATATTAAAGGTAAAGGTTTCCCAACAACCAAATGGTCTAGTTGTGACCGACAGTAGGGGGCGGTGCTCATCTCTGTTTCTAAGTCAAAGACCTGGTGTTTTGGACAAGCTTCCGTGGACAAGCTTCCGTGGTCATGTGGCCGGCATGACTATACGCCGTAGCACACGGAACGCCGTTACCTTCCCACTGAAGTGGTCCCTATTTATCTACTCACATTTTTACATGCTTTCGAACTGCTAGGTTGGCGGGAGCTCACTCCGTTGCATGGTCTTGAACTGCCAACCTTCCATTCAACAAGCGCAATAGCTTAGCGGTTTAACCCGCTGCGGCACCATGAGCATGTTACACCATGGTAAATGTTAATAATACTGTAGTGTTTCTTGTGGGCTCCATCAGAGGCAAGTTGGAGGAGGCGCCTCTTACCAGTTCAGTGGCCCCTTTCAAGACCCTGCATAGTGCACAGGGGGCTACAGTTGTCCCAATCCCCCCTTTCTCTGTCCTAAAAGAGAAGTATGGGGGCTTTCTCCTCCCTTTCTTGTCCTACTTCCCTGGCCTCTGGATATTCCAACCAGATTGGAACTCATCCTATGCATGCCTACTCAGAAGTAGAGGCTATTTTATCATTTTCTAATACAGGAGGCTCCAAACTCCGGCCAGTGGGCCGGATCCAGTCCTTCCCTGATCCATCTCCAGCATAAGCAGCACTTTGCATTCTGTGGGGACACCGCGAATGACCCAAGGGTCATTGCAGCCAGCTGCTTCCAGGGTCTACCACCCTGGCAAGCTGCACGTCTGGTATTCTGCACATGGGCAACCGGACGTGACAATCTCTAGGAGCTGTAGTTTGGGGTCATTCACAGTGTCCCCGGGGGAACGCAAAGTGCCATTCACGCTGGGGATGATTTTCCCTGCCGCAGCTGTCTCCAGTTTGGAGACCATTGTTCTAATAGATGGCCAATGGGTACTTTAACATGTATGTGCCAGGGACATTCTTGCCACCCCAGTAGATCTAGTCATGTGAATGCAGCTGAATGGAGAAGTGTTTCATTGGCCGCTGCAGACATGATTTTGTTGCCTACAGGTGCACTGTTGTTTTGAATTATGTCCCAGACAATACTTTGGCTCCTGTTCCTATTGCACAGCTGCATAAAAGGCTTTGTCCTTCATATACCACCAGCACTCTAATATTTGCTTTCATACGATACTGCATTTGTTGAAATAAAAGGCCTGGGCACTTCAGATTATCCTCATATTATAACTGTGGGTATTTGTTTTTGATTGATGTTGAAAGCAGCCTAGGAAGGACAAAAATGTTATCATAATAGCTCAGTCAAAATTTGCCAAAGCTACAGATCGGGTGCTTTTGTTTGCAAAAGGTCAATATTTTGACATGAAAGAGGAAAAATGGTACTATGCAAGGGTAATTATTAAATGTATTTGCCCAAATCCAAACGCATTTGGACTAGTTTAAGAAAAGGAACTTGAAATCCAGTAGATTAGGACCTGAGAAGTTGGGGCCATAGATAATCTTTTGGTAGGCTCCTGTCTTCTTTGTGTATGACAGAAGGATTAATTATTTTTGTTGTTGTTAAGTAATCAAAACTAGGAGCACAATCCTAACCTGGAGTTAGGCCAGCACAGTTAGGCCAGCACAGTTTGGCCAAGGGCACAAGGGACACTGTAAAGCGCGTTTTGACCACTCTCTGAGTCAGGGAAGATGGCTCACGTCTGTGTACTGGCCACTCTGACTCTGAATCTGCAATCCTATCCACACTTACCTGGGAGTAGGCCCCATTGGCTACATTGGGACTTCCTTCTGAGTAGACATGCATAGACGGGCTGTGAGAGTGGTCCAAGCACACTTTACGGTGGCCTTTGTGCCAGCCAAACTTTGCTGGCCTAACTTGTGCCAGCCTAACTCCAGGTTAGGATTTTGCTTCAAAGCACCTTTTTGTTACCTTCCATCCCCAACCTTTGCACTGTTAAAACAACTAGCATAAATGCTAGCTCCAGGTGGTGAATTTGGATGCAGTCATTTACAATGCTCTGTCCCTGTGGATCTTCCATTCATTTCAAAGATGAAAGATGAACTCTGGTTCATTTCGGGGGGACGGGGGACGGGGACTTTTATGCAGAGTTCCTGTGCAATCATCTTTGAAATGAATGGAGTATACTGAAAGTTTGCTGCCCTGGAAATAGATTGACAAACGTCTATGGTTCTATTACCATTCAGCTTGGAGAAGCATTCTAAGAACCTTGGCTTTTCATAAGTATCCTTTTGTAGATATAAATACATTTCCTTGTGGCATGTTTCTGTATTTTCATGCCCCAAATTTTTGTTCACGTGGTGCCTTCTAAGTTGCTCAAAATATATAGTGAATGCTGCATTCCATAATAGCTGCATAATAGCAGCATTCCAACAGATAAAAGGAAATAGTTTTTTACCTAGCTGGTAATTAATCTGTGGAACTTCTTGCCACAGGAGGATGTAATGGCATCTGGCCTAGGTGCCTTTAAAAGGGGATTGTATCCGTGGGGAATAGGTTTCTGCTGCTTCCATGGATAGTGGAAATAGCAGCAAACCCTATTCAGATTCTTGCCTGTCGCACTCATGACTCACCTCTCTTCATTTGCAAACGGTTTGCAAAAGGATTTTTTTTGCTTTGCTACAGAACACTAACGAAAAGGAAGTAATGACATCGCTAGAATGATAGCTGCTACATTAATGCTTGAGGAGGCAATAGTGAAAAAACACTAACAGGAAATGGACAAGAGAGGAAGCAGAAAGGAGAGGAAGCTAGACTCCACTTCCTGTTTCCATGTAAGCTGTTGTGGGTGGCTGTTAGTGGAAAGGGAGGTGGAGTCTCGGGCATATTGGGGAAGGGATGGGGTGGATCTGGCAGCAGTGGCACACACCAGATCTTATCCCTTCTTTTTAAAACCACCCTGCTCTTTTTCTTTCTTTGTCAAAATGGCTGACATATGCCTGAGGAGACCCATAGGTGGCTTGTGGGTTAGGGTTAGGGTTGTGGGTTTGCCTTCAGGTCACCTCCACTATAGCATGCAATACACACATTTTTAATGTGGCTGCATGTGGTGGATAGAATTGGGCTCTTAATACCCCCCCCCCATTTTTGTTGCTAAAGTGACTCACGTCCATGATCGCTGGATGGCTGTCTTTTTGTTCCCCTCAGAATACTTCTGAAACCACACTGTATTGTGATGTAAAAAATCATTCTCAAGGGGCTTCTGGGGAAAAAAAAAGGATGATACCAGTGGTAGCTACCATCCTCCCCCAGCCCATCTTTCAATAATGCTATGTCACAACACAGGGAATAAAACTAAGCATAAACATGTTCTGTTATACGAATGCAAAACTATTTCCGGGCATGAACACAGAAGTGCTTCTAAAGCCATTCTGAGCTTTTGAGATGTATGACATCAGACAGAGCCTAGACCTTGATGTCACCTGAACTATGACAGCATGTCTCAAGCTGTCTGCCACTGACCAAATGAGAGTGACTAGGACAACAGCAAAAATAAATGTTTGTGTTTAAATACAAAATAATAAAAATTAAGGTCATCCTTTTCTATAGCGGCAAATTATGCGTGAGCCATTCATTTGTATGTTCAATAAACAAGGTAACTATAACTACTGGGATGGTAAATGGGACACTAAGTAGGTCAGTCCATAGGATGTTATCACTTAAATTAAAGGGAAATGGGTGGGTTCCCTACAGATGCAGTCCCAAAACACATCTGGCTGACATCTGTTACAGGGTGGTATCATCTCTTGTTGTCTGTGTGGGCAGACAATAGGAAGGGGAAAATGTCAAGCGAATACTTTACTTTTTAATATGCCAATGGTCATTTTTCAGGTTACCTAAACTATATAAGAAATGTTCACCATGTCCTTACCCATATGTTAATAATAAAATTCAATTTTATTTGAGATGGGAGAGGGCAGGAGATCATCCCCCAAGGCTCTTCTGCACCATTGGATATGGATGTGCAGAAGAGACAAAGCTTTTTCATTGCTGCCACCCAAAATTGGAAGCAGCCTTCTAAAGAGGTTCATTTTGCCCCTATTGCTGCTTACTTTTGGGTGGACCACAGAGAGTGTTTTATTTGGGCAGGTTTTCTCTGATGGCAGCTTTTAAGATTAAAATCAGAATGCCAGGTGCAGGGGAGTGGCCACAAGATGCAGTCATCTTGTTGGCTCATGTGCTCCCTGAGGCATCTGTTGGGCCACTATGAGAGTGCAATCCTAACCTGGAGTTAGGCCAGCACAATTAGACCAGCAAAGTTTGGCCAGCACAAGGGACAACAATAAAGTGTGTTTGGACCACTCTCTGAGTCAGAGAGGCCAGCACACAGATTTACACCATCCTCCCTGACTCTGAGTGTGGTCCAAACATGCTTTACGGTGGCTCTTGTGCCAGCCAAACTTTGCTGGCCTAACTGTGCCAGCCAGGAAACTGGATTAGATGGGCCCTTGGCCTGATCCAGCAGGGCTCTTATGTTCTTATGTTAAATGCTGCTGAATTATTCTTACTTTATGTAATCATGGAATAATTGCTTATGGCAGCGGTATTCAAACCTTTTAGACTGGGACTCACATTTTAGAATGGCACTTGTGTCGGAACTGACCGGAAGTGATGACATTAACCTGGAAGTGATGATGTGGCAGGAAGTGCTGCCATTGAAACATAATAAAATGATACTCCTGAAATGCAAATTGGCATTCTTGTACTGCAACAACTGTACAACTATGAAACATCCCTGACAGAAAGCAAGCTTAGGACAAAATATGATGTCAAACTAAAAACAAAAAGAACAAAAGGTCTGCAGTTTCCAAGATGGCTGCTCCCAGCTTTCTGCGACCCACCTGACATCAGGTTGTGACTCACCGAGTGGGTCCTGACCCAACGTTTGAATAACACTGGCTTATAGAATTCCCTTTCCTTGGGATTAACAGCTCTCTCCTTGCAGGCTTATGCCCTTTTTGGTTGTGAAAGCTTTTGCTGACACTGTGGGCTGGTGTGTTTTTGTTTGTTTTAATTTAATCGTTTAAAGTTTTTTAGGGGGCAATCCTAAGCAGTGCCAGACTGGCGAGGCCGACGGGCCAACGCCATATCCAGCGGTGCTTAGGAGAGGCCGGAGCCCCTCCCCCCCCACGGCAAGGGTGCGTTAGCTTCTTTACCGTAGAGGAGGCTCCAGCCTCCCCTATGTGCTCCTCGAATCTGCACATAGGCCTGAATCAGGGCCTCACTGCCTCGCTGATGGGCTTAGGATGTGGCCGTACAGCCACCTCCCAAGCCTGCCCAGGTCCCACCCAAGTCCTGCCCCCCGCCTCCCTCCCTCCTACCAATCCCCGCACCGCTTCAGCACAGAGCTTCCCTCGCACCGACTGGTTTTGGTCGGCGCAAGAAAGGCTCAGTGCGGGCACAGCAGGACTGGCCCTGCCTGCAGGGCTGGTCCTGCTGCTCTAGTGCCAATGCGGGGGTGCCAATTGGCACTCCCGCTTCAATGCTAGGGCCGTCGAGCCGACGCTATGACGTAGCGTCGGCGCGACAGGCAGT
Organism: Lerista edwardsae; assembly: GCA_029204185.1. Classification (NCBI taxonomy): domain Eukaryota; kingdom Metazoa; phylum Chordata; class Lepidosauria; order Squamata; family Scincidae; genus Lerista; species Lerista edwardsae. Next base: position 747,273 of record JAJKFI010000064.1, read on the forward strand.
GCAAGTTTGCACTGCCCAATATTGTTTTTATTATAATTGTTTTTGTTTGTATGTTTTTTTTTAATTGTTGGTTGCTTTGGGTCCCCTTCTGTGTGGGAGAAAGGTGGGATAGAAATACAGTACACAAATAAACAAATATTTTAGCCTGGTGCACTGATGTGCTGCTTGTTTCTTTAATTGGTACTTACTGCTTACCTTAAGGGACGTGGTGGCGCAGCGAGTTAATCCGCTGTTGCTGGGCTTTCAACCGCAAGGTTGGGAGTTCGAGACTGCGCGACGGAGTGAGCTCCCGTTGCTTGTCCCAGCTCCTGCCAACCTAGCAGTTCGAAAGCACCTAAAATGCAAGTAGATAAATAGGGACCACTTCGGAAGGTAAGCTTGCCCTCGGACAAAAACGCCGGCTCTACAGGCTTTGAAACGGAGATGAGCACCGCCCCCTACAGTCGGTCACGACTAGACCATTCGGTCGTGGGGAAACCTTTACCTTTTACTGCTTATCTTATTGTTAGTCCTCTTGATTATTAGAACAGAACAGGGACATATAATAAATGTGGAATGAGATCAGTTCATTGAAGAGACTAGCAAAGCTTTGATGTCAGGCTTTCTTACCCATCTACTGTGTAATCCATTTAAGCATTTCAGGACCCAATCCTGTCCAGTACAGGATCCTGGGCTGGATCCAGTGCAGGCTGGAGGTCTCCTTGGGGGAAGGGGGCATTTGTTCCCTTACCTTGAGTAAAGCCCCGCTTGCTCAATTGGGTTACTCATGTCTGTGCCAACTAAATCATGGGCACAGATTCGATAAGCTTGTTGTCAAGCTTTCAAGCCCGACAAAGTGAATAGGATCCAGTGGAAGATGCCTCCACCTGTCCTACCCCCTCCCGAGTCTGTCCCTCCCATGTTCTGTCCTCCCCTGCCCAGAAACACCTGCTTCCTGCCCTCCCTCCACCCTCCTCACACCCTTGCCCCACTCGGCAATTACCTCTGTTCCACCAGCAGCCAGGGCTGATCTGCAGAGTCAAAGGGAAAGTGCAAGCCCTATGGCATGTTTGCGACACCCACCACTGGCGCTATTCGGGACTCAGGACTCAGGAATCAAACCCAGGACTGAGCGGTCAGTGTGTTCACTACAGATAACCCATAGGCCCAAAGACACATTCACAGTGCAATCCTATGTATGTACTACTACTCAGAAGTAAGTTCCATTGTGCTCAGCAGGACTTACTCTCAGTACTGTGTGTATAGGATTGCAACCTCAATGTCCCAAATCTGTCTAAAGTCCCCATCTTGTCCAACATTCCAGCCCTAATGCAACCATGCAACAGAGCCTGTGCTGCATCCTGTGGTGGGGAAGTAGTCATGGAGGCCTCCTCAAAGTAAAGGAACATGTGTTCCCTTCCTTGGGTGCTGCATTTCAGCTGCATTGGCACTGGAAAGTTGGATAGGATTTGGCCCTGAATGTACTTTTGTTTCACCTGCTGGGGACCAAAGATGAATGACAAAGTATGAATTGTTCTATCACCAAGATCATAGATTTAGCAAGGATTTGTCTGCTTCCCCCTTCCCTTATATAAAGTCAGCTTCCTGTTGACTTTTCAATTTTCTGTTGAAGGTAGGCGACGAGGGCTACTACTGTATAATGTGCATCTTTTTAAAAAGCCTATTAAGTCAAATGAAAAGAGCATGCAAATCAGAGCATCACCTCCTACATAAAGTCACAGTCTTCATCCCACTGGCTCCAATTCTTCTAACAATAGAAGACACTGTAACAATGATGCTCAAATAAAGGGATTTGCTTGGTAATATGCTTTTCGCCTTTTCTCCTTTATAAAAATGTGTATTGAAGGGGTTGAGAATAATGTTCTTTTATAGTAAAAATCCAAATGACACATTGGGAAAAGAGATTTCTGAACAAACTTTTGGGTGGCAAACTGTGTGTTTTAGTCCTCCTTATCTGTACTTTAGTGGCGTTATATGGCTTGCTCCTGGTCGTTTCAGCAATTTTGGTGGTTTTCTAGTCCTTTGACAATGTTAAAGGCAAAACATTAGGAACAACTAAATTGGAGAGTGTGGTCTTAAAGCCTGTAGGAAAACGCTTGTATCTTGTGAGATTTCTCATTAGTTCAAATCAGTTCAAATTCAGTTTTTCCCCTTGCTATCTTAACATCTATTTAGGGTGCCATCCTAACCCCCCTTCAGCTGGCGCAAGCCACTTAACTTGCGCCGGCCGAGCACTGTCGCAAACATGCCGTTAAGCATGTCAACACGCTATGCCATCCTGAGCCGGCTGAGTTCGGCTGGCGCAGGCGCTATTCTGGGCAGGAGGAAGGTGGAAGGGTGGGTGGGACAGGGATGGGGAGGGCGTTCCAGTGGGCATGGCGGAACAGGGAGGGGGTAGAGCTAGGATGCAGCCATTAGGCTGCATCCAAACCCCTATCCCCCTGCCGTGGGGACCCAATTTGGTCCGCTGCTGCATGCTTGGACTTGCGCCTGCTAAACAGCAAGTGCAGATCTGAGTAGTCCCATCGGGGCAGTTGGCGCCTAGGTGGGGTGAGGGTACAAACATCCCCTTGCTCTGTGGAGGTTCCAGCCTGCTCCCAACCAACGCTGGATTCAGCGCAGGCCAACTAGCCTGCCTGTTACACACAGGTTAGGCTTGGGCTCTTATTGTATTACATTATGCCACCTCCAATGACTCTGTACAGCACTGTCTCTCAACATGCAATTGCCCCAGTCAATATCTACAGAACTTCATTGGGCTTTTCTGTCAAAAGTGTTTTCTCAGAGGATCTACACACAGATCAGGTGACAGGTCAGGTGGCAAAGATCTGCAGAGGGGGATGGGCTCCCTCATGTGCCCAGACTGCAAGAAGCCTCAGTGGCAACCTCCCACACTGTGTATTCATTCATATTCATTTACTTAATGTATATGCCACCTTTCTGCCACCATAGTGCTCAGAATTGTTCACCATAGTTTCCCAGGAAATCACCCCATCCAGACACTGACCAGACCTAGAGGTGCTTAGCTTCAGCTATATTATGTACCTTCACACCACATCTTGGAGCCAAAACCACCTTCATCGCCCCCCCTTTTTTTTTTACTGACTTGGACACAGGAATCATCTTGTCTCTGAGTAAACATGGGGCAGCCCAGTCCTAAGCTGTAGGCCCCTGTAAGTAGCAAAATGGCTACAGGAGCCAGGCGGCTGTCAGAAGCACCGTGGGAGAAGGGGGTGTTATTTCCCTTCCCCCAAGTAAGGGTGCTAGGGCCTCAATGAGCCTCCTCAAGTTTGAGCAGGCTATTTTTTCAGCACAGACTTGTGGACCTTCATGTTGGGCCTCATGGCCTGACACAGAAGATAGGATCCAGCAGTGGTTACCACTGGTCCCACCCTGCTCTGCCCCTCCCCCTGTCCAGGTTCACCCTTCCCCCCCTGCCCTGAAAGAGCTCACCACCAGCGGCAGGGAGACTTACTACCCACTATCTCCACATCAGGTGCTTCTGGCACCGGGGCCTGGTGCTGGGCCTGCACTGGTGGTAAGCCCTTACTGCCAGCGCCGGTGTCACAGAAGTGCCATAAGACACTTCTACGGCCGGCAGTAAGGGCTTACAGTCATTCCTGGGCCGCATAGGATTGGGTAATCTAATCTAAAATGGGTAATATCAGGGTCAGTATCAAATGGCAGTAGTAGAAGACTTTCCATGCATGGCCAAAGTGATTGCCCAGCTAGACCATCATCCTTTGTCCCAGGACTGGCCATCCAGGTATGTTTGAGATGTTCACAAGGAAATTGTTGTTGTTCAGTTGCTAAGTCATGTCTGACTCTTCGCGACCCCTTGGACCACAGCACACCAGGCCTCCCTGTCCTCCACTAGCTTCCGGAGTTTGCCCAATTTCATGTTCATTGCTTTGGTGACACCATCTAACCATCTCATCCTCTGCCTCCCCTTTCTCCTTTTGCCTTCAATCTTTCCCAGCATGAGAGTCTTTTCTAAAGAGTCCTCTCTTCTCATGCGGTGGCCAAAATATTTGAGCTTCAGCTTCAGGATTTGTCCTTCCAGGGAGCAATCAGGCTTGACTTCCTGTAGGATTGACTGATTGGATCTCCTTACAGTCCAGGGGACTCTCAAGAGTCTTCTCCAACACCATAATTCAAAAGCATCTATTCTTCGGCGCTCCGCCTTCCTTATGGTCCAGCTCTCACAGCCATACATGACTACTGGGAAAACCATAGCTTTGACTATGCGAACCTTTGTTGGCAGGGTGATGTCTCGGCTTTTTATTAAGTTGTCTAGGTTCGCCATAGCTTTTCTCCCAAGAAGTAAACGTCTTTTAATTTCATGGCTTCAGTCACCATCTGCAGTGATCTTGGAGCCCAGGAAAATAAACTCTGACACTGCTTCCATTTCTTCCCCTTCTATTTGCCAGGAAGTGACAGGAATGGTTGCCATGATCTTAGTTTTTTTTAATGTTGAGCTTCAAGTCAATTTTGGCACTTTCCTCCTTCACTCTCATCAGAAGGTTCTTTAGGTCTTCCTCACTTTCTGCCATTAGAGTGGTATCATCTGCATATCTGAGGTTGTTGTTATTTCTCCCAGCAATCTTGATTCCATCTTGTGAGTAATCCAGCCCTGCCTTCCTCATGATGTACTCTGCATATTAGTTAAATAAGCAGGGTGACAGTATAACAAGGAAAGTACATAAATTGAAATGTGGAAATTTCCTGTGGATTGTTGACTGATACTCTGAACATGTGGAGATTTACAACTTCAGATCTGAACTTTGGCTCACTTCCCCACAATCACATGCCTAGCCTTATTCATTATTTATATACTTGGTTTGTGAGCAAGGCATTCATACCTCACCAGCAGCATTTAAAAAAATACTTATAGGTCAGTCCTATCCTCCCACCCCACCAATGCAGGTGGATTGGAAAGCTTGGAAGGGGAAAGGGGAATGATTTCCCCTTACCTCTCTGTAAGCCTCCTGCTCGCCTGTGGATCTCCTTGGACCATTGGGCAACTTTTGAATGGAAGAGATAGAATCTGCTCACTCCTGCCTTCCCATCATCATTCCTCCCCCTCCGTGCACATCCCATCCCCACCAGTACCTTACCTGATCCTGCAGATGTAGTTAGGTCCAGCGGTAGAGCACATGGTCAATGGCTGCCAACTGAGCGCTCTGCGCTCTGCTGTCAATCATTTTATGGCAGTGGAAGTGCCTTATTCTATGATAAGAGGCTCCGTATGACTGCCCAATCCTGCATAGGATTGCACTTAGGACACGTTCCCTATGCTACATGGAAATAACATTGCTGATTAAGATCTAACCAGGGGGATGGGAAGTGCCAAAGTTTTCCTATTCCCACTATGCAACTCACCCCTTCCACAAACACAATGTATTAAACAAAAGAAAGAAAAACAAAGACCAAATACACTCATTCAACATAATGTGTATCTTGGCCTTTAGTCCTTAAGAAATTAATCAAAGCATGAGAAACTAGGTGATAAAAGTTTCAGGGAGCAAATACAACACTGCAAATCATGCAAACCACTGGATTTTAAAACATGACTAATATCCCAAAACAGTGGTTCTCAAACCTTTTAGCACTGGGACTCAAGGTTTTAGAATGACAATCTGTTTGGGACCACCAGAAGTGATGTCATGGCCAGAAGTGCCATCATTGTGAGCCAGAGCCTACTGTTTTCCTGAGAATGCAGAGATAAGTTGGGTGATTTCTCAGCCATTTTCCAATAGCAAAGTGAATCAGAAAAAAAAACCTATTTACAACCCAATCATACAGCCGTCTCCTTTCCAGCACCCCATCTTCCCATATTTTCAATATGGCTGCTTTAGATGCTTCATGAACTCACCTGAAATTGGCTCGTAACCCACTGGTGAGTCTTGACCCACAGTTTGGGAACAATTGTCCTAAAACAGAATTAAAACTGTTGCTCGAGCCTTCAAGCCACAGATTAAAACACATTGCAGGATGTAGTCCCAATGTTTCACTTTCAACTGTGGAAAGCATCTTCATGGGGTTACAAAGATGCTTCCCACCACTGAAAGTGAAATATTGTGACTTCAGCCTACGGTGTGTTTTAAATCCATGGCTTGAAGACTTGAGCAATTTTTAATTATGTTTTAGACTCACATCGCCACAAAAGTCTTAGAATGCAATCCTAACCTGCACTGGAATAGGCAGGCTGGCTCACCTGCACTGTTTCCTAACAGAGTTAGGAGGCGGCGGCAGCTCAGCAAGGGGCAAGGGAACATTTTCCCCTTGCCCCAGGGTAAGCCCTGTTGGGCTGCTTGGATCTGTGCCTGCAAAAGAGCAAGTGCAAGTCACCATGACTTGCCTCTTCTCTGCCCACTACCCTGCCCAGTTATGCCTTCCACTCTCTGGCACACCCTTGGCGCGGCCCTGTTCCAGCAGAGCTAAGATGGCATTCGATCAGCGTAGCCAGTGATGTCATTCAGGGGGAACGGACCAGAACAGGTGTTCCGGATCCAAACGGGCTCCGTGGCTGGTTCCGGGTTCCCGACAAGTGCTAATCAAAAGTGAGTTCCTGTTCCTAAAGCATTTGAAATGACACCACTGAGCGTAGCTGACGGGTGCTGCGCCCCATGACCCGATGCTGCTGCTTGTGCTGGCCCAGCAACCAAATCTGCAGCATAGATGCACCTGACGGCACATTTGCAACAGTGCTGGTCCAGCCCAAGAGCGCTGCACAGGTGCAATGCCAGGTTAGGATTGCACCCTTGGTGTTTCTGTGAATAATATTAATAAACCAGCTTTTGCCTTTGCCTCTTTGATGCCGCACAGCTATACCGTTGCCAAGGAAGTCATTGTCATGATGACAGCATTGGGTCAAAAAGACTGTTGATTTCTCACCCTCACGTGCACAACTTTGCTCTCACACCTCTGGTGTGCTGTGTATTGCCCAGCAGTTATGTAAAGGAAAGAATGCCGATGTCACAGTGACTGCCTTGTTCATAGTACCAGCAAAACTGAAAGAGCTGCAACGAGTACCCCCTGTTTCCATAGGAATTCAGTGAGCAATGAGTGTTTCAAGCCCTTTCATGACTGTAATTATACATATCTGAGCTGGGATTTGAGTTCACTTGCATACTTGTTTTCATCTTGATGTCAAACAGTCCTATTGAACATTGTAGGCGTCAGAGAAGCAGAGCATCAGGAGTGACATTGTACTCTAGAATCACATGCGCAAATAGAAATGGTAAAAGCCACAGATGCCCTCCAGGGTGACGCTGTGGGGTTAGTAGTCTACACAAAGAGTGATGTCATGCTCCATCATTATACAAAAAGGAGGCAAGCAGAAAGAACATTTTTTCCTGTGCTCATTCTTGTCTAAATGGTGCTCCGTGGATAGAGAAAAGGCTACAAGTACCCCTCTGTGAGGCAGGAGAAATAATGACAGGTTTAGTTGCGCACTTAGAGCGCAATCCAAAACTAGAGTTAGGCCGGCATAAACTAAGCCAGCAAAGTTTGGCCAGCACAAGAGCCACTATAAAGCATGTTTGGACTACTTTCGGAGTCAGGGAGGATGGCGCACATCTGTATGCTGGCCTCTCTGACTCTGAGAGTGGTCCAGACATACTTTACGGTGTCCCTTGTAACAGCCAAACTTTGCTGGTTTAGCTTATGCTGGCCTAACTCAGTTTAGGATTGCACCCTTAGTTGTACTAGAAGGCAACTGAGGAAGGGATGTAGGATGGCAGACCAGACCCTCCAGACCCCCAATCAAAGCAGTCTGCTAACAAGGTCCATGTTCACAGTTGTTGTTCACATGAATTCCCCTCTTGCCTTTTGCCTGAGGCCAAATCATCTGTGAAGGTCTAGATTGGTTTCAAAAAGATGGGCTGCTGATCCCTAATCTGAGAACATGCGTAAGTGCTGGTATTTGTCCAAATGAGCTTTTGACACTCCTTGTTTCCTACTGCCATTTGCCTTGGTCCTATAAATCGCTCAGCAGGCAGGGATTAGCGCCCATAGGGTGTGGTGTAGCGGCTGTCATGGGTGCAGGTGAGGGAGCTGGGCGCGCCATGGAAGAAAGTGGCATGGAGCTGTGCCCCCACTCAGAGGTTCAGGGACCTCCCCCCCCCCCCGCAAAAAGACTGATAGCATACTCAGTTTTTCTGTCTTTTTTGTAAACTATACACAAACTCCAAATACATTATGATTCATATTACTATTTTCTTTGGGACACTTTGTACAGATGGACAAAGTGGTGTGATGTTTGTGGAATATTTTCTCGGTGGAATATTTTATCTATCCATATGTGGAATATTCCATCCCAAATTTTCTCAATCCAGTAGATTTCTGAGAAGAGGGAGCGGTGCTAAGTTTTTCAGGGTGCCTCAATGTGCCATGTAAGTAGTACCTCCCTATCACCATCAGAGCCATTCTGGGCAGCGAGAGCAATGTGGAGGCACCTCTTCCTCTGTGTGAATAAATGGGTTTGTGTCCAGACATTAAAAATAAAGGAATTCCCCATAAAACCACATAGAGACCATTGTCTGATGAGCTCATCTTAGGCCTCTCTTTTGTTTCTTGATGACTATTGATGAACCATCTACAGTGGAGGTGGTTGTCCTTTATTGGGTGACACTCGGCAGAGGGTGTGGCAGGGGACCTCTTGATTGCTCAGGTGGCCTCTGCCTCAGTTAGCAAATGGTTCTTGTTTCTCATGAAGTTGGTGAGGGAAACTAGTATTGAAGGTTGTGACCACAAATGGGCATGTTTATGTCCAAGGCAGGTAGCTTCCATGATGTGGCGTTGTTTGCAGGTCTGAATAAGCTGAGCATGCAAAGTGAGGCTTGTCGTGGAATTTTCCAACGCATGACCTCTCACAAGTCCAAGAAAGAAAGAAGTTTGCTCCAATGAACCAAAGTTGGCCTTTTACCCAAAGCCCTATGGGACATGATTTCCTCAGCCAAAGTATGCACCCAGCACCATGGATGAACATGCTAGGCAACAATGCAATGGGAAATATTCACTCATCACCAATGTGCCAGAGGCATCAGGCACTAGCGAACAGGTGTCTATGACACTTGCACAACTTATTTTCCATGCAGTAAAGAATTCAGGATTGTGTCTCTCCACATCTATCTGAAACCATGGAGAGCTTCTCCCAGCCAGTGTGGACAATACTGTGCTAAACTGACCAATGGTGTAACTAAGAGGAAGACTGCTTCCCGAGCTCATTAGAAGTGGTAGAACTCTTCTGGGAATTCACAGAACCTTGCATACATTATTCTCCCTGGGCTGGCACTGTGTCTCTCTCTGTCTCTGTTTCTCTCTCCACCCCCGTTGCTCCCTCCGTCAGGCATCTTTGGCAATGGCTGGCCAGCTTTCTTTCCAGGACTGACTGGACCACAGTTGTTGAACAACAGCAACATAAGTTGCTTCTTCATCTTGCTGGCTCCTTCTCCTTCCCTTGCTCTGCACCTTTAAAAAAAACCCACAGGTGTGACATGGGAAGGAAGGTGAAAGGAGTAGGCTACCCACTGACTCTAGTCCCTACTACTCTGCTCCATTTCCTTCCTGGGTCCTAGAGCCAACCTCTCCTTTTCAGAAGGAGACAGAGTGGGAGACAGCCAGTAAGGAGGGCTGAACTGAAACAATTCTCTTGGTGATGCTGTGGACCTTAAACATTTAGCACCAGCCACTTCTCTTCATGTATACACTTGATGCCAACCCCCATCTCACATTCTATGAAATCAGAAAGCAAATACTATTCAGTCAGACCTGGATCGGTCGAGCAGATGCACAGTGATGATGCAAGGTGATGATTATGAATGGTGTCTCAAAACTGAAAACTGGACCAGAATCTTCAAAGACATCAGGAGCATCATCTTTGGTCCATTTTCCAGCCTGCTTTCACTCATACAAGCAGGCTGGACCTCACCAGTGATGACGTTTGTGTTTCATTTTTCCTGGCATTGTGGGCAGTGAGGGATTCCAAATTGTTCACTTCGCTGCTTTGTAATACTCTTTCAGCCCATTGTCACTTACTGGGATGATACTATATGGCAAGGCACTGTCCCAAGGGCCTCCATAATTTCGTGGAGTTAAAATGATTTTAATAAATTGCTCCTGAAAAAACATCCACTTGGGAAATCATCAGACTGCTATTAATGTCAGCGAGAGAGAAAAATTCCATGTTGTGATGTAAGACGAAGCAGTTGGCAGCAAACCCCCTTTTTTCTTCAAATAGGGGAAATCTAAATATCATGAACAGATTATTAACCTCATGTTACTTTCTTGAGTGCATTTCCCAGAACACCCTGCAATAGCCTCTGGTTTTTTGCCAGGTCAAGAGCTATGTTCATTTTCCAAACTTTCTCTTTACTTGACGACACAGTGACTACGTAGGTTTTATTAAATAAAGCATCCCCCCCCCCTCAGAAAAAAAACTAGCCCTCCCCCACTAGCCTATGAAAAATCCTGAGTGTATCATGCCAATTGATGGGGCATGATGCAGTCTACACCGTATTTATGATGGATCACCCAGATACCTTTTTTTTTTTTTAATAGAGCAGAGCACTTTTTTCATGACTTTTAGTGTTTGCCGCCCAGATGGGCTGGTGCCTCAGAGCGCGATCCTAATCTAGAGTTAGGCTGGCACAGTTAGACCAGCAAAGTTTGGCCAGCACAAGGGACACCGTAAAGTATGTTTGGACCACTGTCCTGAGTCAGAGAAGCCAGCACACAGACGTGCGCCATCCTTCATGATTCAGAGAGTGGTCCAAACACACTTTTTCTCAATGATTCTCAAGTAGGAGCATGGAACAACCTCCTCTTGGATGAGGCGTCAACAGGAAGGCAATTATAGTAATTCATGCTACACTTAATGCCAACTGTTTGTGGGAAACTTGATGATGGCTGGAAATTGAAACTTGTGGCTTATTTGTAGGGTCCAGGCAAGGGATGGTTTTATTTTGTGCTGAACAAAGGCATTGCCCATAGAAACAGAGCCGTGGCACTGGGGGATTAAACAGGCCACAGTTTATTGACAAACACGCATATGCAGCGAGAAACAACCAGTGGGGCTCCTAGAGGGGGGCAAATGCTAAGTGTTGCAGGAGCCTGAGCTCCTGTGTAATGCAGTCCCTACCCCTTGCCTCCAGAGCCATTCACAGCTTGGAGTTCCAGAGTTGTCAATAAACATGAATGGCCCCGGAGGCGAGGGGCAGGGGCTGTGTTACACAGGAGCTCAGACTCCTGCAAAACTTAGGAATGCCATTGGAAATTATACAACCTAAAATGGAACCTCCCCATTATGTGCAAGATTGCACACTGAGGTGGATGGGAGCTGCTTGAGTCACCCAAACATGGCTGAGGGTGGCAACAGTACTAGGCCCTAGTGGCCCAGAAGAGCCCACCCCCAAGTTTAGATCAGTCAATAGGCTGGTGCTGGCAGTGGCCCAGATGGGACAAAGAATGTGTCCAATGTTCCATCAGGGAGGAGAATTCTGCACCATATTGGTCAAGGTCAGCCCATCCATGAGGCTGACTGAGGAAGTTGCCGGTGGCAACAGATTGATGGGGGTGACCCAACTCTCTCTACCCACTTGCTTCCACTGTGCCTTCTCCATCTCTCTGGGTTGGAAGAGAGAGTTAGCGTGGAAGAGGAAAGTGGTCTCCTTCTTGTCCGCCACTCTCCTCTACATTTCCTCTTCCACTTGACTTCCCTTTTCAATTCAGGGAGGAGCAGAAGGTGTCACATCAGCAGGTGAGGGGAGCAGCATTTGGCCCATCATCTCAGGTGCCAGAAGGTCTTAGACTGGCCCTGGTTGCTGTAGCCGACTTTCCCATTTAAAGGCTGGGTGTCCAGCTAATGACTGGAAACTAGGCAGTGAGGAATAAGGACCCATGAACTCTCCTTTCCGCTGGGCCAACCTTCTCCAGTTATTCCATATATAAAAGAACAGTCTTTCCTCCAGATAGCTGCATTTTCATCCAAATGTCGGCATTCCCTTTCCAGAGGAGGGGCTCATTTCCAAACCTGAATCCAAATCTGCAATTCGCCTCGTTGAACTTGAAAGGAAACTTTAGCATCTTTCCCCCGTGCATTCCAGGAAAAAAAGAAGAAAAAAGAATGGTGGCTGAAAGGAGCTGGCCGTCAGGAAGAGAGCCCATTTTCAGCATCTGTGAACAGGACAGCATTGAAAAATGTGAAGTTTAAACGTTTCAGCTTCCACCACCATCAGTAGCTATTGTGGCTAGCCAGGGTGTGGTGTTACTTTGGATATTGGTAGAGGCAGTGGAATTGCCAAGAGAGGGGCTCATGCCAGAGAATGAAAGAGAGATGATCAGACTGACAGTGCAATGCTCTGCATATCTACTCAGACATAAGACTCACTGGGACCCACTCCCAGGTGAGTGTGTATATCTGGGAAGGGGGGAACTGCAGCTCATGAGTCACCTACATATATTCTTGGAAATCTGTTGGAAATATTTTTCAAATGAGAAATTTGCACACTCTATGATTATTTACAGGGTATAAATATAGAGTCCACTGGATTACAATGTCAGTTTAACACAAGAACATAAGAAGAGCCCCACTGGATCGGACCAAGGACCATCTAGTCGAGCATCCTGGATCTCAAAGTGGCCCACCAGATGCCTCAGGGAGAACACAGGACAACAGGAGACCTGCATCCTGTGGCCACTCCCTTCTCTTGGCATTCTGAGGCAGCCTAGTTCTAGAACCAGGAGGTTGCACATGCCCATCACTACACTACAATAGACAATGATAAGGCTGCCGGATCAACATTTCAAACGCAAGATCCAGGACGTATGTTTGCTGTGTGTTCTGTGATTGACATGTTTTTAAAATGAAAACATATCATGCTATGCATGGAGTTGCACCCAGTGTTTTAGAACAAAAGGCAACCCTTCAAAGTTAGGTACAGAAACAAAAGCTTACATACTAACGTAAGAAGAGCCCTCCTGGAGCAGGCCAAAGGTCCATCTAGTCCAGCTTCCTGTATTTCACAGAGGCCCATCATATGCCTCAGGGAGCAAATAATATAACAAGATACAGATGGAGCCTTCTCATTCACAGTTTTCCCATTAGCTGATTTGACTCCGCAACCACAGAAGAGAAGGGCTCTTTGTTAAACAAACACATGCTGTTAATTAAGCATTTAAAACAGAGTTTTAAAAACATTTTTCTTACCAAGACAATGCAGCTTCAGTCATGAGATCTGCAACCAATCTCATTAGCTCTGAGATAAGACCTCCTCCTTCATCTTAGGGAAGTGTGATTAATCACTTCTGTTTTGCATTTTTTGTCTTGCTCCAGGGTGAAGGGAAGAGGTCTTAGCTAATGGATACTAATTGCTCTAAGCCCCTAGAGAATGGCTGCAACCCTTGTCATGGTAAGATAAGCTTTTTTAAAGGCTGTTAACAGCATGAGTTCATTTAACACGTTTTTTTTTTCCCTATTCAGGAGGGTTCCTGGAACGGAACCCTCCAGGATAGAAAGGCTCTACCTGTACTTGCATCTTGCTGCCCTGCACCTGGCATTCTGAAGTAGACTATTGACATTTGCATCTCCCGATATAGACACCAGACTACAGCTAGGGTTTAACTTAGGCCACTTAATTAAACACAAGTGAGCAATTTTTAAAACATGAAACCTACTGAACACACCAGTCCTCCCTTGCCAGTCGGGGGTAGGCAAATAAAATGGTAATCCAATTTGGATGATAGCAAAAAATTCCTGCCCGACCCTCATAATGTGCAACCAGCTCATTAACATTCATAGTGATAAATGTATTTAGGAATTTAAATGCTTCTTAGAGTGCAATCCTGAATTGGAGTTAGACTCGCAAAGTTTGGCTGGCACAAGAGCCATTGCAAAGTGCGTTTGGACCACCATTGGAGTCAGGGAGGATGGCACACGTTTGTGTGCTGGCCTTTCTGACTCCGAGAGTGGTCCAAACGTACTTTACAATAGCTCTTGTGCCAGCCAAACTTTGCAGACCTGACTGTGCCATCCTAACCACAGGTTAGGATTGCGCACTTAATTATTGCAGTTCTCTTATGTCTCTCAAATATCTGACGTTTATCATATGTGGCTCATAAATTAAGCAGGTCTGGCCACCTCTGGTGTTTAGGATTGCAGCCGAAATGTTGTCTTCAAGAGTAAGAGGATAGGATGTAATGTCTTTAGTTCGGATATCCAGAAATGTGCTCACTTCTAACAGACCAGGATTTTATGATTTCTCACTAGGCATGCTTCAGGCCTTCATACTGAAGCCATAGCCATCGGATTTAACATATTGAGCAACAGACTCAACTTGAGCTTCTTTGCTGTTATCCTTGAAGTTTGGCTTCTGAAAGTTTGTTGTGGTTTTACCAACATGCTGCATGTGGCATCCAGGGTAAGGGGACTTGATAACATGTGCTACATGGATGGATGTTATATTATAGGAGACACGTTGCCAATTGTTGTCTTTTGAGGGTGACTAGTTTCTCTAAGAACCAGTTCTCTAAGAACACATGATATACAACAGAATTCACAGCAGTGAGTCCTCATACCTCATTGGTGATGGGTGGTTTAATTTCAGCTCTTACTAATAATCTCTGTAGATTAGGAAACTGGTGCAAGGCAAAGGTGGCAGGACTTTTTATTGTTTTAGTACGGTATGAGGATTTTAGTAAGATGTGGGGATTTGGCTGCTGTTCCACCAAATTCCCTGCTGGGCCACCCCAAGGGCCCTAATGCCCACACTAGGCTGACTTGTTTCCCCTCCAGAGAAGCCTCAGAGATAGGCAAGAGGGAGGGGGTTCATTCACTCACTGGGCCTCCTCTCTTCCAGCAGCTTTGTTTGGGATCACTGGCTGGCCAGCCTCCTCCAGACTGCCCTCATCACTGGCTTAGCTCCAAACTACCCCAAGTCTGGCACCAACAAACCCCACCACCAAACAATAGGCAGTCAGCTTGCCCAAGCCACAACTGCCTCCTCTACTTGGTGGCTCCAGGGGCGTGGCAGCCATACAACAATTCCCAATGGTTATTCCCCACAATAACCTTACCTTCTCCAGTCCTTCAGTCACAATCCATCCATCCTTCCTTCCTTCCTTCCTTCCTTCCTTCCTTCCAGCCAGCCAGCCAGCCAGCCAGCCAGCCAGCATTCCGTCTATCCAGCACCTACCTGGTGCTCCCATCCAGCACCTTCCCAGGTGCCTTCCTTCAGCACCTATCCAGGTTTATACTGAGGCCAGCCAACCAGCGGGCAAGCTTTAATTCATCAGCCACACCCATCAGCACCTGTGCTAACCTCCCTTCATCGCCAGAGCCCTTATCAGCCTGCAGCTGTACTCCCGAGGCTTGCAAAGACCTTGGGGTTAACCCTATAATCCCTGGCCAATCTGGGACAAAGGGCCATTGCTGATACCACTCCCTATCTCCTCGGGGTATCTCCTGCCTTTTCCAATACAACTGCCAAGGGATAGCTCTCCAGGTAGGAGAAGCTGGATAGAAGTCAAAAGACACCACTGTCATTCTTAATATGGACTCACCTGAGAATATGGAAGCCCTGTGGATGTTTTGATCAATCACTTTTTAAGGTCATTGCATCACGTGGTCAAGAGACCATTTAGGAAGGGTATTTGTGAATTTGTCATAGTGGTGGTGCAGGTGAATTTGATAGACAGATAGAAAGTATTGACATACTTCTCAAATTGTTCCAAACTTTCTTTCCCCTGGTCTAGATTTTAAAGGTGGATATTAATATAACCAAAATACACATGACCTGTACTAGCAGTGATGTCATGCAGGGGGTACGCGGGGGGGGGTACGCGAGTACCGGTTTCTAGGATTACAGCTGGCCCAGCCCATTCGCCCGCCCACTCGTCGACTCCGCCCTCTGCAACGTTTGAATTTCCTGCATGTTTGAGTTGCCTGCATGTTCTCAGAGCCAGGCAGGCAGGCAGGCAGCGAGCAGAGCCTTTCCTTTCCTTGCCACTGAAAAATGAGTTGCTCTGGGGTTTTAACATGATGCCAGGCCTCCTTAACATGTTCTGGGGGTGCTGTGGAATACTGTTGCAACTGTTGGGTCAGTTTAAAATCTTCTGAGGCCTCAAAAAGGGCTTTTTTCATGTCACTTCCTGCCATGACATCACTTCTGGCTTATGATGTCACTTCCGGTGGGCGGGTCCCAACACGTGCCAATCAAAAGTGAGTACCTGTTCTTAAATCATTTAGATGACACCACTGTGTACTAGGTTTCTTTATGGTTGCCTTGTACAAGTGTGTCCACAAATGGAGTTGCACAAGATGGAGCCAGGCACGTGCCCATAGCTGTGCCTGGCTTTTTGCAGGTAGTGTTCTTGGTACCAAATGAAGATGTTGTAAATAAGTACCTCTGCGGCTGATTAAGTGGTGGGAACTGCTGATGGTGGTTCATTGAAGCGTTTGCTGTTAAGGAACTCATTTAGAGCTTGAATGTTATTATGTGGGATATTTGTGTAGAGTCACATGACAGGCAGCCTAATCTGTGTGGGAGAGCACAGGAGAGCTGGCTCAGATCTGCGCCAGTGAATCGGGACTGTGACACCCAGATCTGAATCAGGCCTGTGACATCCGGAGAAGAGGAAATGCTGGTGCTGAGCTGGCACTAGTGAGTGCTTGGCCTCAGTGCCACAAGGAAGGGCTGCCAGCGTTCCAGCAGCACTGGCAATTGGTCATCTTTGGGGGCATGCTGGGGGAGGGGAGGTAGGGAGAAGGCAGAACTGGGCCAGGGAGGGGAGGATTAGGGCTGCGCAGGGGTGGGGCCCAGTGGTGGCTTCCAACACAGGATCCAACACCCTGCCTTGGGCCAGGAAATCCGACACAGCCAGGGCTGCTTGAGTCTCTGCTGGCAAAATAGCAGGTGCTATTGCAGGAGCTGGAGCTTTCCTTGGAGGAACCCTGGCATCTGCCACGGATGCAAGATAGCCGTTTTGCTACTGCTGCTCCTCCAAGAGCCAGGCAGCTCAGGATCGGGCTGATCCTCCCTCAGATTGAAAACAAAAAAATGGAAAAAAAATTGTTATTGAAATGGGCTGGAGAGAGATAAGGTGGTAGAGATTTGCCAAAATCTGTTATAAAACATACTTTACCTAGAACTTGCTTCCCCAGCTGCTTCCAGACATAAAAATCATCATTCTTTTTGATAAAATGCTATAAGAGATTTTTTTTTTTCCAGGGGTGATTGAGGGCGCAGTCCTAACCTGGAGTTAGGCCCGCACAGTTTGACTGACACAAGGGCCACTGTAAAGCACGTTTGAACCACTCTTGGAGTCGGGGGGGGGGGATGGTGTACATCTGTGTGCTGGCCTCTCTGACTCCGAGAGTGGTCCAAACATACTTTACAGTGTCCCTTGTGTCAGTCAAACTGTGCTGGCCTAACTCCAGGTTAGGATTGCGTGCTAAAACACAGATAGGGCAAGGGAGAAGCAAAAAAATCCTCACAGGCATGCATTTTCACCTCCATATAATTTAATTGGAATGATATTTTTACTTGCCCCCTTTTATCCATGCTCTGGGAGGAGTAGAACTGCTGATGCTCATGATGACTATTACTGTATTTCAAATCCTACACTTCCTTATTCTCAGTTGGAATTGCAACAGCCATTGCCCTCTGCTGACCGCAGAGCCAAACTACAACCACTTGTTAAAGTGGAGCTACTGTGCAATCGGACTTGTTCTTAAGAGTTACATTTGAAACAGTCTCTCTCTCTCTCTCTCTCTCTCTCTCTCTCTCTCTCTCTCTCTCACACGCACACGCACACACACACACACACACACACACACACACACAAAAGCAAGAGGGGGGGACAAAAACATTGTGAACTGACCAATAGCTGGCCATGAAGAGGAAAAGTTAAGAGCTGCTCAAGGATGTAAAGAGCTCTTGAGTCTTTGACCCTGTACTGGAAGGTCAAAGCTATGGAACTCCTTGCCACAGAAAGGAGGCAAGGCATCTGGCCTAGATGCCTTTAAAAGGGGACTGGATGGATTTCTGGAGGAAAAGTCCATCGTGGGTTATAGGCCATGATGGGTTGGGCAACCTCCTTACATCAATAGTAGGCTACTTCAGAATGCCAGGTGCAAGGGAGTGGCAACAGGATGCAAGCATCTTGTTGTCTACTGAACTCCCTTAGGCACCTGGTGGGCCACTGTGAGATACAGGAAACTGGACTAGATGGGCCTTTGGCCTGATTCAGAGGGGCTCTTCTTATGTTCTTATGTACTGTAGAAAGAAACTCAGTGATGAAGTCTATCTGCTTAATGTTATCTGGAAACTCCCAATTTCCAGTCTTTGTTTTCTTTGGTATCTCTCCATATGCCATCCCAGTCAATCTCAGTCATATGAAGGGATTTTCCTAGGAATTTTATTGCTGAGAAATAATGCCCTCTCAAAAGCCACCTGGACTCACTTCTTTGCCAAATGAACTGTTTTTTCGTCACTCCGAAGGAAGTTACATCTGCAGGACAAACCTGTATCCAGAACAAAATAAGGAACGAATGCCAGGCCCAGAATTTCAGCTGTCACACCGCTCTACATTCAGCTCTACAGGGTGCCCAAGTGCAAATCTCAACATGCATTCTCCCTGGATAATCTCACATCCAGCAGTGGAATTCTGCAGCCTCAAAACACACAAACAAGAAGGGGGAAATCCATTGTAAACAGATCACTTCCACAGATGGTTGTGACAAGGAAATGCTACTTGCTGCTCAAGGATGTACAAAGCTCTTGAATTGTTGACCCTCTGAATTTCAGTGATGAAGTGTATCTGACTCACATGATCCAGAAACTCCCAATTTCTGGTCAATTCAAATATTTGGCTGGCCAATCCAATCAAAAATTGGCTTATATTGAGTTATATTTATCCAGGTAGTTAAAATCAGTGTGTGACACTGAGCACCTTCTTCTCCAACACCACTTGGACCTCCTTGACTCGCAGCCCTTCAACACCAAATGCTTCTGGTCTGCTTGGTCATTGGCGCAAAGATGCCATCAAAAACGTAGGAGTGTGATTTGTGTATGATTTAGTTTGTAGCAAATGAAACATTGACATGAATGTGGTTTATATGTTTCATTTGCTGCTGATAAAGAAATGAATGGCAGAGGCACAGATGTGTTCAGAATAGTCTTTTATTCCTTTGATGAGCCTTTGATTTATTATCCATTCCTTTTTCCCTGGTAGCCCAGACAGAAGAGATTACTTCTGGTGGAGATTACAGGGAACAGGGGGAGAGAGAAGAGAAAGGGAGACAGACACAATAATTTGCCCAACTTCATTTCAAACACAAGTGTCCAACATTCTGATAGGTAGTCAATCACACTGAAGGGAAGGGTCTTGGAAATTGATAGGAAGAGTTGAAGACTTGTTTGCCTGTGGGAACTTTCTCACACAGCAGCCCAATCCTATAATAGGCTTCTTCTGGGGAAATTCATGTTCTGGTGCTGAAAGTGAGAGGATGGTTGCAGAGCCATTCTCAGCTCAAAGCATGCCTGGGGCTGGGCGACATCACCATAACCCCCCCCACAAGGGCGGCCGCCCCGTCCATACGCATTACTTGCACACACCTCGCTGCACCTGGAATTGCCTCATTTAGGAGCAATTGGAATGCAAAGGAGGGCAGAGGCCCCCAAAAGTGCACTGGTTTTTCCGTGCTGCTGCACCTTGCCACAGCCAGCACCCGGTGCACTTGCCTCCCCCGCAGCACCCTCCCTATGCCCAGTGATGTCATGCAGGGGGAACGCGGGGGAACTCAGTTCCACTAGTTAAAATTAGGGCTGACTCCGCCCACTTCACTCTCCCCCCTCCCAATTCCTCTGCAAAGAGCTTTTCTTCTTGGTTGGCCGGCACTAAAAGGGTTAAAGGGAGTGACTCCGGATTCCTAGGGGGGCAAAGGCAGTGATGTCATTCAGGGGGAACGGACCAGAACGGGTGTTCTGGATCCTAACGGGCTCCGTGGCTGGTTCCGGGTTCCCGACAAGTGCCAATCAAAAGTGAGTTCCTGTTCCTAAATCATTTGAATGACACTACACCACTGCCTGTGCCTCTGGATGGATAAGCCAGTGAGCCCAAAAAGGCCACCAGCACATTTTCTCCTTTTCCTGGGTAGTACAGCAGCACATCCAAGCTCCAGGCTGGATATGGGGCAGGCCTGCCTATGCCATATGCCAGGGGCCTGCCTATGCCAGCCAGGGGGTTGGATTGCTCTCATAATGATGTAACCGTGTGGCCCAGAACTTTCCCGGCTATCATATTTCTTTAAATGTTCAAATCCCACGTTACGTCCAGACTACTTGTGTTCAGCAACCTTCATCCTGCTCTGGGCCCAACAGCTGGCAAGTGGCAAAAGTACGATTGTCAGTGTGAGTCAGCTGGGCCTGGATCCGGCCCAAGATCCCTGAATGGAGGGTTGGGAGGTGTGGTGTCAGCACTCCTGAGGGTGACACCGGGCATGGCCCACCCTTGCTGCACCCCCATTGCTGCTGCACAAGAAGGAGGGGGGTAGCACATGGAAATGGTTTTGTACAGCCTCTTTTATTCCCTGCATGTGTCCATACAGAAGTCTCTACAAGTGTATAGCTCGGTATACAAGTTTCCAAACCAGTCCTGTCACCAGGTTTCAAACTGTCTTGCGATAAACAGGACAGCTAAAAACAGAGGTCAGCAAATTGACTTAACCCAGCAGTATCGCAGGATTTCCATGGCCAATAATGTAGGCCCACAGTACTGCAAAATGCCAGGAACTCATGTGTGTGAGATGTGCTAATTTGACATCAACAGTGAAAAACAGGCCTCATTAGAACAGGCACATAAAAACAAAGGTCAAATATCTGTGTTTGTGGACAAATTGACACTGGCTAAATTCTTTGTTTAACAAATCACTCCTCACCCATTTATTTTATGGTAAATCATAGGCATTTTGGACTGTGAGCGAAAGGACAGTTGGATCGGCAAACTATTAAAGAGTCCTTACAATAGACCGTACAGTCTCATGTGCGGCCTTTCGGTTTCTCTCAGCAATCAACAGAGCATGACCCAAGCAGAGCACATTGTTGCAATTTGCCCTTTACAAGTGACCCCAGATGGCCCGATTTGTTGTTGGTCCGGTGCCACCGGTTTTAGCACATTTGCGGAAAGTATTTTTTGGCTCTCTGCAATCGATTTAGTCCCCTTTGCTTGCTGTAGTCAGTTCCCGCCTCTCCATTTTCCATTTTTGCCTGCCCTCCTTGCAAGTGGAGAGCTACCATTTGACAGACTGAAAAAGACTGCAGACAGATGTTCTTCTCTAGGACAATCAGTCTCCCTGAAACTCCTCCCTTACACTTGAAAGGAGGAAAAATCTCAGCAACTAGGAGCTGAACTTTAAAGGTATGTGGTTCAAGATCAGGCAGCTGAACTTTATATGTGTTTTGCCTTTCACTTCTAACTGGATTTAAATGATGGTTTGGTACTGCAAACAACATTTTCCAATAGCAGAATGCCTACTAGCTGTGTGTGAGTTTCTCCCTTTGATCTAGAATCCTGCATCTAGCCCACACCCCAGGTCAGCTATTATCCTTAATGCTGGCACAGGCTGCCCCTGCAGGCAGTGAGGCTAGGTAGCTAACAGGGCCAAGCTAATATGATGCAAAATGAGTCAAGATGCTGTTACAGGCTTTGATCTATTTGTGCGTAGCTGCCCCCACGGGGGTGAGGTGGGGTGACGATTTGGATTAGAACCAGCACTCAAAGGCAGAGAGAGCATTTCACCTTTTACTACGGCCCTGCTTTTCTTCTGAAAATAGTCTCCAGGAAGCAGCTCTTCAAACCCAAAATAGCCGACTTACAAGTACCGATGCAGCAAATCCCGTAAGTGCCATTGTAGCAAGTGGCTCTTGTAAAGTTAAACAGACTTTCCAAAGAGGCAATTTTCATCTGGAAAAGAGTGCAGTGATGAAATGCCCAGGCTGCAGCCGTCATCAGAAGTGTAGCCCCATGAAACTGCTATTCATGAGTAGTCTTAAGCCTGCCAATACACACCAATGCCTTTGATGTCATATGTAGCATCATATGATGTCATATGTAAAATAGTTTGATGTCATATGATTCAGTTGGCAACAGAGCCCAATCAGGCTGAAAGCAGAGTCCTCACTCCGCAATGGAGAGTACACTTTTGCAGTGGCGCTGGAGACTCGCATTCATGACTCAGCAAGATCAGGGCAGTGAGTACAACTCCCGATTGAAAGTGTAAGCCATGGCACAAGAGCCTCTGAGGCAGGATGGTTACTTGTGTAGCCCCCCCCCATAAACACTATATCATGTATTTATCTGCTAATATTTGCAAATGGCATCAATATGGGCTTGGTAACAAAGGTACCCTTCATCAAAGTTGATCAAAGGATCCTTTATTCCCCTCTACTCTGTTCTTCCTTATTAACCTCATCACAACTGACTTGCTGTTTACTGACAAGCTTTCCATACTTACTTAACCCCCAACATGGTGGGGCTCTAGGAAGAAGATCATTGTGGGTTTTTTTTTTAAGTGAACAGCTCAGTTCTTGCAAAGTATGTTTTATCTTAATTTCCAGCCACTTTCTTTAAGAAGCCTCACTGAAGTCATGACAACACTTGGTGACACTCCAGAGCAAAAACACATTACAGTATGATAAACAAGACTAAAGAGTGGCAGGAAGGTATGACTGTGCATTAATAATAGTTGGAAGGTCAAAATGCGCCTTAGAAAAGATCTGCTACATGTACCACTGGTAGTGGAAGTGTAGGCATGATGTCTACTCTGTGTACGTCCTATTCAGCTCAGAAGGGCTTACCAGTGGCATCACTAGGGTGTATGAGAGCTAATTGCATCACCCCCATGATGGACCTCCTCTTGTACCAGACCATGAAGAATAAATTACAATATCATATGCACATCCTAAATGCAGTGGCATCACTAGGGCTGGTGTCACCCCCATCAACTTTATTTATTTATTTATATTTTACTATAGAACAGTACAGGTCACCCAGTAAATCAGTAACCAACAGAAAGCCAGACATAACTCACACAACTGAATAAGGCTACAATCCTATCCACAGTTTCCTGGGAGTAAGCCTCATTGAACACAATAGGACTTATTTCTGAGTAGAAATGCATAGGCTTGTGCCCTGAGTTATAATAATAGCTCTGATACATGGGAACGAGAGCTAACATACTAACACCTTATTGGTTCCCTACTGTCATAGGCTCTTAGAAAAATAAATCTCATCGGTCAGTTTTGAGTTGAGAAAATCCACTTTTTGTTAACATAAGGCAGTTGTGTTTTCCTTTTCTGGTGGACCATATATATATGTACGTACACACACACACACACACACACACACACATATAGCCAGTCATGGTATCACCGAGTACATCACTAGATGCTGTCCACACACCCCACTCCTAGCAACGCCACTGGGATTTGCTCCCCTGTAAATGTGTCTAGGATTCTGCTCATTTTGCTGCTCTTTGTTGAATCTCTAAGGCAGTGTTCTTTGGAAAAACAGCAGTCTTCCTGCTGCCCTACCCACCGTAAATTATTGACATGAAAATATGCAACAGGGGGCGCAATCCTAACCTGAAGTTAGGCCGGCACAGCTAGGACAGCAACATTTGGCTGGCACAAGGGACACCTTAATGTCTGTTTGGACCACTCTCAGAGTTAGAGGCCAGCACACAGACATGCACCATCTTCCCTGAATCAGAGAGTGGTCCAATCGCCCTTTACGATGACCCTTGTGCCAGCCAAACTTTGCTGGCCTAACTTGTGCCGGCCTAACTCCAGGTTAGGACTGCGCCTTTAGTAATGTTGACGGCTGAGAAATTCCATTGCCTGGATTTCTCTTCTGGAATTTTTTAACTGAAAGAGCATCTCGCTTGCCTGCCCCTGATTTTTTTTTTCTCTAGTGGGGATGATTCAATCTATTCAGTGTAGCTAAGAAGCCTACCCTCTCCAACGCTGAACTTAAGTTACTGTTGCTCTTTCCCTTTTCTTCCTTTTAAATATTTATATTGTGTCTTAAAATTAAGAAAATTCCAAAGTGGCTCACAAAAAATCAATAACAAAATTATAGAAATCAGAAAAAAAGAAAACAAAATAGAATATTAATGAAACAGGAGAATATATATAAATTTGTGTGTGTGTGTGTGTGTGTGTGTGTGTGTGTGTGTGTGTGTGTGT
>JAJKFI010000064.1:782567-813505 GCA_029204185.1 Lerista edwardsae
CCCCCCCCCCCCCCCCCCCCCCCCCCCCCCCAGACAGACAGACAGACAGACAGACAGACAGACAGACACCCCCCCACCCCGGGGGGGGGGGAGAGAGAGAGAGAGAGAGTTGCCACTTATGTTTTGCTTTCATCACAGCAGTTCCCCACTACCAAGGAAACAGGTTGAAAAAGCAGGTTCAATTGTCTTTCCAGCAGTGGAAACAGCTGCAATTAAAACAGCCACCCAAGTTCTGGTTGCACATGTGGGGCTGTTTTGCTTTTGGACAATTCAACCATTTTACTAGTTGATTGTTTATGATAGCTGTACCCTACTTTTCAGCCAAAGGAATTGCAACACGGAGAATAATTCGCAAAGAGCCAGTCCTCAATGTGTGCAGGCTCACACAAGCGAGCACACCTTCACAGATAGGGAAACATAATTAAAGGAATGGCGAGTAATAAAACAGACTAAAAACTATATAGTTCTCAGTTTGCCTTCCAGGATGTAGAAACAGAAGGGACGAGGGCCAGCCCAAGACTTCCTGACACCTGAGGGAGCAAGCCAAATGTTGTCGTCCCTTACCAGATGATGTATCACTCTCTGCTCATCCAAGGCTCTCTTCAGTTTTCTAGTCCTCAGTGTTCTTGTGCAGCATCCTCCTCCCCTCCAAATTTCCTCTTCTCCCCTGTCCCCCTCTTCCTTTTACAATCCTGGGAGTGGGAGGGGGTACAGTGGAGGGAAGCAGGCTGCCTAAGACAACCACTTCACAGTGGCATTCCCAGAGGGGGAACAGCACAAGGTTCTGCAGGCACGTCAATGTGCCCTTTAGGCGGCACCTCCCCATTGGGTTTGGAGCTATTCTGGGTGGCGAGAGCAAAGTGGAAGAGATCCCTCTGCTTGGCTCATGCTGCTTGGAATGGCTCTGGAGGCGAGGGGGGAGGACTGCTTACACAGTGTGTTGAAGCGCCTGCACAACTAGTGTTGTGCCCCCTCTTCGGGGAATGCCATTGTCACTTCAGTTGGCCTCCCGGATGGGCCAGTCCTGGGAAGGAGCAATACATTCAGCAACTGTAACTGAGAATCCCACCAGTTTTCACCTGGATTCAACCCATGTCCATCTCTAACCTAAATTCCCAGCCCTCTCCTCTCACTAGAGGCTCACCGACAACATGGCCAAATCCCCCCAAGGAAGTGTGAGAGGAAAGCACGGGGTTAGGCCCATTCTCTTGGGGGGGGGAGAGAAAAAAAAAGATTTTGACGGGGATTACCAAAACTGTAGAAAGGAACCAACAAAATGACCAGGTGACCAAATGAAGCAACAAAGTGAAATCTGAAATGATTTTTTTTCCACAACCCTAAAAGCAGTGATTAACAGATAGGGACCCCAAAATAGGGACTCCATCTGATAAAGGGGACAGTTGGGCGTATGACTAAAGCTGGGTGCTTACTGCTGCTGTTCTGACATACTTCATCCTCCTACTGGAATACTTGCGTCCGGTCCAGACAATGCTTGTGAATCTCCATTCTTTTTAGTGGATTGGTATTAGGTCTACACATATGAAACCAGAATCAGGCTCTCACAAACTGTGGTCTGTTTCTTGCACTAGACTTTGTGATTCAAATGGGATCTCCTCCAAGTGGAGGCTACAGAAGACTACAGCCAGATGGCACCCCTCAACACAGCAGGTGCAACTATTCCTGATAGAGCATTTTCATTGGAGGTGACACGTTCCAGCTTCTTACATGTACAGCAGTGCCAACCTCTTCCCACATGGATGCTGTCTGTACGACTGCCAGAACTGGCTGACGTTGGCAAGAATAGCCATCTTGCAATTTCACTGAGGGCGCAATCCTAACCTGGAGTTAGGCCAGCACTATTAGGCCAGCAAATTTTGGCCTGCACAAGGGCCACCCTAAAGCATGTTTGGACCACTTTTGTAGTCAGGGAGGATGGTGCACATCTGTTTGCTGGCCACTCTGATTCTGAGAGTGGTCCAAACATACTTTACAAACTGGCCTTATGTCAGCCAAACTATGCTGGCCTAACTATGCTGGCCTAACTCCAGGTTAGTATTGTACCCTCAAGTTCCTTTCCATCTCAGCAGGGTTGACAGGGGTGCTTGTCTGCCCACCAGAAAATAGGAACTAATATAGGATGTTAGAGGGGTTCCTTTTAGCTCATACCAGTGTCATCCTTCTTGCTGATGCTAGTGGGGCATGGAGAATAGGATAAAGGGAGCATAGATACCCTGTTTCCCAGTGCCTACAGGTAATCTTGGTTAGGAAGAACAGGAATTAGTTGTCATTCTTCTACCCTCAGCTTTTCCAGGGCTTTGCACCAGAGTCAGATGAAATTCCCTCTCTGAAACATTTCCTTTTAAAAATGCCACCTCAGTGCAAATCAGAAGTCTGACAATAAAATGTTGATTTCAGTTTCATTGTCATTTTCCAGGAGAAAAT
Organism: Lerista edwardsae; assembly: GCA_029204185.1. NCBI lineage: Eukaryota > Metazoa > Chordata > Lepidosauria > Squamata > Scincidae > Lerista > Lerista edwardsae. Next base: position 785,010 of record JAJKFI010000064.1, read on the forward strand.
GGTCAAAGGACATTGTTTCAACTCATTTTCAGGATCAGAAACTATGTTTTCTGTTTTTGTCTTTTTAAAAAAGCCCTTTTTAGTTGCTATCAGATACTGGACCTCACCACTTTCTTTGTTTGACATCGCAAAGTTTTCCAATTGGACAGTCTTTCTTTAAAAGTTATGGGGATTCCAAAACATGGCTGAGCTTTTTGTTCCTGTCTTTGTATGTTGGACTTTTCACTGCAAAGTGTTGCTCTCCAATGTTATGCTGTACTTTGGTGAGGCTAATTGTGCTTCATAGAAAACCCAGCATCCTATTAAAGAAACGGTAATTCAATTTTCTTCCCATATTTGTTCTTTTGCTTTCTTGCAAGATTTATAGCCATTCTATTTCTGAGAGCTCAATATGTGTCTCGCCCTTTAATGAACATGAAGCACATCTGCAAGCAATGAGCTCTCAATACTGCAAGCTATTTACTTGAGCTATTCAGTGATGATGCTAATAACCTCTCTATCAAAGTTTACAAAGTGTTTTTCACAATGTTGACTGAGAATTGTGGGGAGGCAAGAAATGAGGAGAAGGTCTTCCTGCTTTGGTATTCTTCTATCTAATTGAGAGAAAAAAAAGACCCTACTCACATTATTGTGTTGTGGCATCAGTTGCCCAGACAGTGCTGCTTTACAAATGCCTGCCCATATGGTTAGCACTACCCACCTTCTACCCACCTGTGCCTGCTCCAGAAATAGTCGGATGCTCTCATTTGCTGGCACCCAAACCGGCATTTCAGAATGGGCTCAAAAGAAACCATGAGAACTGGAGCCAATCTGGATTTTAAGCAACCTGTACTGTTGAGCTGTTTCCACAGTCTGGGCCAGATAACATTTGTTGCAAGGCTTTTAATCCGTAGGAAGCCATCAGAAGAGTATATTGTCCGTGTAAGATGTTGCCAAGACCCAGGTGTGATATGCATATAATACTCCACCAGCAAAGATTGTGTGGAATTTCCACACAAATTCAAAGATTCTGTGGAACTCTTTGCCACAGGAGGTGGTGATGGCGTCTGGTCTTGATGCCTTTAAGAGGGGATTGGACAGATTTCTGGAGGAAAGGTCCATCGTGGGCTATAGGCAATGATGGATTGTGCAACCTCCTTACAAAGGTGGAGGGCTACTGGTACCGGGTGCAAGGGAGTGGCAACAGGATGCAAGCATCTTGTTGTTTCATGCCTCCCTGGGGCACCTGGTGGGGCCGCTGTGAGATACAGGAGGCTGGACTAGATGGGCCTTTGGCCTGATCCAGCAGGGCTCTTCTTATGTTCTTATGTTCTTAAGATTCCACTTGCCACTCTCCAGAACTGTTTTAATTTGGAGGTAATCCGTTGAACGATTTCATGGGGTCCCACACTTCTGTGATCCACATGCTAGACTACTATGGCTTGCCTTTGTCTATCTAATCACATTCTATCTTTCTAACGTGGGGAGGGAGGGGGCCCACGGGAATGAGTGGCATTGGGCTCCATAGCTCCTGGAGCCAGCCCTGTCAAGAATAAGACCCCTCCCTAGAAGGCTATCTGGGAGGGTTCAGTATTCAACTCAGTAGGAAAGGAATTCTACCACTAGAGAAAAGTTGCTTCTCTTGTTGCCACTAATCAAGTTTTAGAAAATGGAGGCACACGCTGGAATACCCTCCAGCTGCTCTTAGGGGATGGGACATCCAAGGTGGAAGGAGGCAGTGTTGGAGACACCCTAGCCCTTAGCCAGGAAGAGCTTTGAAGGTCAAGATTAGCACTTGGAATTGTGCTCAGAAACCAACCAGCACTGGGGGCGTAATCCTAACCTGGAGTTAGGCCGGAACACGGTAAAGTATGTTTGGACCAAAGTATGTCTCGGGGTCAGAGGGGCCAGCAGGTGATGGGTGCCATCCTCCTTGATTCCAAGAGTAGTCCAAATGTGCTTTACTATATGCTGGCAAAACCTTGCCGGTCTAACTGTGCCGGCCTAACTCCAGGTTAGGATTGCGCTCTGAGTTAGGATGGAAGACAAGTGGTTCCACAGAATTGATTTGTCTCCCGCACCCCATAGTCATATCAATGCCACATTCTACACTAATTGCAGTTCCTGAACCATATTCAAAGGCAGATTCACTTGTATTCTGAACTGAGTACCAGTTTCCTGAGACGTCTTCTCCAGATTGTATTGTTTGAGAACACAAAATGAATTAGAACACAATCCAAGCTGGAAAAGAACTCTTCTCTAGTGTCCCTAGTGTATTTCCCATCTGGGAAATACAATTTTCCCAGAATGCCCAAGTCCACCATGATCCTATGGAGCTTGAATATTCCTTTTTGTGCCAAGGGCCTCAGGGGATCTTGCAATACTGAATTGCTGCACCACAAGACTGTGTTTTAGGTGTGCCAGTAATGAACAGGACAGACCTTCCTCACTTTTTGCAAGGAAGCTAATTCTTATAAGCAATCATGTTTGTAATGTATCCAATCACATCTCTGTAGGACAGCCAGCTTGCATCAACGCGACTGCCTGTGTCTTGCTACGAATCAATATAGTTAATAAACACATGAAGCAAAGATTGCAAAGTAAACATTTTTTTTCTATTTCCAGATCAATAACACAAGGAAGCTGACAACTTCATTTAGGGATGCCATAATGAATGAAAAACGAAAAAGAGATAAATGTTTTTTTTTAAAGCTATGGATTTCCACTGTTCTTGACATGCTAAAAAAAATGATCACCATTTTATACCACTATGTCTGTGATTCAGAGTGCAATCTTATACTGCGCTGGATTGGCAAGACCAGCTGAATCCAACACAGTATTGGAGAGGCTGGAACCTCCCAATGGCAAGGGCATGTTTGCTCCCTTACCGCAGGCACAGATCCGAGGAGACTGCACGGCCTGAATCAGGCTCAGGATTTGGCCCCCCACCCCCACCCCGCCAATCTCATGTCTGGACGGACACGGAGCCTCCCTTGCGCTGGCCCGGCTTCAGCTGATGCGAGTGAGGCTTGGTGAGGGCGCAAAGGTGCCGGTGCCACAGGCAGTGCTGATCCCACTGCTCTAGTGCCAATGCAGGGGTGGCAATCGGCGCCCCCGCGTTGGCGCAATGTTTGTCACGGCAACGCTATGACATAGCATCAATGCGACGGGCAGGGTAGGATTGCTCTGCACCACAATGCAGGTGTACATCTCTCTCTCTCTCTCTCTCTCTCTCTCTCTCTCTCTGTGTGTGTGTGTGTGTGTGTGTGTGTGTGAGAGAGAGAGAGAGAGAGAGAGAGAGACTCTCCATATTTAAGAGAATTTGTTCCCTTGCCCCGGAAAAACCCCCAGCAGCTGCAATAGGGGCTCGGACCTGCAACTCGGACCTGTGTAAGCTGAAAAACCCACACTGCCCACATTGCACCATGTCAGTGGATTGCACCCCTTCTTGCCCCCCACGTGGGGGGGGGGCAAACCCAGACGTCAACTGCGCCAGGAGTGTCACCACTCATCTTGGCGACCCCGAAAACTGTGGATTTGTCTCCACGTTTGGCCGGTTTTGACTGTTCTCATGGTGGCCCCCCCCGCGTACCCCCACCCCCGGGGGCGGTAGGGGGGCCCAACCCCCGCAGTATTTGCGGCCAGGCTGCTAGGCTTCCGCATGCCAAGTTTGGTGCCAATCAGTTCAGGCGTTCCAGCAGGGCATGGCGGACGCTGTGTCTCGCACCCCTTTTTGCCCCCCACGTTGGGGGGGGGGGGCTGAACCCGGACTCCAACGGCATCGGGAGGGTCGCCACTCATCTCAGCGACCCCGAAAACTACAGATTCGACGCCGATTTTGGACGTTTCCGACAATGTTCACGTGAAGACCCCCGCGTACCCCCACCCATAAAGCGTTTTTGGACCACTCTTGAAGTCAGGGGGGATGGCACATGTCTGCATGCTGGCCTCTCTGACTCCGAGAGTGGTCCAAACATACTTTACGGTGTCCCTTGTGCTGGCCAAACTTTGCTGGCTTAGTTTATGCTGGCCTAACTCAGTTTAGGATTGTGCCCTCAAGGGAAAAAAGGTGTGTGCCTTTCCAGAGAATGTTCCAAAGCTCAGAAAGATCCAGCCTGTAAGATCTCCACCATCATCACCAGCCTGCTTATCTGCCAGTTTCCATCCACCAACCCTTTCCAAAACTTGCAAGCTGTGACAGAGGGAAATGGCTTGCCGAGAGAAAATGACTTTCAAAAATAAAAGACTTTTCTGTTGTTTCTGCCATGAAAATCTGCAAGCATGCTCAAATACTTGTGCACAAAAACCCTGGGAACTGTAGGAGAGGAAAACAAAAATCCCAGAGCTCACATCAGCAGAAACACTGCTGTGAATGGAAGAACAGTTTAGAAGCTGCTCTTGGCCTTTGTCTCAGCTTGTACTCCCCTCCCCTTTCGCTCACAACCTGATAAGAAGGGGGCTTGGAGTTCTGACTGACTGAAATGTCCATATCTGACTTCTGGAGTAGTCCCTAGTGGGCAAAAAAACACACAAACCAGCCATTTGTGATCTTTTAAGTAACGCAGAGGAAGCTGTTTTGTGTTGTCTTTATGAAACTTAGGATACGAACAGATTTTCTTAGCCTTTAGGGACAACTGTCGAACCGATTTCCATTTATGGACTGTGACTGGCACTGGGAAAGGATCGCTGTTAGCTGAAACAGCTGGCATGTCTGGGCTACAGGGAATGGGAACCTCTGGGGCAGCGGTTCCAATCATTGCCATCAGAACAGTCTGGAAGAACCCTGAAATAGCTTTCTAGCACAGTTCATGTCATGACACATGAATGGGGGAAAAAACAACAACAACTTTATAGGTCACGTTTGCCTTTTCTGGTCTTAAGCACCATATAATAGGAGATCATGTCATAAAGATATGAAAGCCACTCTGAGGTTTTTATTTTAGAAGAGAAGCATAGGAACGTTAACAGCCCAATTCTAAGCTGCCTACTGCCCAGAGGAGTAGGTGAGCCAAAATGGCTACTGCTGCATCCTGTGGGTGCCACATCAGTCACCAGGATCTCCTTGGGGGAAAGGGACATTCTTCCCCTTTCCCCAAATAAAGCTCAGACCCTGCATTGGGGGTATCTGAGTCTCCTCTGGCCGGTACAGACCGGAGAAACCCTGTGTTGGGCTGCCCAGCCTGAAGCAGGGCATAGGATCAGGTGGTGGAGGCCACACCCCCATCTGGGCACAATCCCCCCTTCCCCTGCCCAGTTCCACCACCCCCCATGCCTCCCCTCCCAACTTTACAGCATGTTCATGGCGCTTTTAGCCAGTGGTACACACGTACCACCAACGTTAGGGCCTTTAGGATTAGGCCCTAAATACATACTTTTGGAAGGAAACATGTCATAGTCAGACACCTCCTTCCCCTCACTGGCCTGAAAAAAGTCACAAGCCTTCTCAAATCTCCTTTGGTTTTGTGGTAGTCTCAAGGCTTCCCGCGTTGGGGTCCTCAGATGCCCAATAGCGACCCATCAGTTATTCTCCTGCTGCCACCAGCCCTTAGTTTGCCAACACCTCATTCTCTGAGGGATCAGAGACACTCCTTTCCTATAACCTGGTGCCCCACCAGGTAGTATCCGAGTAGGATTTAGGGAAGGATTGCCATAGAGGCAATGCAGGTCCTCCAATGAAATGGGGTTTATTTACCAAAGGACGCTTGGGTAGCAATCCTCCTCTCAAAGACTTCAGCCATGTGATTCAGCAGTGATACAGCTCAGTGGTTTACCTCAGAGTTTCATCTCCAGCTCCAATTTCCCTCACGGAATGGCTAGGAGCTGGCCCTTATATACATACACACTTAGGGCTGCTCAAATCCTCCGTCTTGCAGTCGGGCATTCCCAACTGCAAATACAAACTGCCCTTCTTGCCCTTTTTTGAAGTTAAGTGGTTTCAGGGGAAAACCTGCCATCTGAATTCTAAGTGGCTTCACACAGAATAGGAAATTCCACATCTTCAGCTGAAGTGGAACCACCCAGCCAGCTTTGGATTTCATTGCACAATGGATTTTACAGCCTGATCCAAAATAACCTGACATGAGAATCTTATACTACTACTCACCTCCTGGCCAGGCTGAGCTCTAAGATGCACCACTGTTGTGTCCTGGTGGTGCACAGGCCCAGTAGCACTGGGCCAAATGTGAAGTGGTCCAAGCGCTTGTTCCAGCGCAACGGTGTCGATGCAGCTGCCTGCGTCAACACGGTGTGCCTTGCGCTGGCATGCACGTGCTTTATGGCATGAGCGCGACAGCTCTCAGCCAACGCAAGTGGCTTGCGTTGCCCGAAGTGGGGGGTTGGATTGCCCTGCCCAGCTCTTAAATGTGGGTGTAAAACCACCGTCCCCCTTGCTTTCATAACCATTTGTGCCTGCGAAAGCAAAGAGTATGAAACCCCTTTACACCAGCATTCAGGAGCCTGAATGATTTAGTGTTCTGCCCACCCCCACCTGGGAACGTCACAGATCCGATTGAAGGGAAAGAAGTGTTCGGCGAAAGCACAAGGCCATGCTGCCATCTTGTGGTGAAATGGAACGTTACTAGTTTATTTCTCTTGCTCCACGTTGCGCGTGAGAGAATTTGATGTTACGTTCCTCCTGTAGGAAGCTGCAGGCTGTCTCCAAAAATAATTCTTGTTTGTCAGCCTTCATGATTTTAGCTGTGAGCAGCTACTCGAAGGCAGTACAAATACTGGCGCGCACACTTTTTTTGTGTGTAATGTAAGAACATAAGAAAAGCCTGCTGGATCAGGGCCACCTTCTCCAGCAACCTGTTTCCCTCTCCTGGCATTGGGAGCCTGCTGACCTCGTCTGACAGCTGTGACATCAGGCTGACTGACCTGGTGCTTGTGAAATGAACACTCCAAATATAGCCTAATTTTTATTATTTGTTTTGAAAGCTGGGGGGGGGGGGAGAGGAATTCAACAGAAGTACACTTCTCTCCATAACCCCTTCTTCCAGTATGAACCAATCTTACTTCTCTCCTTTGAAGAATCGTTTTTAATATCTGAGAGAGCTGAACATCAGAAATCCATATTCTCCCTGTTATATTACCTGAACTTGACATCTTTCTACCGTGAGATGTCATTAATAGAGGTATTTATTTCCAGTCAGTAAGGTAGAATTGCAGCCTATGGGTGCAATCCTAGCCAACTTTCCAGCACTGGCATAGCTGTGCCCATGGGGCCTGTTCTGCATCTTGCAGTGGAGCAGTAGTTACGGAGGCCTCCTCAAGGTAAGAGACTGTTCGTTCCCTCACTTTGGAGCTGCATTGCCCTTACCCCAGTGCTGGAAGTTGGTTAGGACTGCACCCTAAGTCTTACTGGCCACAGTGGGCTAACTTCTGAGTAAAATAAATAACATGATTTTCAAACACCCCTAGTCATTAAACATTTGTTATTGTGTTTCAAAATATATAGGAACCATTTCCTACTTCAAATTAATTGGGGGAGATTTTACACATATTCTTAGGCAAGCGACAAGCAGTCCAAATCTGTTCATATTTATCTGAAAGTGAAAGATACCAATAGAAAGAAACAGCTATGTATATTATATCCACAAGAGGGGGCTCTAGTTATACTAATGAAAATATTTTTTGGCAAAATTCACTTGAAGTTCAACTATACTGCTTGTTGAAACTGGGTCCTAAGACTGTGGAAAGGACAAGCGAAAAATAATGAGTCAAGAAATGTTGTAATATATAACATTTATTACATATAACTATAACTATATATATACCCAGCTACTGTCAGATATTTTATGCTTGCAAAAGTTTGACTGGAGAATTGTCTTTGCAGGCAGACCAATACCAATAATAATATTGTAATAATAATATTACAATTACTAATAGTAATCAAAGTAATCAGAGCAATAGTGTAATAGAAATCAGATAGAAATAGTATAGTATAGTAGAAATCAGAGCAATAGTAGCAGCTACATCAGAATCAATCCTTGTCTGCAATAGATAATGTTTAAAATTTTAACAACCTAGAGTGTTTTATAACCTTCAACTTATTCAGCTATAAAAAAAGCCTTATGATGGTTAGTTCCATTTTACAGATAGCAAACTGAGACTGAGAGATTATGATGTGCCACAGGCCACACATTTCAATAAAACCTATTCATTGAACAACATAATTTCAGCACTACTGTATGCAGTGGGTTCACTAGTGTTTCACTAGTCACCCAGTGTGAGAGCTTATTACAGTTGCATTTTCTTTTTCTTTTCTTTTCTTTTTTTGCTATACCTTTTGTTTGAATCCAAATATTTCAATGTGGTTTATTTCATTGCATTTTGCATTAGATTATGCATCAAATGATATGTAACATTACTGTATTATTTGAAAATACCAAGATTTTACAATTTGGGGCAGTGGTGGTACTCACACATACTCACACATACCCTGAGTATGGTACTCAATGCAGCCCCTTAGTGTATGTTTCTGTCGTTTAGAGGCATCACACATTCTTTCAAGGTTTGAAGTTCACTATCAGATGCATGGTTTGATTGCATCCTGAATTTTTTGAAGGTTTTTTTTTTTGAATTTTTTAAAATTTTTTGCTATAACTTCCTTTCACTCAGAACAGATGGGAAGTGATAACAAAGTGATATGCAGTAATCAGCTGTTACACCTAGTATGTGCACCTAGTATGTGCACCACAGCAGATCTGGATGGGAAAGTCCATTCCCTTTACTCCTCTGTACTTCCCACCAGTACTTCCAACTGCTAACTGAGGTAGCTACCCATGGTCATTTAGTGGTTAGGGTTGATCCTGCACCACTGTCATTTCACTGAATGGAGAGCTGGTAGGTAGTTTAGGTTGCTGTGTGGATAAAAGTGTTGTGTGAATAAAAGCGGCACATGTGAATCAAGAATCTAGAATCCAGGTGTGAACTGCTTTCGCCTCTGCCATAATCTAATTAGATTGGCACAGTATTCACACTTAACTGAGGCAGACGTCACATGGTCTAGTTGTCTTCCTGAGGTAAACATTGTCCATGCCCACCTGTCCCCACAGATTGGGCAACCACACCGTGGGCTGACCATCTGGAAACCTTCACGCCACGTCAGAGCAGGGCTGTCCTGTCATAGCCAGGTGACAAAGACGACCTTGAAGTGAATTTTCACGTTGACAACTGGGCGGTGTGAGGAAAAAGTTCTTCCTTCTGAGTCTAATGCTTGCTCCCAGCCACCACCACCACCCCGCCTTCATCCCTGAAGCAAGAGCGGCTGGCACACAGACTCAGCACATCCCGCCAGCCATGCGTGAAGAAGCCCTGTACATCTTTGCTGTCGCAGCCAGGGTGGTCGTCTGTGTGTGGAAAGCCTAAAACAAACACAGGCAAGCGGCTGCCAGATGTGGGGAGACTTTCCGGTTCACTTGGTACTCCTGGGGTAAGCGGCACATGTACCTCTCCGGCTTTCTCTGGCCACTCATTGGGCTTGGAGACGCCGGAGCGATTGTGCCTTTCCCTGTGCAAGGACACGGCCCTGCTCCCCCGGCCAGGCCCATCTGAGCAAATAGGAGCCCGGCTTGAAGCAGCGGCGGCCACTGATCCATCACGGCTCTGCTAAACAAATGCGGCTGAACAATTTACAACTTGACCCCACATTGTGCCGGGAACTCCGTCGACCGAGTCCCTGAAAGGCCTTTTTCTTGGGATTGTTGTCTTTCACGCCAGATACATGAGGCTAAATTAACCAAATCTAGCGCCTCTGTTTTAATTCTGTGGGGAGGACATCTTGATCCTCGCAGGACAAAGAACCTTATGAAGAACTCCGAAGTGAATCTGTGAAAATCCAAAACTACAGAGGGGAAAAAAGCTAAAATTGTATCTCACCGTCTCTTTTCAGCAGCGTTTTTTTCCTCAAAACAACACAATGTGTTAATGTATGTAGGCATTCTCCTTCAGTGAATAAATCAGCCAATGTCCATGTTAAAAAAATTTTTAAAGTGTAAAAAAAAAAAATACACAAGTGCTTTATGACTAAAAAAAAAAGAAGAGCAACCTTCTCAGTAATTTCATTGCTTGGTGGGGTTTGAAAAGTCCTGTTAGTTTTAATGCACAATAAATGTATGCTGTTACTACTCTGTATTTGCGGTGTAGTCTTCAAGTATGTGACAGCCATTGTGTAAATTCTGCTAGTTCATTCTGTGCTTCTACATGGAAATAAAAAGAGGGAAAAATATTTACCTTTTCTTGGACCACTAACCTGTTGGGGGGGGGGAAGCAAAGCAGTATTCAGCCCAGTCCTAACCTGTGTTGGAGCACATAGGCTGGCTGGCCTCTGCTGCATCCATACTGGAGCTCACTTTGGGGTAAGGGGATAGTTTCCCCCAGGTCACCTCGGGATAAGCTGTATGGGGCTGCTCAGATCTGCGCCAGCGACATTGCTGGCACAAATCCAAGCGACCCGGATTGGGGTTGACCAGCCTGGGGACAGGATCCTGCCTAAGTGCCAGGTTCACACTCAACCTCCCTCCCTGGGCAAGCCCGCCTATTGGACTGCCTTCCCCCCACCCTGTTCCGCTCCCCACACCTTCCCCCAACCTCCCACGTTAACAGAAATTGGCCAGTCTGCTTTCCCTGGACAGCCCCGGTAGCATCCGTGGGCTGGCGTTACTCCCTGCGCTGACCTAGCGCCTCTTCTACTGGCACGGATGTGCCTTTCAGCCCATTTGCAAGAGTGTTTGGCCAGTGCAAGGGACTTGTGCCATCTCAAGGGCGCTCTAGGATTGCGCCCAATAATACTTAGCATTCATCATATACCTTTTAGGGCCCAATCCTAAGTATGTCTACCAGAAGGAAGTCCCACTATAGTCAATGGGGCTTACCCCCAAGTAAGTGCGGCTAGGATTGCCGTCCCAGTGTTCAAAGTGCTTTATATGCCTGAAAGTGCAATCCTATACATAGCTGAGAGACGGCGACTGGTCACCCAGGAAGTGTCGTGGTTGAGCAGGGATTTGAACCTGGATCTTCCAGGTCTAAAACCAGAATTGCTACACCATAAGCCGTGAGTAAATTCTGCTAGTTCATTCTGTGCTTCTACATGGAACATGCTGTATGGCACACTCAGAGTTAGTGGTACACCCCATGGTGGGATTGAAGGGGTTCGCCCAGGTTCTATAGAACCGTTGTTAAATGGCCGGGCCCCGCCCACTCGCTTACCTCAGCTGGCTTCGGGTTTTTTTTTTGGCTCTGGCTATGACGTCATTGAACCGGTTGTTAATTTATTTGAATCCCACCACTGGGTACACCCAGAGTTAGTGGTACACGTGTACCACATGTAGCAAGCTCAGGATTGGGCTCCTAGTGAGTTATGACAGAGGTGAGATTCAAACCGGGGAAGTTCTGATCACAACTCTGCCTCTTAGCCACCAGGCTACCTACAGCTTCTTGTTTCTTTCTGGGATGAAAGGAAAGAGGAATGAGTAGAAGAAGTGAGTATCTGGTGCACCACAACCGAAACAACTACACTGTCCCCCACGTCTCAAACATTAGATGCAGAGAAAAACATCGCAGGGTGAAAACTGCAGTGGTGTGCATAGTCCTTTGCACAGGAAAGGAAGACTCTTTTTTCGCCCTTCCAGCTGAGTGTTTCCCGGTGCGGTGCCATGAGGCCCTCGCTAGCCCCGAGCTCCACCTCTCCTCCCCCTTCCTTCCTCCCCCCACCTCATGCACACACAACAAGCAAAAAATAACAACAGGCGAAGAAGGCCTCCATGAAAGGAACGAAGGGAGCATAAAACCGTCAGCTGCGTGCAAAGCCGAATTCCCACGACCCCCCAGCTGAACTTTTGTAAATAGGCTTGGCACCAAACCCTCTCGCCTTGAGAAAAGGAGAGTGGAAAACAAATAAATAAATAAAAACCCCAGCTGAACTCCAGGGAGGAGGACATATGAGGCTGGCTGCCACAGCATCTTTTTAAAATCCCCCACTCTCCTGGTCTGATAAAACTGTACCATTTGATGCTTTTATCACTATTTCATCATCCCCCCCCTCAAAAAAGCAACCATCCCGTGCTATTTATTAGGTACATATTTACGTCTACAATTTACCTTATTGCCTGAACCCAAGGCACGTCTTAAATATAAGAGTCAATATTTTACAACAGACAGGAACGGAGGAAGTTTGTGCCATGCTTACAACCACCCCGCACAGGCAACTGGAATCACTAAGGCTGCAATTCCATGCACGCTTACCTGGGAGGAGGTCTCATTTCAAGGCACTATGATTTACTTCTGAGTAGACATGCCAGGCTTGTGCTATAGAGCAAGCAAAGCAGGCAACTCATACCTGCAAATATAGTTGGGTGTTCTGTGGAAGGGGGCAGCGTATTGTTCTGCTCAGTAAACTGATTGTATTCCTGAAGCAGAGGCAGCTCTCTGTCAGGAACACTACATATTTTGCTAAGCCACACACCTCTCACAGAGGGTGTGACATAAAGCAGACTTTATGCCCGTTGGCAGTGCTCTGAAGTTCCATTTCTTTACACTCCTCTACTAAAGGGCAAGGGGATTGAGGGGAATTGGTGAGTAGAAGGAAGGGGTGTTTAACCTTTCCAATGATTGCCAGCTCTGCTGCAAAAATAAGGCTGTTTTCCCCTTCAAGTGGGCTTATTATGATCTCAGAGTTTGTGTGGGAAAATGGGTTACAAGAACCTAGCAGTCATTTGTTGGGTGTGGAAGGGTTTGGGTAGTGTGAAACAGTGGCAGAGCAAATGAAAATGTAGCCCAGTGCTGAGGGCAAAATGATGCCCAGGAAGTGATGTCACAACAGGAAGTGATGTTACAACAGGAAGAGGGTTGGGAGAGTTAAAACAGATAAAAGGAAGTACTTTTTTACCCAGTGGGTAGTTAATCTGTGGAACTCTTTGCCACAGGAGGTGGTGATGGCATCTGGTCTTGATGCCTTTAAGAGGGGATTGGACAGATTTCTGGAGGAAAGGTCCATCGTGGGCTATAGGCAATGATGGATTGTGCAACCTCCTTACAGAGGTGGTGGGTTACTGGTACCGGGTGCAAGGGAGTGGCAACAGGATGCAAGCATCTTGTTCTCTCATGCCTCCATGGGGCACCTGGCGGGCCGCTGTGAGATACAGGAAGCTGGACTAGATGGGCCTTTGGCCTGATCCAGCAGGGCTCTTCTTATGTTCTTATGACAGCATACCTGGGCTTTTTTAAAAGGTGAAAAATGGGGAGGAAATCCACATCCTTCCCCCAGCAGTGTGCCCCTTCCTGCTGCCCACAAGCCTGCAGTCACCCCAAGCCTGCAGGTCATATAGGGGCCCATAACATCCCTCTATATGACAAAATTATTCATTCATTCATATCTTTCACATTTTTATACTAACTTTCTTCCTCCCTTTCTTTTGTCCATTTTAAAAATTATCGAAGCCAGCAATTTTTACATGACAGTTGTATTTCAGATGGACTGCTTTCTCAATGACATCACACGGATTCATTAGCGCACAGTTCCATGTTCACTAAACATCTGGTACCTAAGAAGCCTGCTCAGTGGGCTATAGAGACCAGAATTCTATTGTAGCTGTGTTCTCAGTGGCGTCTCTACAGGGAGGGCAGAGCTCTAAGTTTTGCAAGGAGCCTTACCCTGTCATGTCAATCCCTCCTCTCCCTTGCTGCTGTAGCCAGTAAGCAATGCCAAGATGTTGCTTTTCCCTGTGAGGATTGGCTAAAGGTGCAGGAGAGGAGTGATTTCCACTGCAAGGTAAGGCTTCTTGCAAAACTTAGAGCTCTGCCCTCCCTGTAGAGACGCCACTGTGTGTTCTTGTGATTGGTACACAACCTTGCCCTGCCACTGCCATCAGGAATAGTTGTCTGCCCCTGCCAAAGTGCACAGAATGATTGCAGATGCCCTTGCAAGCCAGCAGAATATCCAACTTTGACAGTGGTCAGTGTGGTCAAGCAAGAAGACCTGGTGCTGAGCTGCATGTGCTAAAAACAATGCCCTTCGACTATGCTGGAACTATCCTGCTTTGATATGGAGGAATAAGGAAAAAGACAAATCTGATTAATGACTCAGTCCTACGGGCCTGCAGGCCATCCAGGACCCATGTTCCGGTAGCATAAAGCATGCTTTATCATGGTTGCAAAATGCAACATGCCATAGAAGGCAGCCTGACGATGGCAGCAGTGAGTAGCAATGGCTAAGGGACAGTGGCCTTTGCAGGAGTCTCAGTTTTGGTAAGTTGGTGGGTGAGAGGTAGGTAGAATGGAGTAAAGATTGGGAACAGTGCAGGGATTGGGGAGTGGGTGGGTGGATAGTGACAGCAGCACCACCAATGTCTGAGCCCCCAGCCTTGATCCACCTACCCAGATGCACTTGGAATTGCACCAGCAAAATAACTGATGCAGATCCAAGTAGACCTATCAGGGAAGCAGAGAGTGTTCCCCACCCCCCACTTGCAGGATAGAGCATATGCTCTGGTGGCACAGCTACATTGGCATGGAGCATATTTGGAGGAGTTTCCTGAAAATAAACTCAGGACTGAGCGATATGATCAGCTGCAAGGAGATTAGCTGAAACAACTTCCAGGTGGCTACATGGAAACATTGTAGTTTTGTTGCTGTAATTCGCAAAAAGACATAAGACAAAATTTTGGAATACAAATAAATTCTTTGAAAGCCCATCAGGGAGATAGAGTCTAAATTTGTAAGTAAATGGCTGAATTCTTATTTGACAACAGCAAAAGTTATAATGGGCGTCAATCTCCTTCCAACTCTAATCCCCGTCATTCACAATGGTTTCCTACCTTGGTAGAAGCAGCTCTGCTACCTCTACTGTACCTTCGTCCTTGTTGTCGGCACATTCCTACCCTGCCTCCAAGCAGCAGGTTGTGTCCTGATAATCCCTGCTTATCATGGCCAACTCCTTCAGGAGTCAAGACAGACAGATCAGCTTTTGAGGTAGACTTTGCCACCATTGCTGAAGGAGCTCCCATCCAACAACTCTGAGCTAAACAGCCTGTGGAAACTGGTCTTGTGACCTCTTTGGCCAATCCTCTTGCCTTAGAGGCACACCACATTCCTTCCTCTTGACCTCCCCATAGCGCTGGACCTGCCAACTAGCAATCCTCACTAACTTACCCAAGACCTGTTCTTTCAGTCCAGGGTGACCGGATTCAATGGAGTGACCGGATTCAATTGGCAAAATGGAAGGCTTTAAAAAGCTGCACCTGCCAAAATTTCCTCTTCTGTACAATGCTTAAAGATACAGGCACTCTGCCCTCCATTGGTTAGCCTGAAGTAGGAAGGGGGGAAAAACTCCTCTATCACAAGCCAATCAGGTGAGGACCAAAATATTCTTACTGGGTGCAGGCAATTGGTTAACCCCAGACTGGAGGGCAGGGGCACTCTTCCAAACAACACTAAAAGAGTCTCTTAGCTGAAGCCACTTAGAGTTCCTCCCCTCCATATCTCTCCAATCAAAAGCACCTTCTCTTCTCTCCTTCTCTTCTCTCACCTTCGCTTCGTACCTGGCTGGGGAAGAGGCAAGGCTGCCCCTCTTGAGTCTACTGGAGGGATGGGAGATATGATCATCGTGCATTGCATGGAAAGAACCCCCACCAAGCCAAAACAGAAGAGTCATGGGGAGAAGCTTTCTTTGTAGCTGCCTCTTAGCTTTGAGACTCTGTTCTTCCAAACATTTGTGATAGGTGTGCGTGCATGCACGCGCGCGCATGCACGCGCACACACACACAGCCCTCTCAATTCAGACTTGGACTCAGCCCACCAAGCGAGCTTCCCAAAGAATCAAGAAATATCTCTGTGAATTCTTTACATAATTTGGAAGCTGTGTCTTATGCTTCTGACCACTGTGTCAGGAATACAATAGAGGTTCGATTCCTCCCCCACCCCCTGTGGGTCCTCCAACATCTTCATTTGGCTGCGCTGGCAACACTGGAAGCTTCTGCTACTGCCTCTTTGGTGGGTAGGGAGAGAAAGAGGTGTCTGTCTCTGTTCCCAACTCCCATCTTCCTTCCTCCCTCTCTTCCTTCTTTCCACTCTGGCAGTCAAAATGCACAACAGCTGTGTCACAGGTGGAGAGAGACCTTCATAAAGCCCCACTCCCATTTGCACAATCACAGCTGCCTCGTAAGCAAGTGAGAGGGAAAAATCTTCGGATCTACGTTGCAACCTGCCCTAGAGGAAAACTGAAGTGGGAGCAGGAGTAGGTCAGTTCAGAATATTGGTAGGCTTTGGGATTACGTCAGGCTTGCGTTACTAAACCACCTTGTTAGCAAATTTGGCAACATCGCCCTGGAACGTCACCACACACTAACCCTTGGACATTTTTTAGAGTGGGGTAATATGTGACTAGTTAGGGCTGGGTTTTGATGGCCAGGAATAGTTTTAATCACTAGTCATTGCAGCTTTCTGATTAGCTAAGCATACAGTTTGGCATCCACTTGAACCCAGAGGCCAAAGTAGGTTATAACAGTGGTGTCATTCAAATGATTTAGGAACAGGAACTCACTTTTGACTGGCACTTGTCAGAAACCCAGAACCAACCACGGAGCCCGTTAGGATCCGGAACGCCCGTTCTGGTCCGTTCCCCCTGAATGACATCACTGGGTTATAACACAAGACAAATACGATTTATAATAGTCTAATCATATGATCCCACCCCCACCGATGTAGGTGCACCAAAAAAAAGGCTTGCCCTGTGTCCTGCAGGGGGAAGTCCCAGAGGGAACATTTGTTCCCTTACCTGGGGGCAAGCCTTTACAGCAGGGAGGCGTTTACTTGGATCTGCATCAGCTAAATCACTGGTCAGGTCCCTGTGGACATGGACATGGGATCGAGTCCAGGAAGGGGGTTAGGATTTGACAGCATCAGCTGCCACTGAATTGACCTCCTCCCTGGATCCAAGCTGCTACCTTCCCCTGTTCCATCTTATCTCCCCCACCAACTTACCTGAGTCAGTGGGCAGGTCTGGTGCTGTCACTGCACATTAGGCCACTGCGGCCTCACCTTCGGAGCTCTGGCATTGCGTGAGCAGCTAGAGAAGATTCTGTGACTGCTGTAAGGCAGTTGTCGCTGGCGGAATGCTTGTTCTGCCTGCAGATTAGCCCATTCGGATTGGACTGTTAGTGATGCAAAATGAAGGCAAACATCTTGCCTATTTGGTATGTAACTTGGAACTGCAAATGCATAGGTAACATATTCCCAGACACACACCTGAATTTTCAGTGAGAACTCTAGGATTTTACAATGTCAGACTCATGAGTTCCCCATGGCGCTTTGTCGTGTGTGCAGGCACCAGAATACCATCCAGAATGAGGCTTTTAGGGTGCATATCACACTGAAATTAATGGTGGTAGGTGCCAGGAAGTTGCTTGGAAATGCAAGCCAGACAGCACAATGCTTTTGGTGGCCAAGCTGTGCTTTGCATGCAAACCATCGAAACCCGGGGCCCTCGAATGTGATGCTGATTTGCATTACAGAGGACAGGACATTCTGAGCAGGGAGAATAGCAAATCAGTCGCCTTTAACAAGCCAGTGAATTTCACACAGCACAACAGAGATGCCCACCTTTTATTTACTGTTGGACCCACAGATTCCATGGGTAGCGGGACTGTTATCTTCACACAATCCAAACATCAGGTCTCCCAGGCCGAGACAAAGAACCCGCAGCATTCACTCCGGTGCTGAATTCAGCTGTTTGCCACACCAGAGAATGCCTCCCTCTGTCCTCCCATCGCTGAATGCTTTCTTCCAAGGGACTGATGTCCAGATATTGTTATTGTGACACAAGGCATTGGAGGCATTTGTTAATCAGCCTTTTGCTGAGCGGAAGTCTGGTTCGCTCTCTGTTAATATGGTTGAAAATCTCCGGTCTAGTTCCATTACCAGACAACACAAAAGAACATCTTCTTTTCACAGAATGGGGAGGACTGAATACTACCCTCTCTGCTTGTTCCTTTATGTGCTCTTTTCTTTGGACTGGAAGGGATTTTTTATGGTCATATCAGAAAGTCAGACATTCTTTCTTTCTCTGATGGATCACATTTTAATTAGAATTCAAGTTTCCAGAATTTTTAAATGGTGCACATCAGGAGGGGATTTTTTTTTAAGCTTATTCTGAATTTGCACTGGAATTGGAAGGGCAATGAAAAAGTGGTATTAATTCATGTTTCATGGGTCCAGTAGACATTTGTTTCAATAAGCTAGTTTAAAACTTTCTTTGATTTCTGTCTCTGAATGTGAACTAGAAAGAATGCAATAATAAATATATTTATAAGGATTTTGTGGTCGGTTTAGCTATTTTTAATATTAACATTAACATTGTCCGGGTTTTGAGACATGGTTGATTAAAATCTTGCCTTGACATTTCGCCCATATTTTTGACATTTCACTCTTACCTGTTCTCTGTTATCTTATCCTGCTCATCACAGGTATGGGTGAAACGTCAGGTAGGCACGTTTTTCATGGACCATGCTCTCAAAACCCAGATAATTTTAATGTTAATTTTAAATACATTAACATTTATTGCTTAGTGAGAACTCCCTGTGCATGTCTAAAAGGGGTTCTAATAGGACAATGAATTATTTGACAGAATTGCATTACACTTTCAAAAGATGGTTTTATTTAATCATATATGACAGTGGCTCCCAATCTGGGGTACATGTAGGGGTACTTGCCAAGACCTTTAGGGGTACTTGAAAAAAGAACTGAATATTGACAGAAAAGACAGATCTATATTAGAATTAACTGCAACTGTATTGCAGGTTAAGTATCCCTTATTTGGACTGCCTGAGATGGGAAGGTGTCTAGATTTTGGATTTGTCTGGATTTTGGAATAATTGCATACATATAATGAGAAATGCTTCCACTTGCCCTTTTCACTGTTACCCATTTGGGTGTGGTGTCTGCTGGCCTCTGACATTTTTCAACAATGTTGGTACAGGCACACACCACAGAGCAGAGAATAGAACTTACAGCCTGTACATGGGAATGAGCACCAGAACTTCTCGTGTTCCCACTAAGCCAAGTTAAAAGGCTTGGACAAAAATGCCTGGATTTTGGAATAGTCTGGATTTTGGATGTCCAGATAAGAGACAATCTACCTGTAATTACAAATGTTTTGCTAATAGGAGGGGTGCAATTTATGGAAATGGGCTGTCAAGGAGTGCATGCATGGGGAAAAAAAGGTTGGGAACCACTGATCTATGAAGTCGGACTGTGGAATGTGACTAACCAATAGGATAATGTCAGAACTCCTGACCACAAGAAGTCTTGATCCAGGGATCTGGGCCTGCACACAATTTCATAACTGTAGTCAACTGGAAGAGTTGCAAGGACTTGGCCATGGACTCTTCTGGCCGTGGAACCTTTCTTGAACCAATAGTCTGAAATGGCAATACTTGGTGAGCCATAGGCCTCCATTACATAGTCTGTTCTGTCCCTGCACCTCACACCCTATCAAGTTCCAGTTCTGCAGTTACTGCCCCCTTTTCAGGTCATTAGAGTGTGGATGAAGGCAATGAATCACCTTTTGGAGCAGCCTTGGCTGACGCCTACGGACATGTATTCCCCAGAAATCCTAGCAACTTCTTTTGAAGACTCTTCAGTCCCTTGGGTAGAGAATGGGCATAGTCCCCCAGCTGTAAAACTCTAAAGGTGGTTCTGGGAGTGAGTGCCCTTTTCTCCCAAGTAAATGTGTAGAGGATTTCAGGCTAAGGGCCTGATCCAATGTGGCCCAGTGCAAGTGGTGAGCCCATTCTGCTGGTGTTGGTCGTGCAGAAGTGTTGTAAGGCACTGCTAGCACCGGCGATAAGGGCTTACCGCCAGCACTGGGCCAATGGCAGGCTCCAGGGTCAGGAGGACCCAGCGCCGAGCCAGCCGCCTGTAAGTTTCACTGCTGCCAATGGTGAGCTGTTCCGGGGGTGGGTGGAGGGTATGTGGAGGGTGGAACTGGACAGGGGGAGGGGTGGAGTGGGGATGGGACCAGATGGGCCTCTACTCCTGGATCCTATCCTCCGCATCAGGCTGCATGCCTTGATATGGAGGCTCTCAAGTCTGCTCTGGCCAAATAGCCCATTGGTGGGCCAGGGGCCAGCGCCGTAATCCAGGGGAAGGGGACCTTTTCCCAAGGTGCCTCCTACAGCTGCCGCAGCGCCCACATCATGCAGCAGTAGCCATTTTGATACTGCTGCTCCTATGGGGGGCCCGGCCCCATAGGATTGGGCTGCCCATCACCTTAACTATTCTGAGCTGCTGCTGCTGCTGCTTTAACGGCTGTGTTTTGTTGCATTTATGCCACGGCTTTATCTGTTTTCTAGAAACCACACTGAAATGTTGGTAAAGAGAAGTCTACCATGAAAATCGATGTGCTCCAGAAAGCCCCATCCGTAGCCCAGTCGTGCGTGGTACGCCACCTCTTAGGCCACATTTTGATGGTGGTTTGAACTGGAGATGAATTGAGGAGGCTTTAAAAAGAGCCCCTCTTCCCGAGTCCTCCCTTCTCTTCTGAGCCTGGCTGGGAAAACATCACCAGCAACTCTGCAGAGATCTGTTTTTTTGGAGGGGGGAAGTTTCAGATTTCAACAACTGCCACTTCTAAATGGTCTCTTTCTGGCAGCAACTGTTTTCTTTAAAAGGATGACAGGAAAATGAGACTCAAGCTTGTCTTATAAAGCTCAAAAGCTAATTAGTTAACAAATTCCCTATAACACCCCCCCTCCCCACACATCCATTGAAAGTTTCCCTGTACTATGTTGAAGCATGCACCTGGTTGTTTGGCACATTTTGGGTTTTGGAATATCGACTGAAATGTGACATTAATAGTGAGAGGTGGGTGAGTTTTGCTTAGACAGAAATATCTGGGTCGATTTCTGCTTGGTCTCTCTGCTTCCAAGTATTACCTCATAACAATGGTTTCTAAATCCCTCATGCTCTTAGACCTCAGTACCAATTGTCTTTAGCATGGAGAGTAAAATGAAGTGACACCAGATGACAGCTGCAATAGTCTCTCTTTTTTTCTTTTTTGCTGAGCTTTCACTTTGCTCAATGTCATTGCTGAACTCTTCTGGCTCAGGGGACGGAACATTCAAACTACGGATTCCAGGCTCCCCTTCTCCCCCTCACGCTTTTGTAAGCTACTGGAATCATGCATACTACTTCCACTGAGTTACTTTCTTCCAAACAGCTCTATGGCAGGATTTCATGAGAGGTTGTTTTTGCACATGTATTAAAACTATCTTGGAGCCTCACCAACGGTTTGTGCATCAGTTGTCGGTATGAATGAATGCATCACAGAAATAAAAAGAACCATGTTTAAATATACCATGTGGCCAATGTGAGTTCTACTCACATAAAAAATGCACACACACTTTTACAGCGCAATTCTAACTGGGCGTTAGGCTGGCATAGTTAGGCCAGCAAAGTTTGGCTGGCACAAGGGCCACCGTAAAGTGCATTTGGACTATTCTCAGAGTCAGGGACGATGGGGCATGTCTGTGTGCTGGCCTCTCTGACTCTGAGAGTGGTCTAAATATACTTTATGGTGTCCCTTGTGCTGGCCAAACTTTGCTGGCCTAACTGTGCCAGCCTAACTTCAGGTTAGGATTGTGCCCTTAATGTATTATGTGAAAATGACCATTGGTCTTAACCTTGCTATGGTTTAATTATGAACTGTCCTATTCATTTAGTGACCAACACATCTGATGATCTATTTATTCCTATGTGGAAAGTTGATGCAACTTTGCTTCCCATACTCACGTCACCTTGACAATTCATTGATCACATGATCAGGGAATAGTAATCTTGTTTTCACTCACCTATGTGGGCACTGAAAATAACTGAAAAAACCCAACCTCTATCCACAGATTTGGTTTCTGTGGTTTCATTTATCCATGCAGCCTGAAAATAATAAATGGAAAATTCTAGAAAGAAATGATTCATACATTTAAAATTGCATGTCATTCTGAGTAGCACCATGAGTAATATGATGGAACCTTTCCACCTGATCGCGCGTACAACCCATCTCTCTTTGTACCCATCTCTCTGTTTCTGGACTGCTTTATTTCCATCTGATAAGCCCTTAGGGTTCTCACTGTCCACATTGTGATAACAAGTGTTATCATGCCGAAACGTTCTCTGCGCATATATCAATACCTGCCCTTCTTTCAGTGCTGTTGTAAAGTATGTATTCTGTGGCAGGCAGAGATAGGTAGGGCTCAACAGTTCAGTCTTAGGTTCCCTAATGTCATTTGATCCAGTCCTGCTATACTGGCAAACGCCATGACTTCAGTTTTGATCCAGTTGTATGATGGAAGGAGGAGGTTTCTAGAATAACAAGGTGAAGAAATCTTCTGCTCAGAGATGGAATCTGTAGAAACCAGGTTAGATTTGGCTCATTCAGAAAGTTATCAAACTTAGAAATGCATAATAGAGTTTTACTTGAATTATAGAATCATAGAATTGCAGAATTGAAAGGGTCATATGATGTCATCTAGTCCAACCCCCTGCCTGTGGTAGAAAATGGCAATTTTCTTCTTTCCAGTTGAATCAGTTCTCCTAATTCAACCTGCGGAACTTGGTGTGTGTGGCCAGGAGAAAAGAAAGCTGAGAGGGGACATAATAGCGCTCTTCAAATACCTGAAGGGCTGCCAAGGGTTGAACGGCTGAGGACAAATTTGTTCTCCACTGCCTCTGAGAGTAGAACTTCCAATGGGTACAAACTGCAAGAGAGGAGATTCTCTGCTGGATATCAGGAACAAATTCTTGACAGTCAGTGCAGTTTGGCAGTGGAACAGGAAGTGGTGCAGTTGCGGACCTGGCCTGTTTCCCGCCTAGGGGCCAGGACTGCAGGCTGCCACTGCCCCCAAGGCTGCCTCTGCTCCCGACTCACCTGGCAGTCCGGAGCCTTGTGCCATGTCCTGCCGCCCTCCAAAAGCAGTCTAACACTTTCGGACAGTTTTGGAACACTACTTCAGTATTGCTAAAGGGCCAGGGATGCTGCGCAGGTCTGCCACCCAGGGGCATTTGCCCCGCCTGACATAATGGCAGGACAGCCACTGAGGTGGTGGATTCTCCCTCCCTGGAGATCTTCCAACAGAGGGAGATGCTGTAGGAGGATTTTCTGGAATTCTTTTTACATGATAATGTCAAATGGAGGCATGGGAAGGGAAGGTTGGATAAGGTGTTAGATTCCCAAGGGAATCCCATCCACAGCTCACCGTTTCACAGACAAAGCAAAGGCTCTCAAACTTCACAGGCTGACCAGCCATGCCATGAACTTCCTTTATACTGCCTTTGGGCACATATACTGACAGCGCAATCGTATTGTGTCCGTTGCGTCGACGCGACGTCATAGTGTTGATGCAAGGGGCGGAGCACCGGTGCAGGGATGCGTCGGCTCTCGAGCAACGGGACCAGTGCTGCAGGCAGTGCCGGTCCCATTGCACCCACGCTGAGCCTTCCTTGCATCTGCTGAAGCCAGCCGGCACGAGGGAGACTCTGCGCGGAGGCGGCAGCGGGATTGGCGGCAGGAGGGAGACTGTGGGTGGGATGAGGGCAGGACATGGGCGGACTTGGGAGGTGGCCATATGGCCGCATCGTAAGCCTGTCCAGGAGGACGCGTGGCCCCAATTCAGGCTGTGCAGTCTCCTCGGATTTGCGCCTGCAGGCACAGATCTGAGGAGCGCATAGGGGAGGCTGGAGCCTCCCCTACGGTAAGGAAGCGCATGTTCCCTATACTGTGTTAGGATATGGCGTTGGCTGGCCAGCCTCGCCATTCCAGCACAGGATAGGATTGCGCTCTGAATGTGGATCTAATTGAATAGCTTAGGTGCCAACAATGGATACCAATCCCCTTCCTGCTACAATAAACAATGTCCTTGACCCGCCACTCATTTAAGCTTTCATAATTGGCAACAGCTAATGGTTACTGAATGCACATGTAAAGTTGCTAGAACTTTTTAATTCATGGTACAATATCAGTAAAAAGATCCAGTTAGATTTCTAAGAAAACCACAGAGTCTATGTTAATGGTTTACAACCCACTTCTAAGAGGATTTTCAAAAAAGGAAAGTCAACGATCAGCATTTACATGAGGCCTTCCCCACCCCCAGCTGATTATAGCATGGAAGACAAGAAGTACAGGTGGGCCCGCATTAGTTGAGGGTTTGACATCCGCATATTTGAAAACCCTCTGCCAGGGCCCACCTTGATTGAACCCAGAGCTGAGCTTCGGTTAGGTCTGGTACGTTTTCTAAGGCCTCCAAGACCATGGGCAACCACCAGTGGCCTCTGTGGGCCTCAGAGTAGCTGTTTAGGCCAAAAAGTCTCTTCCAGTTTTCACCAAAAACAGGAAGTGACGTTTTTATGACCTTTTTAGGCCTTATATCCTACTCACACACCACGCATCGCACACCACCCATGGGTTTTGCTGATTCAATTTCGTGCTGAGCATTCAATTTGTGACTGAGTAGCCTTCTGGTCAGTCATCCTTGTTGATGAATATCTCCAAACTTCTCGACAGGATATACAGTATATTATTTCTACTACACAACTGTACTGTTGCTTACAGAGATTATGGCTGCATTTAATGTACAGCTAAAGGTAAAAAATGTGTAAAAAATGAAGCATCTTTCCTCGGCTAGGAAAAGGCATTGCTTGCTATTCATTCATTCATTTATTAAATGTGCAAAACAGCATTGATCCAACATTTTCCTTCGTCAACAACAAGAAACTTGGTTGTTTGGTGAATCACCATAACAGCATCCAGAATACAAAAACCCAACACCACTTCCAAGCAAAACAAAAGAAAAACCTCTTCAGGACAATGGGCTGTCAGGCATGATTTACTGTCCGACTATTTCACTGGACAAGCTTCATTGCACATGCTGAATCCCTGCTTTACACAACGGTCTGCATTCCTACAGCCCCACAAAGAGGCAAGTGGATGAGCAGTCAATAAAAATGACGTCCTTTGTGTCACTGCATGAGGGACCATCTCTAGACTAGATGCGTTATTAAATACTGTATGAAATCAGCATCTTTCGTGAGAATTTGGACAGGGAAAAAACCTGTTCATGGATGGCAACTTTTAGAGAAATGATTCAAACACCAAAATTGTACTCCTGAGTTCAAAACACAAACATATTACTCCATTGTATTTGGTATGATATTGAGGGTGCAATCCTAAACAGCGCTGGACTGGCGAGGCAGGTGTGCTCCCTTACCGTAGGAGAGGCTCCAGCCTCCCCTATGTGCTCCTCCAATTTGCGCCCGCTAAAGAGCAGGCGCAGATCCGAGGAGACTGCGCGTCCCTGAATCGGGGCCCTGAGGCCTCGCAGATGGGCTTAGGAAGTGGCCATACGGCCACCTCCCTAGCCCCTCATGTCCCACCCATGTCCTGCCCCCGCCTCCCTCCCTCCCACCAATCCCCATGCTGTCTCGGCACAGAGCCTCCCTCATGCCAGCCGGCTTCAGTCGGCACAAGGGAGGCTCTCCACCGGTGCTATGAAGCCAACACTACGAATAGCATCGGCCTCAGAGTTTTAGCGCCGAAGCGGGGGTGCTGCTTGGCACCCCTGCGTCCGCGCTAAGCACGTAGCGCTAACACAACGATGTTGGATTCTAGGATTGCACTGTGAGAGCGCAATCCTAACCTGGAGTTATGCTGGCGTAGTTAGGCCAGCAAAGTTTGGCTGGCACAAGGGCCACCATAAAGCATGTTTGGAGCACTCTTGGAGTCAGGGAAGATGGCACATGCCTGTGTGCTGGCCTCTCTGATTCCGAGAATAATCCAAACATACTTCAAACAGCTTCAAATAATCCAAACAGCCACTGTACAGTGGCTCTTGTGCCAGCAAAATTTGTTGGCCTTACTGTACCTGGAGTTAGGATTGCACCCTAAATAACTCTCTTTGGGAAGTCGGTAAGGAAGACTGGTAGTATAGCGCCAAATACATTTTCCCTTCTGGAAGATGAGTTGACAGTGTTTGCTTCATGCACTAGCTTGAGCAGGTTTTTGTATTTGAGGTCCAGAAGGCAGTTCCTCCAAGTCCATCAGAGTTGTGATCTTGTTTGTACCTTTTTGTGTCCTCTTGTAAACTGTGAATTGACTCACTTACATGGATTTGATGGATTCACCCATTACTGACCTTGTTTTGTAATACAGAACAATGCATATCTACAGTATAGGATACACATCTGATAGTTACAGAACCATGCACACCCATAGTCTGTCCATGTCTTTGTTCTCAAGCATGAGTGCTTTAGGGCATATGAAGTACTCTCTGTAGCACAAGGCCAAGAGCTCTTAGAAATGTCATGAGATAAACACAACTGTCTGAACAAACTCAGTGTTTATTGTTGAAGTTCTTTCTCTGCAGATGGCCACAGGCAGACTGCTATACAGTCCTTTTTCAGCATCCTCCCTGTCCCTTTGGCCCAGTGTAAACTCTGGAATAGACAGCTAGTTTGTGACCCAGGCCAACCACGGGCACTCCGCCTACCAGCCTGGACCAAGGAATGGCTCTGTTACTAACACCAGGCCATCCATTTTGAGAATCTTTATTCTGTTCAGCTTGGTCTCAATTCTGGTGGTGGTGGTTTCTTTGGGCAGACAAAGCCAGAAAGGCTGGTGCTGCCAGTCCTGTCCCCCCAGGCCCAATCTGCCTATCCCTGCCCCCAGCTCCTTCCCATTCCACCACTGCCCTGCCCTCCTCTTGCCTTCTGCCCTCCCCCCTGACCTTGAGCTGACTTGGTCTGGTGGGCCTCCAGATGATCACTGGTATGCATAGGGCAGCTCCAGCTTTCCTGCCAGTGCGCCAGCTCTCTGTGATGTCGCAAAGCACTTTATGGCCCTTTTGTGGCAGTGCACGCTGGTGAAACGCTTGTTCCACTGGTGCAAAGTTTAGTTAGGATTGGGCTGTTACTTTCCACAGGGCCTTAGGCACTTGAATCATAAAAAAGGCTCACTGAGGGGCCTTTCCACTCCGATCACCTTAACTTGTTATTTTGCTAACTTGTAAGGGCCTGCTTGCACGAGCCACCCGGCCCCAAGTGAATGTCTCAGGAATGTCTCAGGGACCACTAAACTCATGGCCAAGTCACGCTTATGCAAAGGTGCCATTTGTGTGAGCAGATGGCTGAGTCCAGGGCTGCACCCACAGCCACTACCGTTTCCTAGCTGATGAAAACATCACGGTGACAATCACTCTTTTTAAAACTTAAGCATGTCTTCATGGATTATTGGTTGCTCGGAAACAACATTTAGGGTGGCATGCAAGAAGCATAAACTTGCACATGGCAGCAAAATGAGTTGACCAAAGACAGACAGGGAACTGGTTATGAGGTCTTTTCAAGCCATTTCTCAAGTGGCCGTGACTCAACTAACCCTTCGTTGACCACAGCCAGGCTTGTCACACAACAAAGGACATTGCAATATCGGAAAGCTGCCACACAGAAAGCAAGCTACTGCAAATCTAACACAGCCATCAGCCTTAGCAAAACAAATATTGTTGTGCGGCCTCCCTTTTCTACCTTCATTTTGATTACATTTATTATTGAATTATGGTGTTTGAATTGTAAATGTATTCCAAACTTGTGAATTCCCAAGGTTGCGCTGCGATGACTTGCGGCCGCAAAGGCCGGTGTGAGTTTTACCCTTTGGCTCATCCCCATGAATAATTTCAGACTCTGAAATGACTTGTGGAGAATGAGAGCCACCTGATAAGGCAGTTGTTCCTCCCTGCAGGACTCGGCACTCCCGACACATGGAAGAGATTAGGCAGGCCCTGCAACGTTGTTAAATAAAATACGCAGAAAGAAAATACAATTATTGCTAAAGTGAAAACATACCGCAAGGGATTATTAAAATAGCAAGATGTTTTACATTTTAAGGATGTCCCACTTTCATTTGCCCACTGCAAGATCAACACCAAGGCATGGCTAAGCTAACATTTGAACCTTTCAGTCTGATCTCACAATTAAATTTTCAGAAGGAACCTCCGCAGTACCTTGACATGAGGTCATCTCTCCTCAAAACCCACCACAAAGCTCAAGCTGGAGGGTGTCAGGCTAAATGACCCACAAATCCCCCCATAAATTGGTGTCGCTTCTATGGACAGGGTCCCCAAGATGAAGCTTGCAACAGCAAATCCACACTTTAGATACAAGCTCTGATTCCTTTCTTTAACCAAAAACTCACTCTGTTTGACAGCTTGTTATTTAGGGTGCTCACTCGTCGTCATTTTAAAAATTGTTCATTATTCAGGAGCTCTATCCATAATATGAACATGAAATTGGGCAAACTCAGGAAGCTAGTGGAGGACAGGGAGGCCTGGCGTGCTGTGGTCCATGGGGTCACAAAGAGTCGGACACGACTTAGCGACTGAACAACAACAACAAATCCATATGTTGGAAACCTATGAAATACAAGGCCGTGCTTATCCTTGTGTGTGTGTGTGTGTGTGTGTGTGTGTGTGTGTGTGTGTGTGTGT